>CM042749.1:37313540-37321040 GCA_022496165.2 Catalaphyllia jardinei
ATTTTTTTCAGGCTTCTCCTTTCTAATTGCTTAAATTGGAAAATTTACTGCGATGATCACTCTTCACATTCAAATTGACACTTAAATAAAGGTTTTACTTACTTACTTACTTACTTACTTATTCATTGAAAAAAAAAATCCTGCAGTAGTCCAGCAAGCAATACTTGTGAACTTTTTAACCAAATGATTTCAAATTATATGAGTTAAAATTTAAATTTAGATTTAAATTTAAGGTGGCTCTGAACGTCACCTACAGAATTTTTTAAACTTTGCCAAAAATTGCACCTAATCATGCTTATCAAATGCTGATAATATATAAAAAATTCACTGTGCCGTTTTTGAATTATAAGCCCCTAAAGCTGTAATTAAGGGTGTGTTTAGCAGGTTGTACTGTTGCTATGGTAACCTTTTTGTTATGAAAATGACAACAACGTGTTCTCCAATGACTGGGCATTTTTTTGATACCATAATTGTAGCATCAAGTGATAAAGAGTGGCTATAATAACCTATCAAAATGTAAGTGCTGGAAACCTTTTTTGAGCCACCTTAATGCTACTTTAACAACTATAATTTTCACGAAGAAACCGCATTCAGTGATCCGGCGAGGGATTACTGTGACTTAGAAAGGCACTCTTGGCATCGCCTGCAGCTTTCTCTATAACTCCAGAAGCGGCCAAGGTCTTAAAGTTTTGATATATTTAAAGTTTTTTGATATACTTGTAAATATGTAAATAGTTTTATCCTTAGGCATTGAATGTATTATGTACTTTTTTTTAGTTTTTAATTTCAGGAAACGTTATAGGGTTAACCTCGTGTTACCTTTCATGATGCATCTTTATAGTATTTTGTTTTTCATCATGAATAAATTATGTTATTATTATTATTATTTATAGCTTTTGTTTTGCTACTAAAAAATGCTTTATTTCGTTCTCTTTCTTTAAAATGTAGAGGCTTTTTGGCTGTCGATGTTTAGCGAGTGGGTTACATATATGTTATTTACTACTGAAGACTGAAGACCAGGGGCACAGTTTTTTCTCATACGGACCGACCTAGCCCGGTAAATAACATGTTTATTTTTTTTCCTGCAGTAAATTGGTTTTACAGATTACTAATGGGTTTGTTTACGCAACTCTTGTCATTGAATCGGCCTGCGTGCCGTCTACTAACGATTTGTAAAAAATAGTGGCAACGAGCGAATGATTCAGATAGTAGGCAGAGAAATATGTATTAAAGAACATATAGTTTTCGAACCACTTTATGTTAGTAGCATTTGTAAACCAGTTAAGTTCTCCAAAACAGTTTTTCTGGTGTGAAATCTCGTGCGAAGTTTGAAGTTTTACTACAAAACAATTTCTGTCAGTCGTCACTTTTAAAATCGCTTGAAATCAGACTTTACCGAAAACTGTATAGCAGAAAGCGAGGAAATTCGTTAAGTGCATTCTACAGAAATTCTCCTAAATACAGCAACGATCAGAAAGGTAAACTTGACTGGAATTGACTCAAATTCTACGGCGAGGGAAACACAGGATTTAACGCCATTACAGCGCCAAGCTACAAGCAACCAAGCAAACTCTCACAACTTCAAAACACTCAACTGAATTTACTTACGGTGACTCTCCTTGCCATTTTAAAGAGAACAGATAAACTTGCTGTGACTAATCGTCGACGGATGTGTACAAAAGGCAAAAGATTGACGATTACCGTTAACTTTTAGGACCGAAAGTTAAGCAGTGGGGCCGGCGGCGGGAAAAAATCCGGCCCGTGGGCCGTATCGTAAAAAGCTGCACCGGTCACGTGTGTAAGATTAGCCAATCAAATTCGAGGATTTAGCCACCTCTTGCCCAGTTTTTTTGGAAAATGTCTCCAGGGCCATTTTCCAAACAAATTTTCTTAGTTTTTTTAAAATTCAAACCGTCATAAAATCTCATTCTTTAATGCCAGGGGCCTCAAACTTGGCCATTATGATTTTCTCGACATGCTTTTTCCATTTCTGGCATTTTTTAAAGTTATAGCCCATAATTTTCTGAAAAGTAGGTCGCGTGATGGCTTAGCTATAAAGGGCCTATTATTTACTTAGTGTTACAACGACATGTCATGGTTAGAAAGATAATTATGACGAGTTTGTGGCGAAAGCAGGCACCGGAAACACAAGACAATATGAAATTTTGACTTGAAGACGTTCAAAAAGAATTGTGAAGAATTTTTCGACCCTCGACGTATTACGGATCAAACAAATGTTATTTATATATGTTCCGAGCTGAATTCTAGCGAAAAACTACAGTTTTCGGGTGGCAAAAGATCTTTTTCAAGGAAACCAAGATTCACTTCGGGGAGCAACCAATCTCTATCGAGAGCCGGAGCCAAATATTTTATTTTCCTTCTGGATGCGTTAGAGAGAAATGCTCTCAAGTTGTAATAAACCATAGTCTCTGGTCCTTCATCACAGCACCCTTGAAGTACAGGCATTGTAATTTTCTCCTAATACGTTTTGTTCACTTCAAGTTTTGTGCTAAAATATATTTGTTTCGTTCATGACAGCGTGGTTGCACTTATCTTTATAATTGTGAGTTTGATTTCTTGTGTCGTTGTTTCACGGCGGTTAAATACGCTATTGTAGGTAATAGCAGGCTGCAGCAGTAAGCTACATGTAGTCATCGAATGCCTATTCTTATAATATATTAGTTCTCTTGGGAACTTTTCTACGCTTGAGCACAAGCTTTGGTATATGTGGAAAGGTTCTAGAATGTTTTTCGTCATACTTGCTAGGACGTAGTCAACGTATTCTGTTCGATGGCGTTAAATCAGATAGCTTTGATTTGCGCTTCAGTGTTCCGCAGGGAAGCTGTTTAGGTCCGCTTCCTTTTTTGGTTTACGCCTCAAAGCTCTTCGAGATAATACAAGCGCACCTACCTGACGCTCATTGCTTCGCTGATGACACTCAACTCAATTTGTCCTTTAAGCCTAATAGTCCGACGGATCAAGAGGTGGCGGGGTGGGGCATGGAAAGATGCATTAGTGACTTAAGAAAATGAATGCACCAGGACAAACTAAAAATCAATGATGATAAAACTGAGTTTCTTATTATCGGATCAAGACAACAACTGTTGAAAATTAATCCTCGTACAGTCCGTGTTGGTACAACGGACATCAAACCTGTGTCTGAAGTGCGCGATCTTTCCTCCTGGTTTGACTCTATCTTCTCTATGTCTATCCTTATTTCCAAGTCTTGTAGCGCGGCATTTTTCTGCCTCCATAATATTAAGCAAATAAGTAAATTTTTAGCTAGGGATAAATTAGAAATTGTTCTGTATGCTTTCGTCACAAGCAGAATTGACTATTGCAATGGACTTCTTCATGGTCTTCCAGATTGTGAAATAACTAAACTGCAGAGAGTACAGAACGCAGCGGCTAGATTACTAACTTCGAGCGGCAAATTTGACCATATTACGCCCGTTCTGAAAGAATTATACTGGTTGCCTGTCAGGTATAGAATACATTTTAAGATTTTACTTTTAACTTTTAAAGCACTTAATGGTATGGCACCAGCTTATATTTGCGATTTAATTAATGTAAGAAAGCATACACATTATTCACTGCGCTCCAATTCAGGCACTATCTTGTTATATCCAGCAGGGAAAATGAAAAAATCTTATGGTGATAGATCTTTTAGTGTAGCTGCGCCCACACTGTAGAACACCCTCCCTGTAAGCCTGCGAAATACTAATTCTATTTTGACCTTTAAATCTTCTCTTAAAACATATCTTTTTAAGTTAGCTTTTAGCTTTTAGTGCTTACTTTGTTATTGTTGTTTTTCGTTGTTATTGTTAAGTTTAGTTTATGTATCTATCTAGTATATTTTAATATTTTAATACTGTAATGCGCTTTTAATCATTGTATGTTAAAAAGCGCAATATAAATTAATAAATTATCATTTGTTTGATCATTCTTCACTTGTAAATTATCATTATTATTACTCTAATCCCTTCTTTTGTTTGTTTTCGCGCGGAGTTTACTTACTCCAGATTGACTTTATAATTGTAAAGGACTATTGTACTTTACAATCCAGGAAAATTAATTAGTTTACGTTCTCATGTTCACCCGATGCTTAAGTAATGGTCCGGTTATCCATTTTAATTTGTTAGCACCTGTAGTTTTAGGCTTGTTACTTCAGCACAATACAATGGGGAATATGGTTTGTTATTGTAGCGTTGTCTTTTGTTTACTCTTGTCGACCTTTCAAGCGAACCGTCCAGTCTAGAGGCTATGTAGGTTTTTCTTTGCCCAGTTCCTGTACGACTATCTCCCAGGCCTTCGTGGTCAATTGATTTCGGTGACGTATTTCAGTCGAATGGCCTGGACCACGTGACCCGAAACGAATGACCGAGGCGTAATATTGAGGCCTAGGAACTAGGCAAGGTTTTTCCAGCTAAGCCACGAACGTTGTTCGAGCAAAATAAAAGGACACCACTGTTACTCGGGTTCGCCTGGAATCCCAAAAGAGGGATTAGGTTAACCAATCGCTATACGATGCGTAATACGCCCCAACCAATTACGGTACATTGCAGGCTAGCTAGGTAGGTGCTTTAATATTTGTAAACTTCACTTAGTAAGTTGAAGCCAGCCGAGTATGCAGCTGATTAAAAGAGTGGTGAAGCAAAATAAGAAATTTCCGTTACTCTTTGAAGACCTTGAACAGCCCTAACATTGCTCCAGGGAAAACAGGTCGCTTTTGTCGCCGTTTTTCTTTTGAAAACACCGAAAAAGTTTAATTAAAGTGCAACGCTTGTGTCATATGCAGTTATTTCCCATGTGAACATCAGTTTACTATAGATGAAAGATAAAATATTGAGTTTTCTCACTTGAAATCACTCGTTCTTGGTTTAGATCATTTCCCAGAGAAAACTCCTTTAAGATGGTCATTGATTGTAAAGTCAGGCCGTGCCTGACGAAATATTGGAAATTATATACAGTTAACCCCAACCGTACGGTCAGCCTTTCAAGTCTTAGTTCAGTTTGTAAAGTATGTCAGTGAACGCACGGTTGAGGACAGACAAAAAGTCGAATCACAGGCGTCCTAAACTCACGATTCGAGGAATCGATCAAATATTAACGATTTATGTACGCGTATCGAGTGAGACGTGACTGACTTAAGTGCGCGGTGTTGTGTTACACATTGGGCCGTTGAGAATTTGAGCGCTCTACAACGCATTGTATGGAATTTATAACAACGAAGGATAAAATCGTGCAATGAAATAAAATGTTACTTTTTTTGAATGAAATTAAGTAAATAAACTCACTTTGCCTGATTTCTGTTGTCCATTTTGCCTGTTTCGTCGTTTTTGGGGGGTTTTCAGGTGTTTGTCGTAGCTTTCTATAGACGAAGTCAAGCCTTGACTCCTTGACCTCCGGTACTAAAACGTTCCGGATTCATCACGAATTCGGAACAATTTCCTAGACTAAGTTTACACTAGAGGAAATTGTTCCGGATTCGTGATGAATCCGGAACGTTTTAGTACCGGATTGGTTTTTCCGTTTACACACGGGAGGGCAAATCCGAAATAAAAACATCCCGGTTTGGTCAAGTCTCCGGAGATTTTGAATCCGGAATCTAAAGTGGGACCTTTGAATCCGAAAACTTTTGAATCCGGAAAGTTTTGCTGTGTAAACGCTTTTCTCTCGAATCCGGATATCTTTCCGCCAGCGATATTATGAGTTTGCGGTATAACTAAAATGGCGGATGCAGCAATCCAAAGTAATCCAAAGTCGTAGTCGTATTGATGGCCATTGATAGCGGTCGCTGTTAGCTTCCTTGTTCAGTCACTGGTCCAGGCAGTCTTTTAATTTGTAATGGCTAGTGCTATATTCCTCAGAAACCAAAAAGGCGACGCAAACAATGTTGACGTCCTCCACACTTTATCGGAAATGACGATCGCACGATCGCTGGATGATTCTGGATAAGACTAGGACAAATGCCTGGTGGGACAACATGATGGGCAACAATAGCGTGATCAGCGAGTGGAAAGAAAACTTCAGACTGCCTCAACGTATCCCTAGGCGTTTTTCTGGTGACATTTAGTTTCTCGTCGTCGAGGCAACAAACAACTTGTTGACCATGTTATCGTGAATGTTCCCGGAGTTGTCGTCCTGTGTAAACGGTCAGGAATCCGAATATCCTTTTAGTGTAAACGCCTACTAATCCGAATACTCTAAAATTGATGAATCCGGAAACATTTACGAATCCGGAAAAATCTGCTCTAGTGTAAACCTAGTCTAAAGTCACGTCTCACTCGATACGCGTACATAAATCATTTATTTGATCGATTCCTCGAATCGTGAGTTTGGGAGGCCTGTGGTCGAATTGGCGGACCTCCGTCTGACTGCGTCGAAAAGTGAAGAGGTTGAAGAATTCAATTCTACCACGGAAGACTGTAAAACTGTATCACATCATTCAGAACATCTAGAGAGCTACCATAAGACGGAGCCCTTCTTTAAATCACCGGAAAAAGATGCGTTTAAACCGATTGTTTTGTTACCGAGAAAATCAACGTGTTGCGGCTTTAACATTACCAATACGCAACGGTCTTCTTTTCCTATAAGTAACGAACGTGTCCGCTTCACTTAATGGCAACTGCAAAACATGTAAGAAGGTTTACTACTACAGCTATTATGAAGATTGTCCTTTGCCAGAAAGTGACAGTATTAAGGACTTCAAAGATCAGCGAACAGTGTATTATGACTTTGCAGCACACCTGAAATATTCCAAGTGTCAAAAGAATCGTAAAATCGGTACATCATTTTCATAACAATCTTAAGGTAAAATTGTAAAATCGGAAGAATCGTAGTCGAAGTTCATATTTCACTATTCTCCGATTTAGCCTTAAATCGCACTCTACTGGCGAGCTCGGATCGAAACAGCAAGCCATCGAGCAGTTCTTCGATGATCTTGGGTTCGTCGCTACTGGAAAGATCTAGAGATTTTCATGGCCTGTATATTATTCTTATATTATTCTCTAACTTCTAGTGCAAAGCTCGACATTGTCAGAGTAGATAAGACACGATTTGGGATGAGCTGCCATGAGAGCCATCTGACTATTCTATCAAAACAAGCCCCAGAGTCGCAGACCAAAACAATGGAAACTACGTGTCGTCAACGACACGTACGTCCCACAGCGATATGATTAAGATTACCGAGGCTGCAAACTGCTGAACTACTAGTTACGTATTTTTTAATGTTAAGCTATTTACTCGGGCTTTCCAAAGGAAACGCCCGAGTTGAAATTTCGGCTTCGTTTTTTTTTTCGTTCAGCCACAGTTTGCAATTCTTTAATTAATACGCATGCGCGAAGATTACTGATGAGCACATGGCATGGTGTAATGGCGGACGGAGAAGAGTTTATGCGGTGGAAGCCGAATACCGGTCGTTTCGCCAACGACCAGTTCGCCAACGTATGAAGTCGATTCGCCAATGTCGAATGTCTGTTCGCCAATGCTTATATACCC
>CM042749.1:37326040-37329107 GCA_022496165.2 Catalaphyllia jardinei
AACAAATCGTGTTGAAACAAAAAACAGGTATTAGGTGTATTACGTGATGGTGCCGCATCGGTGAGGAAGTGAAACAGAAATTTGGCATCAGACAAGTTGATAAGGGTCAAATTTCCACTGTAAAAAGATTGCGAAGCTGGCGTTTTGAGCGATTCATTAGCTAGCTTCGTAATCGAGTTTTAATGTGGAAATTTCACTCTTATCAACTCGTTCACTACCACATTTTCGTGCAAAGTGTATTTATGTTGGAGATCAGCATTTTAGATTTTCCATGATATCCAGCGTGTTTTGGATCAATAACTCTGCACGTATCATAAAATTTAATTATTATTTGAGAATGACTCAACAAAATTCGGTATGATCGACGGAGGCGTTTGTCTTGAATTGATTAAGACGGAATAGCCTAGTTTCGAATTGTTTGGTCGTGAAGCCTGGCAACTATTTTAGAGCATCAGGACGAGGCTCAGGGGAATAAAGACACGACAAAGACGCTTATTTTGAAAGCAAAACAGATGAAAATGAGGTATTGTGTCATTTCCGTGTGCAAAAACAGTTCCAAAAAGCGACCAGACCTCAACTTTTTCGAATTTCCGAGCGAGAAAAAGCTTCGAAAGATATGGAGGACCTTTTGTCGGTGAGTTTCAGTCTAGGGCGTACTTACACATATGTTCTCAGCATTTCGACATCGTGAAGACCTTGTGTAGGATAAAAAAGGTATAGTAAGCGGAGCGCTTCCAACGATAGAAGTTCCAAGTGGCACAAGTGAAAGAGAAAAAAGAATGATTTCGCGGAGAGGAAAAAAACCTTTAAGGAATAAAGGCGATCTGAAGTTTTCCGCGAAAAGTCCCCGTTTGTCGTCTGATGTTGCTTTGAAGGATCACGACTATATTTTTCCGTGTCACGTTAAACGAGTCTGTATCTGTTTCCTGCCAAACAGACATTGATCAGCTAGAAATGGAGGACTTGTTAAAAATGTAGACTTGCCACAAGTCGACCTCATGAATTTTAAGGTATAATATGTTGGGCCGCGAAGCGGCAGAGCGAGCGACGAACACAAGACGAAGGACTTTTCAGAAAGTCTATTAAAAATGTCGCCAGATTTAAAATTGAAAACAGTGAAGTTCTTCGAAACAAAGTCAACAACAAGGTAGTCATGAAACGCGAACTTTTCATGGATTTGACGAGTCCATGAAATTTTATACAGGTCTTTCAACTTTAACTTTTTTGATGGCAATATTCAATATATTGAAACCTTTGGCTGAGAAACTGAACTAGTACTGGGACAGTAATAAAGGAAACAAAGTCAATTTTCAAAAGAAACCCTCTGTCAAAAAGAGTGGCAAAAAGAGAAGTCTGACACCTTTTAAAGAATTTATTTTGGCACTGTTGAGACTTGGACTAAGACTACTTGTTTAACACCTATCGGACGTCATTGATATTTCTAAATCTTCTGTGAGCAAAGTGTGACCGTCCATGTATATATAGGCGAAAACCCTGAAGGCCATTATACTACCATAAACAAGCCTCATCATAGCCATCTTTACAAATCAGATAATGATAAATATCAGGAAACGTGATCATGAAGTCTGGAATTTTAGTGAAGGTATGGGACCAAAACTGAAGAGAAAGTGAATTGTGAATAATATTCCTCCCGGCGGGGTGATCTTGATAAAGTCGTCCTTGAGCTCCATTTCTTCATCAAGTTTTGGCACCTTCATTTCTGCTATATTTTTACAAAGCTCCAGCAGTTCAGCCTTTTTCCTTTTCTTTCCATCCAAAGCTATTTGAATGTCTCTCGCCTTTAGGAAGTTCTGAAGCTCTGGGACTTTCATACTTACGAACGAAGAACTTTCATCGTCCGCCATCTTGACGAGTTATTCCCCTGAGCCTCGTCTTGATGCTCTAAAATAGTTACCAGGCTTTCACGCACAAACAATTCGAAACTAGGCTATCCACCAGAAGTTAGAGTAACAAGTGAACAAAAATCTTGTACCGAGATTATTTGCATCATAATGCAAACTTCTGTGTGACTGTTTTAAATATCTTCTCAAAAGAAATCATTTCTAGCAACACCAAACGTCAGAAACGAATGTTGAACTACGTATGAAACACCTGAAAGTACTGGTGAAATGAAACTGATGATGAAATTTTTCCTGTGTTTACACACGTTCTCTGAACTTTGAAATTTATTTTCTCTCGTTTCCATGGGGAAATTGTTTTCGATGTTACTGCAGGAAATTACTTATGTATTTAGCTTTGAGAAAATGTAAAAATTACTGTAAAATACTTAAAATTATTCTGGTACTGATTTATGTCCACTAAAACTTGAAATTGCTCGATTTTCTATCGGATTTCGTCTTAAAATTCTTCAAAGACACTTAACGTGACTTATTTAATGACGTAGTCTTTCACATACCTGTACTTCGTTGTGTCAGTCTGCATACATTACGGTTTTAATTATGTGAGTCGTACGTCAGGCGTTTAAGGGAGCAAGTAATATTACACAAAACACAAACAATCTTCCCAACGTTTGTTTACTTAACCTCTCGAGTTTAAGATCGGTTTCCATATATGGCTGTTGAGTAGTTTGGCATACCTTGGTTGGAAGGGAAACCTTGGCATCACCCATGTCCAATATACCCGCACTGTAACGATCCGCTAAAGATAAATTCAGTTCGTTCGATCCGTACGGATCGTTAAGTGCCCTTGCGGTCCGTAGAGTAGATTTCCAGTTCGTCCAATTCGTACGGATCGTTAAGGGCCCTTGCGGTCCGTAGAGTAGAGTTTGCGGATCGTATGTTGCATCTCATTAGGGCGAGAAAAAAATTCACACTTTCCCGCAAGAGGCCATGTGTGTTACGGATCGTTCGATTCGCAATTCGTGCATCTCATTAAATCAACAGTAAACAACTTTGGAGTGCAGTCAAATGCGATTGACAAGATATATGTGGATATTCGTCGTTCCAAACGTGGAAAAATACCAGAAATGTCGGCTCGTAATTCTTGCTCGAAAGGGAATGTCGATCGTAGCAAGAGTGCGCTGGCAGAAACAGACAAGATATATGTG
>CM042749.1:37329117-37344544 GCA_022496165.2 Catalaphyllia jardinei
GTAGCAAGAGTGCGCTGGCAGAAACAGACAAGATATATGTGTATATTCTTCGTTCTAAACGTGGAAAAACACCAGAAATGTTTTTATAAAACGCATGCGACTCGTAATTCTTGCTCGAAAGGGAATATCGATCGTAGCAAGTGTAATAAGTCAAGACAAGAGTCGTCGTAATAGTCACGACCGTGTTTACTCAAAACTTCACTCGTTTTCTGACCACGAGGTCCTAGTCCTAGTTTTACATCATGTAATACGACACGAAATGTCCTCTACTCTACACAAGAGTGCGTACCAATGCTATTACAAAAATTCTTTTAATGATATTTTGGTTATATAATCAGTAGTAAAATAATACAACCATTTTTAAATCTACAATTTGGCTATTCCAAAGTGGTGCATTACAGTCAAACTAAGTGAAGCGTACCCCTCAAGATTGTATTAATGGCCTGATTATTTGAAATTTGAACCCGCTAGTCGTTTCAAGAATGCAATAATGAATTGATTATTCGAATATTGAACTCGCTCGCTCGATCGAAGAATACGGCTAACGGGTTCCGTTTCCGAAAAATCAATTTACTATTACATTCTAGAAAAGACTAGTAGGTTTGAAACTTACTAGTCAGGTGACTAGTCGTAACACTGAATTGATTTTTCGAAAACGGAACCTGTTAGCCGTATTCGATTCTTCGATCGAGCGAGCGAGTTCAATTTCGAATAATCAATTCATTATTTGCATTCTCGAAACGACTAGCGGGTTCAAGTTTCAAATAATCAGTTCATTAATGCAATCTTAAGGGGTACGCTTCACTTAGTTTGACTGTAATAACTTACCTAATCTATATGCAAACGTTGTCCATCATACTAACAAATGTTTTCCTCTATAATTTTTAGCATGGATCAGAAATCTGAGTATGAAACCAGAAAAAACAACCATGCAACTCTCACCAAAAAACGTAAAAGGGTCAAAGAAGAATAGACAATGCACAGTGAAATGTTTTAAATGTCTACCTTCATCGAATATACTTTGCAAGTAGATTTTACACGTCACTAGCGATTTCGGCTTGTGAAAATTTATGAGCACTGGAGGCCAAGATCAAACCAATTCAAAGGTAATTTAAAACTATTCACAGATAAAATGGAGTCTAAACAAGAATCTAAAACATTGGCTGTGTTATTTCAGAGCATACTGCAAGCTACACAGGCTTGCCTTTTCTTGAATTGATGCAATGATCAATATTAGAATCTGGCTAGTGAAAGATTTATTTTGCCTAGTGAATCAAACCTGTCACTGGGCTAGCAGGTTGATACGTTACTCTCGAGCACTGCTAAGCTAATAAACCATGACTGGAAGTACATTGAAACATTTCACAGTTGCAAAATGCAAAGAAACACAAATTTGCTCAAGAAATTTTCCTCAATCAGAACAGAATTTATTTCATTTAATGACTAAAAATACAAGAAGATCTTCTTAACAGCATTTGCTTATGTTGAAAACCATTTAATGTAACGTTACTTTTTTACAGTATGTTCATAGATACACTGTTCCAGTTATTCAACCCAACATCTGTATCAAGTTCTGGGCAAATTTCGAAAATAAACAACAATCAAAATAATTGTTCTTTAAAAATAATTAAACTTTGACATACCAAAATATCCACAAATATTTTCAACACTTGTAAACTTGCTTTTATGAATATAAATAAAGCTAGATAAAACATATATCCTCCAACTTGTCATTAATAAATTTACAGAAAGGTAAATATATACCACAGTTACACCAGCAGAAATGTAAGAACAACATATGATCTTGAAAGAATGAAAGCATATTTTTAATCCCATTTGTGGCAACAAACAATAAAGGCGAGTATGTTACAATCCAACTACGCCAACCAAGACAATCACATTGAATTGTTTACAAATTATAAATAGCAATTGGTATACCCAAGAATAAAAAAAAATCATATAAATGGATTATGCACTGTATCACTTGGTAAGAACACATACTTTAAAAAAGCAAATTGTCAACACCCTTGACTCTATTTGCAATCAGTAATAAATGATTGTTTATGAACAAGCTTTAATTACCCCCACCTAGAGTTGAGCTTGTTTTGTATTAAAATAACACTGATATCAAACAAAACACTGCCATTGGACAGTTCAAAAACTGATATTGATTACTTTCAAACTGACCAAAGACATTCACTTTCTTTAAAACAAAAATTCAATGAAGCCATCCTGGCAATAAAATGCACTTAATGTGAAATTCACAACAAACTTACCAGACTGGAACTTTGAGAATATTGTTATAACCTTCTATTTCTGGGAACAAACCAACCACAGTGAAATACAATTCCGACTTCCCCAACAACTTTACCTAAATACAACTTTCATGCTAAATGCAAGAATTACATTTCAAACCAATTTTTTTCCATGCAACACACCACAGTATATTGCATTTACAGTAGTAAAAGGCCCTGCAATACATCCCACTTAATTGAATTTTCAAAATAATATCCTGTTATCCGGCTATCTCCAAAGTCATATAAATTGAAACCCTCCGAGTTTTCCAATGTCTTTGACTCTTCAAAATATAATTAAACAATGGCTACTTGCTACATCAACCTGAACATTTCACAATGTTTGTGTAGTTCTTCGTAATAGCACGATGGTCCACCTGGTCTACATTTAATCCACTAGAATTAAACAGCACAAATATTACAGTTTCAAAAGGAATTAAAATAATAAAAATTGAGTTTTGCACTTTTAATTCTGCTATATCCAATTAATTTCCCTCACAATACAGTAACTCACTGTATTTTAACTATACAAAACAATTCCACCATCGATCACCAAACCAACAGCCGGCATATTGAATAGCCGCAATTATTGACTCAGATAAGCGAAAAATAAAGACCGTATACCACTTGAAAGATCGTTTGGCTAAGCGAAAAACAGACACAATTTCAAGAACAACCACAACTAAATATCACTCGTTCAGTAGGTTATCGTAGAGTCTCAAAAGGCAATAACCAAACCTAACTTACCAAGCGCTAAATACGAACAACGGCAAATTACTCCATAAGCAATTTGGTGTTAAGCGGAACGATCTGTACGATTATGTAATCCAACGATCCAAGCAAACCAGTAGTTAAGTAAGTTATACCCTGAATATACTCTCTCCACGAAGGGCAGCATCACTTCACGAACCGTCCAACCAACATACTAAAGAAACGGGGCGCATTACTAAGCTGCAATATACGATCCGTAAACAGTACTCTACGGACCGTAAGGGCACATAACGAACCGAACGAATGCCTTCTGCCCCCCTCACTTATCATAAACATGGTGTTTTTCTAAGTCACCCTAATGAAATGCGATATTCGATCCGTAGACTGTACTCAACGGAGCGTAAGGGCACTTAACGATCCGTACGGATCGAACGGATCGTTAAACCACCTGTCCCCCTCACATATCATAAACGTCGTGTTTTTTCTAAGTCTTTCTAATGACATGCAATATACGATCCGTAAACTGTACTCTACGGAGCGTAAGGGCACTTAACCATCCGTACGGATCGAACGGATCGATACGCCTCCTGTACCCCACACTTACGATAAACGTCGTGTTTTTTTAAGTCTCCCTAATGACATGCGATATACGATCCGTAGACTGTACTCTACGGAGCGTAGGGCACTTAACGATCCGTACGGATCGAACGGATCGTAAAGCCTACTGTACCCCTCGCTTATCATAAACGCAGTGTGTTTTTTTTGAAGTCTCCCTAATGACATGCAATATACGATCCGTAGACTGTACTCAATGGAGCGTAAGACCAGTTAACGATCCGTACGGATCGAACGGATCGATAAGCTTTTTGCCCCCCTCACTTTCCATAAACGTAGTGTGATCGAACCAACTGAATATTCTTTTAACGGATCGTTACAATGCGGGTGTATTGGACAACACTCCTTGGCATCGGCGGACGCTAGCAAAAAATTATTTAGCGCTCTTCAACTACATGTAGTAAAAACCCGCGTATAAGAACCTTGTGATTTGAGAACCTACAGCCTGGAATTTTGCATTTTAATACCGAAATATAAAAGAACCTATTCCACAGCCTGACAAAGAAAAAAAACACTCCAGTTTTGATGTTCAAAGTCTGGATTTTAATTGTGAAAATTTTTGTAGTGTTCTGCTTTCTAGTCTTACCAATGAAATATTATTCTTTCCGGGCCATAAAACTTTGCTGTAGCTACAAATGCAGACACAAATACTGTACAGTACATTAAAAAAATTAAAACAGTTTTTTTTAATACAGGACTTGTTTCGACAACAAGGCTTGACATTTTTGCAAATGCCACCCTCTGTGAAGAACACCACGCAGTTTTAAAACAGTACTAAACACTACTGAATAATAAAAGAAAATGAATATTACAATAATAAGATTTCTGAGCTAGAGGATACCACGCTCAACTCTGATAAGAAACACTTCTGGAACTGTCTAAAATCAACGGATGACTCAGTGAAACAAAAGGTTACTCCAGAAATTTCAGAGAAAAATTGGCTAAGACACGTTCAGTCCCTTCATTCCAGTGACCTCCTTAACCCTGATCAGCAAAACGCAGTCAATAAATTGAAAAAACAGCAAGAGAGTAAGATGCAATCACGCCACTTATACTACCCAATCACCGAACTCGAAATACGAACAGCAGTTAAAAAATTGGAAAATAACAAATCTCTGTATTCAGACAAAACACGAAACGAAATGATTAAAGCTAGTTGAAATGAAATGATGCCCGTTCAGGTTTATCATAAACATTTCAACAATGTTCTTAATGGGGGTTCGATGTCTCTAATGTGGGGCACTGGGTTCATTACACTATTTAACCCCAACAAATTACCGGGGAATTTTTGTCTCTAGTTGTTTAGGAAAATTATTTTGTTCAATTTTAAACCAAAGGCTTATGGAACATGTCAACTCGTTGAACATACTTCCCAATTCTCAAATCGGCAAACAACCGAACGGCAGACCACGTTCTCACACTACGAACATTGGTAGATAAATATGCTCACTGTTACCAAGAAAAAGTACACGCCTGCTCTGTCGACTTTAGGAAAGCTTTCGACTCAGTTTGGCATGCCGGGATTCTCTATAAATTGCTACAAATAAATGTTGGAGGAAATTTTTATGACTAATCAAAAACCTCTACTCTAATTCTACTGGTTCCGTGAGAATAGGAGATTCTCAGACTCAACCTTTTCAGTATGCAAGAGGTGTTCGTCAAGGCTGCATTTTAAGCCCACTGCTCTTTAACCTATACATTAATGATTTACCTTATTCGTTTGGAAATATTTTATCGGATCCTTTTTCTTTTACCTAATGGTACCAAATTAAGGCCTCTTTTATATGCAGATTATTTGTCTATACTATCACGATCAAAGGCAGGACTGCAAAACTGTCTCAAGGCTTTGGCCCAATACTGCAGATCTTGGATGTTGAACATGAATCCAAAAAAAACTCCCCCAAGTTATGATTTTTTAACGACGAGCGAAAAATATGACTGTAATATTTATATAGGCAACAAAAAGATTCGCATTGTTCAAAGTTGTACTTACCAAAATTCTGTGAAATAAAAAAAATGTTGAAAAAGCAAAAAAAAGGTATTTCCACTTAATTGGTCAAAATTGATGTAGAGAGAAATCATTTTCCTTATTCTATCAGCAAACACATCTCGAACAGAGCAGAAAAACTATCGAAACTGAAATTTAGTAGGATTTATTGTGGCGGGGGGCGGGGAGGGGGCGGCGGAGGGAGGTTTGTAGAGAAAATTAACATCCCCGAAAGCAAAGACCTAAGACCCAAAATCTGAGACCCAAAAACTACATGTAAAATCTGAAAACTATAACAACAATGAGCTTTATTTGCATGTCCATAAAAGAGATTTACAGCTTTGCAAAAGCATTTTAAGAATAATTAACAACTATTCACCGAAGTGGAGGTGGCTACTGAGTTGAATAGTTGTTTTAGTATATACTAAAACAGTGAGATAATATACAACACAAAAAATTAATTTGGATGATTTCTTCACTCGTCACGGATGCAAACCGGGACGCCATTTTTTTCTCGAGTTGCTCGGAGGTAAATAGCAAAAGATATTCGGAGTTTGACTAGCCAATCAGCGTGCGCCTTCAACGTTATCCACTGTTTTAGTATATACCAGCTAGTTACTAACTATGTATATACTAACAAAAAATAGTAATCATGAAACGTAAATCAATAATTAAACTTTCGATAATAAATTGCCTCGCATTTTGAAAACAGGATGATACGTATTGTACTAACTGCTTGTTAAGATAATAATCAGTAGAGTTCATTAATTAGATAATTGAAGTTGAAATTGGTATGTGTTTGTAATTAGGATTCTGTTATATCTTTTATTAAAAAGTCGTCTCTACTTGATGAATATTTTGGGCAATTAAACAGAAAGTTAATCTCATCTTCAATATTGAGGTTACAAACTGGACAAATTCCATCACATCTCGAAATCTTGTCATACCTGCCTGTTTCGATATTAAGTTTATGATTACTTATGCTAAGTTTCACAAGTTTTTCTAGTAACATCAAGATTAATTGATGGTGTATAGCTGCCTTTAAAACCATTATAGAATTCAAGCTTTTGTGAATTGCAAAGGGAATGTTTCCAGAGGGTAATATATTTCTTCTGCATGCGATTTACAAAATGCATGATCTTCGTAACATCTAAATTGTCATGATTAAAGTTAAAAGGAATATTGTAATAATTGATTATCTTTATAAGATTGGCATAAGAACTAGTTTTACCATTACAATGAAGATCAATGTACATCACTAATGATTGTATGACTAAAGAGCTTTGTTCCTTACTTTGAAGATAACTTATGTACTTACGAATTCTTTTATTTATATCAAAGATAAGAAGATATCGGCCAAGTTCAGACCGGCACGCAATATGAGAAGTCTTGTACAGCTTGTTATTCACTTTCAAATATCGTTTACAAAACTGTAAGCGACCTTTTTCAATGGGTGAAGTGTCCAAATACTTGAAGTCTGATTTCGCTATTATAAGTCAAAATAGAAGAAATCATTGTGTCAAAACTTTTGCAGGCAAGAAAACTAAGACACCTTAGCTAGTACATTGGTACTGAAAGCTCGATCGATTACATCATCAATTACTAGTGGCAATTAAAACAGGCAAGATTAGCGCATTCACGCGCGAAATACGCAACGTGATTAAATTTATGGCACATCCGGGGCCTGATCTCTGTGAAACAAACCAACTTGAAAACGCCTAAATCGTAAAGTAGCAGGAAGGTGACGATTAAGGATGACATAAAATGTGCGAACCCTGTTTAGAATGTTTGTTTTATGATGGCAATAAAGATACGTATTCACTGCTTGACGTAGTGAGATTCCTGATACCTTATATACACGTCACAAAGTGTCATCCTGATACAAAGTATAAGCAAAATCCCTAATCAAACAGTTGTAAATAAAGTTCTTAGGCTTGAGAGGACGCATATACAAAGCTGCTTGAATCTCATCATGAAGTTGCAGTGGTCATTTATGAAAATTTGACACAAAAGATGCTATTATTTATGTCAGCAGCTTGCATAAATTACAATTTTACGTATCTGTCGTCTTACTGTTGATACAAAAAGCAGCCAATTAGTGGAAATAAAATCTCCCAGGTTTTGTTAAATAAAATTCTGTTGTGCAGAGAAATTTCACAAACTCTAGCGCTATCCCCAAGCCACCTAATTGTACTAATAACTTTATTGGTTTCCTCAGCTATAGGCAAACGTTATCACACTGGGTTTCATGACGAAAAAGGTTATGTGGACAATTTACAAAGTTCTTCACCCCCGCTACACGAAAACGTACGAATACTAGTATAACATTGTGTTCAATGTGTGTTTTTCAACCGACTATGCAAAAAGGTCACGAATAATAATGATAGATTGCGGCTTACGAAGCAAAAACCCTTCCATTGATACTTTCCTTTTGATGGAACTGAGCTCCCCCGAAGTCCTTAACCTCCTCCCCAGGACTTCTTCATGTGTCTAACCAAACAAACGGAGGAGAAACTTCCTGGGAAAGAGGTTGCCACAACTTTTCCTGCTCACGGAATTGCAAAGTTTATCTTATCGGTTTGCTTACCAAACCATTTTCAGTTCAAAAGCCAAGAAATGCAACCCTTGAGAACAAAATGAAAATGACTGTCGAAGAGGAAAATTCAAACTTCGATGTTGCACATTGGCAGGCGAAACCTGCCGAATACGAACATTTCCACGGACACCGATGTCCCCAGAAAAATCAAATAGAGAACTATAAAGATACACCCAACTTTTTGGTTCAAGGCCCAGCTGTTCAAATAAAGAACAAAAAAGGCGATAGCCACGGATCCCACGATGAAAATGCACGACACAACTAGTCCGCGACTGCTGATCTCAATAGGTGCATTCCACACCGCTGCCTTAATAAGCCAAGGGACACCCAGACACAGAAGAACATCAAATGTGTTACTTCCCACTGTATTTGACACCGCCATGTCGCCGTCACCTGAGAGAGAACAAAAAACTAAGAAAATCAGAAGTTTCACCCTGGGGAAAGCTCCACAAAGGAGGTAAAAAATAAAAGAGGACAATTATGTCCTCCCCTTTCGCTTTGCACTTTTGCACTTGGTTCGCAATTAACTAACAACCCTTACAAACGATGTGAAGTATGCATGAAATAATTTATATTTGAACTGCGGTGGTAGATGAAAGTGAAGAATGATCATCGCAGTAAATTTTCCAATTTAAGCAATTGGAAAGAAGAAACTAGGGCTTCAACGGGATTCGATGCCATGACCTCCGCGATACCGGTGCAATGCTCTATCAACTGAGCTATGAAGCCACGTATTGGGAACAAGGTCAATTTATTGAAAAAAAAAACGGTCCACTTTTTATTGTAATACTATAGGCTTTTATTTTGGTTGTTTAAATTGTAACGTCTTTTCTCAGTAGTAAATATTTCCTGAAGAAGTGCCTGACGAAATGTTGGAAAATATATAACAGTTAACACCAACCGTAGGGTCAGCCTTTCTTAGTTATGTTTCTTCAAGCCTTTGCATTTGCTGATCAGATATCCTGCCAGGTTCGGTACTTTTATTTGTCCGTTGGCCCTTTCTAGAGTTTAAAGTTAAATGAAGGTTGATGCTTCTTTTGCGTGCAGTTTGAAAACATTATCAGACAAAATATTTTCAAGCAAGGCCAGATATCTTACAATTGTTTTATAGTTTAACGAGATGTCACAATGTATTTGAGGATAGCGGATACTGAGCAAGGCGAGAGAAAATACTCTCACACACTCCCTGCCTTTCACCAGCTCCCTTGGATATTTCTCTTTCTCTCCAGCCTTCACCTGTATGGTAGCGAAACAAACTTAAGGCACGTTCTCCAACAAACGTCCACACTGCAGCTGTGTTGCGTTATAGCTGAAGGTTTTTATCTTTTACCAAATGGTGGTGTGGGGCGTAAATCTCTCTCGAGATGAGTTCTGCGATTTACGTGACATTTATGCTAAAGTCTTATTGCAGTACGGTGTGTGTTATGGTCAATTGCAACTGGAATGATAACATAGCTTACCTTTTCTTGCGATGAACAGACTTGACGAGCAATCTGGTACACTGCTTCCAAAAGCGACGAGTGTAAGACCCATGACTGCATCCGGGATTCCAAATGTATATCCAATAATAGTAACCATCCAAACGAGGGTATAAGAGGAGACTGCAATCCAAGCAATACAAACTATGAAAGAAACAGCCACGCACTTCTGGCAAGATTCCTTCTTCACATCCGGGATGGTGAAAAAATACGCTATGTTGATTGGAAGGCCAAGGAACCAGCAAATTCTAGCCGCCATCCCCTCCGGTGGTTTAAATGGCGTCCCTAGCGTGAGATCTGGAACGGGTCGGTGTTTTAAACCGTCTCCTGAAAAAACAAAAGGTGTTGAATTTAAGCTTCTCCAAGCGCACATGCTCCTTTTATTGGAAAAACTACAAAAGAAATCCGGCGTATCATAACGAACAAAGACCACACCTTTGTGAAGCAATACAAGTAAATAGAATGCAAAAAGAGTAAAACCAAAGTAGACACACGTCACACCAACCCCGTGGTGTGGTCATCGCCATTTTTCAAATAAATGGATGCACACCTGGTGTTGACGCCACAAAGTGTCCTGCTAAGCTCACACGCAAACTACCTCGTAACAATAATGTTTATCGTTTGAGTTAAAGTTGCTTTAAGTAAAGATTTGGTTTACTGCTTTTTTTAGTTAGGTAGACAGTTTATGACGTTATTGTCCGCTATTCTCGCTAGTGGTATTGAAATGGACCCAGAGTGTGAGTGTATATACAATTTGTGAAGCTAATTAATTGAAGCAGGAAGCATTTCTGAGGAAAAACTCCTGAAGCTCGAGATCTTTATGATCTCACTATCATCACGAAAATGGAACTATCAAATGCACAAAAAAAGTCAACCGTCAAAGCTATCCCTAAGCCCCCAAGAAGAGAGCTTCAACCATGTTCCTGTTTTTAAAGGACGGTTTCTGGTCGTTTCCGATTCCCAACAAAATTATAAACTTTACCCTTTAGTGGTTGTTTTTCCCCACCGTCGTCTTTCCTCTCGTCTTGTTTGTCTCGTTGTTTCTCTTCCTTTATTCCATGACTTCCTTTCTCTTCAGTCGTCTCCTTTGCAGAGATTGTTTGTTCATTAGTTCTGAGTGGTTTCTTCTCTTTTTCTTCACTCTGGCTCTGTTCTTCATCAGCAATCTTATGGTATCCATTCTTGTTTGCTTTGATGTCGTTTGAAGCGTGTAGATCGGATTTATACTCAGGACTGCTCGTGTTGGTTATTTTATAAAGCCAGGCCTCAATTCGGGGATTGAAGTACATGATGATTAAATATATCGAATAGGAACACGACATGGCCAATGCCTCTGGCCTGCGAAATAAATAGAAATCACAAAAAACTTTAGCTAAATTTCATTGTGTTCATTGATGATTTTGACCAAGATGATTTCCCTGCTCCGAAATACAAGAAATTAGCAAATTATTCTGGTGCATATTACATCATATCAAATCCCTGGACAACACTTTTTTGACACAGGGCTTCTATAGTCAAATTTGTCATGAGACAGTCCCTGGAAAAAAAAACAACCTCGCTACCAGGGCTTTTTAGGGAATTTAAGCAAACCATGACGGCAGTGCCAACGGGAACGTCTCCAAACAAAAGGTTTAATGGTTAGAACAATGGCTGTGCAAATCTTTGTACATTTCCCGGCGTTGCCGTTCTCTGCAAAACAACAACGTGAAATGACCAAGTTTTCGTCTTTTGGAGAACCTACGCCCCGGCGGTAAATATTTCGGATTTCGTTATGGAATTGATCACTGGCATTACAAATTTAGTTTGAGCAGGTTTTTACACAGATTTGCGCCTTGAACGGGTTTAGTTACTTACGAAATTCGAGAGTAAAATTAAATTCATTTTTTACTAGGCGTCGTTCCTGCCGTCGCCGTCTTCAGTGCTCAAGTAGGCTTACGCAAAACACGACTGCAGCGGCAACGAGAACGTTACGAAACAAAAGGTTAAATGAGCAGAACAATAGCTGTGCACGTGCGTTATAAATCTTGGTACATTTTTTTTGCCGTCCTCTCCAAAACAACAATGTGAAATGACGAAATTCTGCGTTGTTTGGAGAACTTGATCCACAACGGCTAATTTTTCGTATTTCTATTTGGAACTAAATTCATTCATAGCATTTTCAGCGGGGGCAAGTTTTGATACCGACAAACACACTGAATAGATCTAAAACTGAAAAATGCCAAATTTCAAAGTTAGAATTTTTACTAGGCGTCGTCATCGTATATGCCTATAGTCCCTAGTGCTACCTTGACGTAACAAGCATGCTCTTCATTCACACTTGTCTCCCATCTTTATTTAAGTCTTGACTGAGCGGGTCAGTCTAGTGATTAACTGAAGAGACTACAAATCAGTTCAAATCAAATGTTGGTTCTTATTTGCGAGTGAAAAACGGGAGTATCGGGGGAAAAAAAAAACTTTTCCGAGAGGAGTAGAGAATCCAGAAACTTATCTCACTCAGGTGTCGAGGGCAGAGTAGAACCAAGGCAACGTTGATGGGAAGCCACTACCCTCAACACTGCGTCAACCAAAAATTAATGTTACATGAAGATAAAACACTCACCAGGTTACAATGCTATCTATGAGCACCAAGATGAGAATGACAACACTGATGAGATAGAACATATTGTCTCTGACAAGAGGCCACCATGCCAAGTACAAAACCTATCATGGACACATCACACAAATTAGACGAAGTATAGGTTAACGACGATATTGCTCAATTGAAGTTGCTTCTTCAAATCTCTGCATTATGATAACATCATGCCAGGAGTCCATAAGCAGGAGGGTACTCTTTTCATACAT
Source organism: Catalaphyllia jardinei (assembly GCA_022496165.2). NCBI lineage: Eukaryota > Metazoa > Cnidaria > Anthozoa > Scleractinia > Caryophylliidae > Catalaphyllia > Catalaphyllia jardinei. Next base: position 37,341,640 of record CM042749.1, read on the forward strand.
TTATGTCACAGCGAATCGTATTTTTAATTTATACTTTTTTATTTATATAGTATTAGAAAATTAGAAAATAAGAGGTATTTCTTGAATATGCACAGCCTGCAGTTAGCAAAAGCTGGTCGAGGCGGGCAGTGTTTACAGAATAATGCAAGAAGCTAGAAAAACTTCGTAGGCTGCGTGGCACTTGTTACTACAATAACTAAAAAAAGTGAAGAATGTTGGTGGAAGTGCCAAAATCTTAACAAATGTTTCGACGTTTCGGGACTGTGCCCTTCGTTAGTGGAGTGTTTGTTATCAAACGAACATTAACGCTAAAAAAGCTGGCTCTCACTGGCGCATAAGCATAACATATGCATAACAAGTGAAAACACCCGCCACATAAGCGTAAGCAGAAGAACGAACCCACTTATTTGTCTTATGCTGCTCTCACTTGCGCATGAGCATAAGAAACACAAACATGTTTGTTTTTCTTGTGCTTATGCTCATGCGCAAGTGAGAACAGCATAAGAAAAATATGTGGGTTTGTTCTCCTGCTTGTGCTTATGCCTATGTCGCGGGTGTTCTCACTTGCTTATGTTTATGTTATGCTTACGCTTGTGCTTATGGTTATGCGCTAGTGAGAACCGGCCTTTACGAACATTAACGAACATTTCACTGATGAAGGGCAGTCCCGAAACGTCTAAACATTTTTTAATATTTTGGCACTTACATCAACATTCTTCACTTCTATTATTTAGTGTTTAAGGGTACTAATTGTGAATAAACACCGCTGAAAATCGCGTGGTTATCGTCTCCTGGTCATGTTCTTACCGTTCCAGCTCCTAGGCCGCAAAGTCCAATAACGAACAGCACGTTGAATACGGCTGAGCCTAAGATGGTGCCGATTCCAATGTCCCCTTCTGTGATGAAGACACCTATGATTAGAAAGCAGAAATTGGTCATTAAATCTTCTCGAAGGCGTAAAGTCCCACTCGTTATCAAAACTGCGAGAGTTTCCTGGGGTCTCTAGTACTCCTGTGCATTACATTTGAGCTTATTTGGAAATTTGTGAATAATTCGTAGCTGTATGTTTGTCTACTCGGCGGTCCACATCTACCTAAATAATTCCTTAGCTGGCTTTTGGCTTTTTGCACTTCTAGCTCGAACTATATCTCCTGGTTTCTACAGCAATCTCGTTCCCAGCGCTTTCTCCACCGAGTGCGGCATGGGTGGTGGACAACAGGCCGCCATGTTGCACGCCGGGAAAACCCCGGGAACAAGCTTTGCACTAGGCATGTTTGAATCCCTGATGTGAAATATCGTGCATCAAAAGCCTAAAATATACACAAACTCTGGCAACTCACCAATGATTGAGGCGAATAATTCGGGAGCTGAACTACCAAAAGCCATGAAAGTAGCACCAGCCACATCAGATTGAAGCTTCATCTTATCAGAAATTATCTCCAAGCAAGGAACGAAATAATCATCGCAAACAATAGCTATCGCCCAGGATATGTAAACTGCAACCAGAAAATGAATAATGACTGCACCAAGTCGCCTTTCACGCTGGTTGAACAAATCACCCGGAAATTCCTCGATTGATGGTGGGCTGCAGTTTCTTGGATCGTTGGTCTCGTGAACAAGAGGATGTCTTCCAGCGAATGATCCATCTGAAATGAAACAGAGTATTAAGTATAAAAGCTGTATTTTTCCTTACTTCAACAAGAGGACATCCAGCACTTTAATTTTTTCCCTCTTTTTTAATCACTAGGATAAAACGTGAACTTCATTAGCAGTTACTGTTCGAAAATGAAACTGCTCAGAGATAGTATGATTTAGTGGCACAAATTCAGCTGGATTAAAATCATCTGCCTTAGAAATAAAGGACTGGATTTGTTTATTTGCATTTTGGCCAACATTTGAAAAGAATAGATTGAATTCATTTGCCACGACTTTGTCGTCTTTGCTGTATGACTTGTGTTGGTTGCATAATTTCGATGGTACGCACATTCGTATTGTTTTCCAAAGACAATTGCTATTGTTTAAGTTATTTTTTTACCTGTTCATGGACAAATTCCATTTCAGCAATCTTTATTTCACGCTTAACTTCTTTCTTGAACGTGAAATGAAATGTGAAATGAAACAGGAAATTGGAAATGGAAAGTGAAATGCGAAATGGAATGTTAAATGTGAGATCCGAATATATTATTTAAATTGATTAGTCCTAAGCTAGCCAATGGCGTCGGCCGTTGATAAAACCAGGAACATGGAACATCCCGGAACATTCCGGATATCCTGGAACATCGAATAATTTTGATTAATTACGAGAAAAAATATGTAAAATCAAATTTTTAAAAACAAAATTAAACAAAAATAAACTGGTATCAGCTCGAAATATGAAAACATATTTTGGGGGATAGGGGAGCCAGTAGGAGGGGGATAGGAAGCGTTGGATACTTTTCAACTGACCATAATAAGTGCAGGCTCTTCTTTCCTGCCGATTCAACCTCGTTCCCAGGGCCTTTTCCCTATCTTGAGTGTGGGGTGCACTCAAGATAGGGAAAAGGCCCTGGCAACGAGGTTGCTGCCGATTGCGGCATGTGACTTTACAGCACTGTTTTTTAGCACAAAGTTTGTTGATCCCCGATTCCTTCAACATCTGAGGGCTCTGTAACCGAAGTCACGCGTAGTCGTGCACCAATCCTTTATTTTAACTTGCACTCGTACGGTACTACATATAAACCAGAAAAAGAGAAATTAGTAATAGAAAATAATAGGTAACCAAAATAACGAACAAGACGGAACGGATAATACGAAGAAAGGTTAAACCTTAACGGTGTCCTGACTTTACGAGATAAAAAACTTGCTGCTTGAAAACTTAAAAGGTGGCGTAAAAAACGAAGACCTAGGTCCTATTTATTCTAAAAAA
>CM042749.1:37357561-37375191 GCA_022496165.2 Catalaphyllia jardinei
AAGATAAATACTAAATAATGATTATATCAAACACTGTTTCATCAGCTGCTATCCAAACACCTCCTGCTAAGTCAAAAATACCCCGCTGCGCGTCTTCTTGTTTGGATATCCCGATAAACAGTCTCTCGTGTTTGATATATTTAACACTTAAGGACTGGTCCCGAGGGGAACAGTGAATTTTGTTTCCCAAGAATCTCTGTTTCCCCCCAAGACGAAGTCGAGGGAAACATTGAGATTCGAGGGAAACAAAATTCACTGTTCCCCAAGGGACCAGTCATTAAGTGATTTGTGATATAGCAAAACAAAACAAAAGCAAATTTTGAAAAACGCGCTGAGATTCCAGCGACAACATCAGGCCACCTCTGATCACACGCAACAGCGGTCAACATTTCGCGGGTAACAGTGAACTGTTTCCTGTTTGACGTCATAGTTTTCACATCATTTCATTCCTCTCGGGAGATATGAACTCAATAAATTGACCTCGCTTACAATGTGTGGCTTCATAGCTCAGTAAGTAGTGCATCGCACAGGTATCCCTGAGGTTACGGGTTCGGATCCCGTTGAAGCCCTGATTTTTTTCAGGCTTCTTCTTTCCAATTGCTTAAATTAAAAAACTTACTGCAATGATCATTCTTCACTTTCAGTTTTCGCACTGTTGTCCGCTCATGGAATTTGGCGGAAAACAGTCTCATTGTTAGATGTCATGTGACCATGAACTAGCCAATGAATGGGCGCGCTGTAGCGGGAAAACCGCCAGCTATATAACAATACATAATAAAATACAGTGGAACCTCTCATAAGCGACCAATTAAAATGTCAAGCCTAGGTAGTCGCGTACGAGAGCTTAGACCACATAAGACCAAAAGTTTTTTTCATTAGCATATGGTAACTGCAGAGATTTACCATACGTTTTAAAGTTTTATTCACGTAAAAAGTCAATTTTTTTTCCCAATGAGAAATTTCCGTCTCTTTTACTGTCCAGAAATGCAACAATGTTACAACACCTTTTTTTATCCAATTTCTGCTCTATAGTCGGCCACGTGGTCGCTTTAAGGGGCTACGTCACGATATTTTGAGTTATTTTCACCATCGACAATAAATTGAAGGAAACATGAAAATAACACTTTGGAAAGATAGGAAAATACTAAAGAAATAATAATAAACCATAAGGGAACAAAGATGGTTAAGGATGGAGAAGATTGACACGGATCACTAACACCAAAATTGAAAAATCTAGGCAAATATTTTTCAAACCGTTTAACCGTGACGCAGCTCCTTTAAGAGGGGTTAAAAACAATCAGAAAATTCTATCTTCTAGCTCTAAGCTGGAAAAGTGGTCTCAGTCGCTAACGAGAGGTGATCGCTTAAAGGAGGATCCAGATATAGTGATTTGACTTGCAAACTTTTGGTATTCTGGAAAACTGGTCGCTGAGGACAGGTGGTCTCAACCGGAGATTCGACTGTACATTATTCATGAAAAACAAGCAATCACGAGTGCAGTTGCAAATAATGTATTTTATTTTTTGTATTTTATGTATTTTTTTTTGCAAAACCAATCGTAAAATTCCAGTTTTCAAAGCATATTGAGAGTAAATCATTTGCTTTCCTCCCCATCTGTAAATCGGGGTAAATCTCTTTAAGAGATTGGTAATCCTATGTTGCTCGTTACTATAAACTCCCCTAACAGCTTCTTGTGGTACATAAATTAAGTTGGAAAATAGCAAATTAAAATATAATTACTTTAGTAACACAAAAATACTTTGAAGACAGTAGCACTGAGTTAGCTTCAGTCATTTTTTTTCAATATCGTTCCCTATTAAAACTTTGTTGCTGGTAACTGAGTGACCCGACTAACACAATTTTGGCAAAAACATAGACACCAACGGCACCCTGTACAAATTTCCTACGAACTTTTCCATGGCTTTATTATTTTCGGGGCTAAATTAGGAAGAGGGGGGGGGGGGGGGGGGGGGGGGGGGCAAGAGCTGACTATCAGAGAGAAGCCTTGACCTGGGTTGGGCCTCTTATTATATAGATTGCGCCGCCGGATTTTGTGTCTCGAAGTCTCTGAACGAAGAGAAATCAGGCAAAAATCAAGCTATACAACCGGGAGCTTGAATTTCAATAAATTATAATGGGGACAAAAAAAGATAACCCACTGGTAGGTCGGAGGGGAGTTATGAGATTAAATTTTCTGTTCAACATGAGAGTCAATTAAGATACTTTTCTTAAAAATAAACATCTGATTTTTGTCATGTAACTCAACTGAGCTGTGTAAACTCCAAGCATTTTTCTATTTGCCCACAAATACTGTAAACACCTCGCCTCCTGAACAGGCGTAATTTTTGTGTATTTCAGGCGAACAGAGGCGAAACCGGGACGAGCGCGAAACCGGAGTTGCGTGCGAGGGGAGAAGCTTTCACCTCTGTTCGACTAAAATGTGCAAAAAATTACGTCTGTTCTGCAGGCTAGTCGACACCGCCAGTTCAAATAAGACGAATTTCCGTATTGAACATTGAACGCATAATAAATTTACACCTTAAGTTTGTAGCGTTCTTGATAAATTTACAAGTACTACGTGGAGCAGTTTTGTTCTATATATTCTCTCATTTAAATTATGTCGGCTCGATTTTAATAAGTAAAGCTGTCAGCACGACTAAACCTTGGTTCGCTAGATACCATTCCAGATTTTCCGTACCAATATTTTGATCAAGTAACTCGTTCGCGTCCACTTCACGGTGACTTCGACCCGCTCTATAGAACCCAGGCTTCACGCGCAACTGTAGAGCAACTTGGGCCTGATAGAGTTTTCCAGTTGTACCATCCCTATACCTAAAACGGGAGATGAACAAAAATCTCAGCGAGTCAGTCTAAGTCATCACCTGAGGCCCTGGGCTAGTGCTAGGGTTACACAGAGTAGTCCCTATTTCGATCGTGCGTGACGCGAAATCCTAGGAGCGAGAAGTCTGCGAGGATTTCACGCGGCAATTTCTTTTCCTCGCGGTTTATTTACAGTCTCACTCGACGGACCAAGTGAAAGAATTATCGTAGTCTACTGTACTCAAGAACATTTCTTCTTTCTCTCATTGACGTGTTTACATGGTGGCCAGGGTTACCCTGGCACTATCTGCTTGTACACAGGGTCAAAGGGTGTTTTCAGTGACAAAGCGATTTGTTGAATTCTCACAACAAAATATTACTGAGAGAATAAACGCAGCACAGCTTGGTAAAATCTGGCAGCCATTGGATTTGAGTGTTGTTGACGGCTAAAGCAACGCGGAAAGAACTTTTCGAAAATGAGTAAACCATGCTAAGTATCAAGAATGTTCTGTTTGGTAAAAAGGATCAGATTTTCCAATTTTGACGACTTCAGATACTTACTCTTGTCTTTTGGCTTGTGTTTCACACGCGCACAGGATTGTGGGTGACACACAAAGCTGGGGGACTTCATTTTCTTTATTAGATGCACCACTCCTCCGCTGACCGCTACAGACTGAACAGTCAAAGAAGAAACACAGTACAGAAATTTGCCAGTTTAAAACTCAAAAAATATAAGAACCTGTTTAGCCAATCAAGATCAAGTGGGTTCTTATAGGAGGTTTACAGCTAAAATATGATAAATATTTTATCCAAATGAGTGAGTTAGATTGCAAATTTATATTTCAAGAAACTACATTATAAGGTGGTGAATAAATACTGTATATTCAAGGTCGAAACCCAAGTTGATATACTCAAAATACAAGAACCTATATTTTCCAGGTTCTTACATCGGGTTTTTACTGTAGTATAGACGAGAAACAAATCTCCAGTAAAACTAAGATCTAGTATTAACTTAGCAAGCAGTGGGCAGGGGTCTAGTGATTAGCGCGTTTGACGTCGGAATGAGTGGTCTGGGTTCGAGGTCTGGTCACGCATTCTTACCTTGCAGCGGAATATCACCTAGATCAAGTATTCTTCTCAACCGTCCAATCAGAGTACCGTAGAATGCCACGTGCCATTTATCGAATACATGATAGCTTTCAACTCTCGGAGGAATTCTGAACATGATAAATAACAAAACTGAATATCAAGTGTGAATTTCCTATGATCTTGTTCTGACACCTTTGGGCAGCCATTATTTGGCAGTAAAAAAAGATTAGCAATACATTTTCCAAAGGTAACAAAGTTAATTGTATCTCACATGCTCACCTTAACGCAAACTGACACCATCCTAATGGTAGCGCATACCGACATGGTGGATCACCGCTGACAGCATACCGTTTTTCACCGCGGGCTTCGTGGCAGGTTTGACAATAACATACATTGAACTTACAGTCCGTATTGAAATATTCATCTGTGAACCATGATTACAACAGAAAGTTAAATAGATTCGTTTACATTTAGCAGCATTACAAGAACCAAGATGAAAGATCGAAATTACTATTTATCAAGTATAAATGAAGCCTGCGTATTAAATTCTCTGTAGGAGAGCGCGAACGAGCAAAGTCTGGCGGCGCAAAAATTAATTGATTTTTTTTTTTGCTCTAGCCCCAATTTTTATGCGGCCAGATTGTGGGTGCCCTTCGCTCGTACGGGAACGCTTGCTACGCAAGCTAACATTATTGCTATCTTTACTAACCTGGAATGGCCAGACTAGCACGGAATCTGTCACAAAGCTGTCTGTAATCACAAGGTCCCTTACTGTGCTCCCCTGGCACACAAATATCACAAAAATTCATTAGTATATCAAGATAATCGCCAAGAGAAACAGAGCCAAGAAACTACTGCAGTCAATTTAATTTCTTAATTTGCAAGAGGAATCATCATCTTTGAAGATCATTCTCACCCGAGCTTCTTTCTGCCTTTGTTTCTTCCATACACACGCGCCCTCCTTCACTGTGATCAGCAGTCACAATAGACACTTCCTCACAGCACCCGTATAAGTCAAGCACTGCAAACCGTCTGGCTGGGATGGCCTGGGCAATAGGTCCCAGATCCTCTCCGTTAATCAGCAGGTGTAACCGGCTTTTCTTGTCAATCAAGACTCCAAGCGTGTCTCCTTCTTGAAGACTGTCAAGACTTCGCCGCAAGTTATCGTTTACCTGTAATGTGAATTATTTGGAGAAACAACAACTGATTATAGAATTCTCTTTCTCAAACTCATTAACAATTCATCAACTTTAATTAAACAAAGGAAATCAAGAACGCGACGGTTCGGTATCTGAGATTTTTGCGATTTTATTTCACCGTTATTTTCGATTCGCTGTACGTTTTATTTTGAACTCTCTTCTCGATTCATAGGAAATGTGCTCAAACATGGTCTTTCGTGTTTGATCAAATAAAGTTTTAAACTCCTCATCAGTTACTTAGCAGAGTTGCAACACTAACTGTGCAGACATGTTACCTTGTTTCCATTCACATAAACCGCGTTATTGACAACAATCCAAGGACATATCTTGATGCTGTTGGCCGTGCTGGGAAGGCTTGTCAAGGAGTCTGGTTCCTGGGCTGTGACGCCGATCATAACAGACCCCGTCCAGCGGCTGTTCAACTTTCTGATACACACCTATTGTTTGGAGGAAGGTGAAGTCACTGTTCGAGAAAGAAACTAGCGTCCAACCCTGATCAAGCGATCAATTCATGTACAGTGGAAGCCTGCCTTACGGTCACCCATTAATACGAACATCTCGTTATCACGGCCACTTTGTTTGTCTCAGCGAAACGCCAATACATTTTGTTATAAGAAAACCCTGTTCATGCGGCCAAGGGCCACATGCTGAAATTCTGACCTGTATAATCCTTAATAATTTTACACTGTCAATACGGCCTCTCGAATCAGATATGTTTATTCTTTCGTGGTCAAATGTAATATCGTGTGTACTAATTGAAGTTTTGTCAAGACATCACTCAATTTAGACAAGTCATGAGGTGTGAATTTTCACGACCCGTTGGTGATTGCATTGACAGGCCTCCACTGTATTTTCAGAGCCACCTTTTCCTCGTGCCAATGTCTCGCCGACTACGAGAAAGAGGCGGCTCTGGAGACGAGAATGAAATGTACTCTAAAGTTAGCAACTAACCTGAAACAAGTGGTTATCCGGGAGAGGCGTCTCACTCAACACCACTCCATGATTGTAGCTATCCACTCTTCTGGCGGTTGTACGGTTACTATCCAGTGAAATGAACTGACCACAGTTCTTATGGAAAAGAAATCTGGCAATTAAGGAAAACAAAATAAAAACAAAGTATGGATAAAGGAGCAGAATGAATTGACTACAAGAAATCTTTGCAGAAGGAACAGCGTTACAAGAGGTGGAAAGTGCTTCCTCGATCTACAGAAGATACATCTACGCCAAGATCTGCAGCACTGAAAACCCACACTACAAGACAAACATGCATGGAAACCCGGACATCTTCCCTGACAGGTGATACATTACTGCAAAAAAACAAGCTACATTAAGAAACACACAGACAACTCCACTGGAGACAGAGGTATCGATTGGTCACTCACACGACAGGACACCCACGCTTTAAGCTGTACAGGTGACCCTGAACAGGACATCCACCCTGGTGACACCCACAATCACACAAAGAGTTCACACTAAAATCTCACTTTTGTAAATTGGCGATGGATTCCCTTGCATCTTCTTCAACCTGGTCTTGCATCTGGAGAATATATATTAGTTGAGATCTATGAACACCGTTCTAAAGGCAAACGTAACGCTCCAAGTTTGCTCCAAAAGTGACTGGGTTACAGATGTTCTTTAAGCAAAGAACGCAATATGGTGTGTTTTAAGTGTTAACTAAGGTGACTCATTGATGAGCAGTTAATGAAGCCAACACATGGCCATGGTTTCTATTTTCTCTTACCTCAATCTCTGGAGAAACTGACGGTGGTGATTCTCCATTCATCAATATTCCGGCAAAAGAAGGAGCATCTGTTCAAAAAAACAACAAAAGGATTTGTTTTACACCAAAGACTGATGAACACAAAAGAGGAATATCTGAAAACAAAACCAGGAAATTAAGACCGTACAAATAGTCAACCTCGTTTAGTTCTTGAGCAAAAATCAATACAACTTTTTAACTTGTAAAAAAAGAAAGGAAGATTTGATGAACACTGGAGGCAAAGGGATACATACCAGCTGAAGAGCTTGATATGGAGATGACATTTGCCATGCCATATACATCCACAACTGCATGAACTATCTGAAATAGAAAACAAAAAATTCGCTGTATTACTACAACGATAAACAATTCAATGTTCCGACCCCATACACATCTTGTCTAGTTTTTATATTTTTGTGTGGGTTCACCCAACACTCCGCCAATAGCTGTTATTACAGTTAGCAGCGGTTTGACATACAAACGAGGCGAGGGATCAGTTTTGCTTTGCCGTTTGTATGCATCGTTAAACAAAAGAATATTTGACCGTAGACTCAACTGTAATAAAAACTATTTGATGCAAGCAAACTTCAATTCGCACATGTAATACAGTTTCTAGCGTTCTGATTAGCCGAGAAGTATCAACAAAGGGAGAGAGGTATCAAAAAAGCTATAACGGTATAATTCGTTTCACTGCCACATTATAACCTGCTTAGCTCTTCAAAGGTACCATTCGTTAACTGGAGCTATTACGAATGGTAACACGAATAACCGGGAATGGAAGAAGAGACAAAAATGTACTTTAGCATAAACTTGTTTGTAATTGTTAACACCTCGGCAACGTACTTGAGGGATGTCCATAGCTGCGACTCCTTGATCCTCGCCATTTACAAACACGTGAAAAGTACCATCTCTTTGCCTCTGTACTCCAATTCTTGTCTTGGCCTGCAAAGTGAATTCACGTGTTAACTAACTTAAAGATACTAAAAGTTTGGCCATTCTTATGCTCGACATTCGTACAAAAAAGGTTCCTATGGAATAAAATAGCGACTGTATCTCAGCTCGTAAGCGAAGTTTTGGGAAAGTTGCTACACAAAACCAAACAGTTTGTTTGACAAATCAAAGAACTGTGTAATGCACTTTTTTGAAGCCCTTCTGGCCAGTTTACGCTAACCCAGGATTATAAGCTAACCGAAGTAAAGATTTTTCAGTACAAAAATGTTCTTTTTTCACTGCTTATGTTTCGTTTTGTTTGAGATTACTCAGACTCAAATCTAAAGGACAAACAATATAAACAGAACACCTCAAAAAAAGGTCACAAAACTGAAATCAAAATTCTTGCTAATCCTGGGTTAGGTGAATCGAGTTTTGAACCCGGCCCTGGTGTGACAACAAGAATCCGAAAATGGTGTTTGTTCTAATGTAAGAAAAGAGAAATAAAAAAATTGAACCTGCAATCGATCCAAACTGTGTCCATAATTTTCTTTAATTATCACAGCGTCCTTCATGACACAGGAACCAGTCATGAGCCATGTTCCATCTCGCAGCTCCAGAGCAGAGGCAGGAACAGCTAACAGTGGAATGGTTTTAGTTGTGATACCCACTGCTATTGAACCAGACCACTGATTACCAGTGACTTTGTCTATAACAATCTGAAATAAAAACGAGCATCGTACAGCTTGTTGTACCCGTATCTCACACAACAAAGGTTTTGCTTGGTGTAATTTTGCGACATACATGACTTAACCAAGTAAAATCCAGATAACGAGGAAGAGTTAGAGAGTTGACACGGCAACACTTAAGGCCACTGCACGGTAGCCGATGTTTTTGTCGTAGCACTGCAGATTTTTTATCGGGGTCAAATCGGGTTAAAATTTGTCGGGACATCAGTTTGCCGCACACTAGCCGTTTTTTTGTCGCAACTAGCCAAGTTTAGGTTTGCGGCCAAGTCGATCTCCGCCATGTTGGAAAAGGACGCTTGTTCACGTGATTCTCATGACAATTCCTCATTGGTTAAGATACGCAAAAGCCCCGACAAATTGTCTTGGTCCACCGCACACTAGCCGACAAGAGCCGACAAGACCCGACAAGGCTTTATGAGATCTAGCACTGTCAGGTATCGCCCGACAAGCCCCGATTTTGTCGTAGACTTGTCTGAATTCACCGCACACTAGCCGACAAGTGAAGATTTTCTGTCGGCCGACAAAAAATGGCTAGTGTGCGGTAGCCTTTAAGTGCTAACGCGAATTTAACCACTGCACTTCTGACATTTTGATTTGTAAACATATGACACCCAATCATTTCTGGGAGTGCCTACATTTTGGACATTTCAATTAAATGACCAACTAAAAGTATTTGAGTAGTCACAATTTCCTAGTGATAATCCTTTCTCACAGGACACAAGACGAGAGAAAAGTATTCTGGGAGAGCTTTCCAGCAATAGACCAATTTCGATATATTAAAATTCAGCCTAAAACAATAGACCTCAGTACGAGGCTCTGGGGAATAAATACAGAGTTTGTGGGGTTTATTCCCCAGAGCCTCGTTCTGAGGTCTATTGTTTGAGACAAAATTTTAATATATCGAAATTGGTCTACTATTATTCACTCCCTCCATATTTGAAGAACACTTTGTGTCTATCATTCTCTTCAGCATTCCTCTAACCTAACCTAACCCCTAAACCCCTTTCTCTGACAATCTCTACGTCCTGTTTATACAACTAAATAGAGAGATGCATTGTGGGAGCAATTATCCTTGCACTGAATGTTAAGGATTAAACGCTTGATTTCCGGTACTTGGTCTTGATTCTTAGATTAAACTGTAATTCAATGTTCCCACAGTACACTGTGGAAGCTATCAGAACACCAAAGCATTAACAGTATCCATTACCTCAAATATTTCATCTTCTTCCAATGGTTTTGAACTGAACACAAGACCATGATTGAACCCTGCAGACCTTGAGGCAGTCATTTTGTTGTTCACAAGACGAATGTTTCTTCCACAGCAGGAGTGGAAGCCACATTTAACCTTACCTACAGGGAATAACATGATCACATTTAATATTTGTATAGGTAAGATAGGTATAAAGTCTTCATACAAGCCAACTGACCCATCAAGCCAGAGCTTATCCCAGTTTCTGTAGCATAAAGTGACTGGGATTCTTTCTACTCTCCCCTGGATGGTATGCTTGTTCATCACACGGTTACCCCCCAGCAATAACTTCATTGGTACCCACTTATACCCCTGGGTGGAGAGAGGCTCTGTGAGAGTAAAGTGTCTTGCCCAAGAACACCACACAATGTTCTCGGCCAGGGCTGGAACCCGGACTACTTGATCCTGAGGCAAGGAGTGCACTAACCATGAGAGACCACAGCACCTCTGCAATGTCAACATGCAACCTTTAATATAAATCTACATAGCATGTGAGAATGTGAGTGAACAGCATATTTTGCTCGACAGGGTGAAAAACTCACTGAACCAACATTGAAAGAAAGAAATGGTTGTCTTAAGGAGAATTTGTATTTTGACTTACTAGCTGGTTCTTGCATGGTTGCAATGATAGGCTCAGTTGCTGTCTGTTCACCAGGAACTGGCATGACTTGAGATCCTCTGTAATCATCATCGTGAATAGAAATCTGAACACACTGGCCATACAAGTCAATCATGGCATAGATTCCTGTAAGAAATCACAGGAATTTTAACTGTCTTTTATTTTGTTTGAATGAGATTTGTTTTCTGTGTGCATATTTGTTACACTGCGATAATTGGAACTCAAGCACATACATGTTCAGTTTGAAGTTTTTCAAAATGGATTGCACAAACTGCCCTTTGTGTATCAATTATGTGCATTTAAACAACTCATTGGGCTGTAAGAGCAAGTGATTAATATCCCTCATGAACATAAATCAGCTGAATGCTTAATACCAGGACTTTATAATGTGTGTGTTAGACAAAAGAGCTTTCACTCATATTTAACTGTTTGAAGTATAATTATAAAAGTTCTGTACCTGAGGGCACACTTGTAGCAGCTGAACCACAGTCCTCTCCATTGACAAAGAAATGCAATGACCCCCCTGATTTACGCATTATTCCAAGACGGGACCCTTCCTCTAACTTGTCCAAGTCACAGGCATACCCATTTTTGATCGTGGCACCATTCTGCAGCACAGAGGCCCCAGACACCATCCATGCCCCACTTATAAGATCAGTCATGGTGCTCGGAAACTGCAGCTGATCAGGAGGCACTGTTGTTACTCCTATTCAAGTGAACAATAATAAAATCTTTGTACACAATAAACCATCAGTTACAAAAGGCAAAGAAGCAGACAAATGTGTCAAAAATAGTATTTTAACATGTTTATAAACTTTTTTCCCTTTCTCTGCCTTAGTGTTGAACTTCACGTACAGTAAAACTCACAACAACATGAAGGAATGTGAGCGGGTCAGGAAGGGAAAGAGGGAGTGGTTGTCGTATAAAATTTGACCCCTTTCCACAGTTCAATGATTTTTCATAGTACATGTATGTTCCAGCCCTTGATGTAAGATTATACATGTACAAATTTACAACATTGTTTGAAGTTGTGTTGTGTAAAGGTAATTTTCTTTACAAGATTCACAAAGCCAACAGAACTTCAAGTTTACTATCCCTCCATGGTTTACACATATGCAATCTTGTAGCAGAGATGCCTAAAGATGGAGGTTATATTGCAATTATTACAGTTAACACCCCAACTGATGCCGGGTCAACTAAGGGTGGTGTATGGTAAATACAAGACTTGGGGGAAGACAAAACTGGGGTTTTTCCTTGCGAGCCCAAGACATTTTGGCTTCTTCAATTGCAGGCCAAGAATTCTAAGTGCTTTACATGCTAGCTTGAGACATTCTGGTTCTAGAATTTTTAGACATTATTCATTGAAAAAAACAAACAAATTGGTGCTTTCAGACCTTTTAGCCTTGACAAAAATTGAGACTGCGAGACACATAACTGCTAAAAAATGAGACTGCAAGACTAATAAAACTTGATCAAAATCTTGCGAGACCCATGGTTTTTGCAGGACCATTTGCCACCCCTTGAATTCCTGCTTTAACTTCAGAGTGGAAAACTGCACTCCCCCTGCTTGCTGAGAGGCTCTCTTGCTAGTATATACAGTGGTTTGCTTATAAATATGCAACATGTGAAGAGTGTTTGTGGCAAAATTGTGTCTTATTGTGTACTGCAGGGAAAAGATTGATTCTCCACAAGAACATTATGCCAGCTTTCCATTAGTGATGAGAAAATGTTGCTACTTACTAGGAAGCTTGAGAAAGCATATTTATTTTTTTCAAACTGGGAACCTGGCAAACAGTCAAAACTCACACCTGCTAATTATGTTTTTCTGCTCTGAATGCTTTAACTTGTCTGGTCACAAAGATTTCTCCTTATACTTACTCAGTTTTTACATGCTAGTTATATCACACATAACACTTCCAGAAGCTGATTTACTCACCAGCTTCCATTGAACCAGACCAGCGACTGACAAGTTTCTCTACAATCACTTCAAAGAGCTCGTCATCTCCCAGAGGCCTGTGACTCATTACAATAGCATCATTAAATTCGCACAAAGGATTGATGCGTACAGCACTGCGGGAATTATGACTCACAGCTACTTGACCTCCGTGAAAAGAACTGAACTTAAAAACGTTATCATTTGTGGTGGAAGTAGCTTCCTGAGGTGGAGTTGATAAAGAACATTCTGTAGGCTGTTGTTCCGGTTCAGCACTGTCATGTGAATTCACTGAAAAAAAACCACACAAACAAACAGATAAATCAATTCAATAAAACTGTTGATTACAGTTATGGTGAGATAACCAAGATAATGCCTGACACAACAGATTTCCCTCAAAGTTTTTAAATAAATAAAGAAAGAAATAATAAAGTTGACGAGTATAACAAACAGTGAAATTACCAATAATTCCTTATAATATGATTGAGAATTGGTTGTGGGAACTTCCTCATTTTCTCTTCAAAAAAGAACTGGTTTTTGAAGTAACTTTTAGTTAGTTTACTTTATGGTAAAGCAGAGCAAAAACTTTAATTTTTATTGAAGGGAAAGATAAATTTTAAGGTTTGCCATCTTTGACCAAGCTTTAAACACAACAGCAGACAAACTTTCTTTTAGAAATCACTTTTGCCCATTTTTAGTCTAGAAAATAAAGAATATTTCTTCGTATTATTAGAATCTTGACTTACAGGTGTGCATACTTCTCGCTAATCAGGAGGAGACTGTCTAAAAAATTGTCTCTCCTGTGAGAATAGAGACATTTAACAATTGAAAATACTTGATGAACAATCCAACACTTGACTTAATTCTTACTATTCAGTTGAGAATTGGTTCTAGGAACATCTCCATTTTCCTGTATCCCTGACCCTGAAATAATAGTGACTTGAGCACATTGACCAAACAGGTCAACCACACCGTACACGTTAACAGGGACACCCTGTGCTGCACAACCAAGATCACTGCTGTTCACAAAGAAATGCAAAGAGCCATCATCCTTGCGCATCACACCAACTGTGTCACCAACCTAGAAGAACGATAAACAGGATCAGTAACAAAAGACGTCAAAATATTTAATATTTTCAGTTCTTTTTTGAAAACTGACTTGGATTGTGTTCAAAATATTTTTAGAAGGTTGACAAGATTGTGACATGTACCTTGATGTTACCAAAATTGACATGTTCCAGTTTCACTTGCTTAAGGGAAAATGAAATCGCCAATAACATCAAATTAGACAGAATTATTATAACAAGAACTATTTTAAAGTGAAACTGTGATGTAGCAAGTGCAGTCATTTCATTAAAAATTAGTCATGAGCCAAGACGAATTTAAGGTTCAAAATGAGTAAAACACACTTTTAAAAAATAATATTATGGACATTTAGCAGATTGAGCTTCCTTTACCTTGATTTCATCTAGTGTTGGTCCATACTCTTCAATGCTAGTTACACCATCACACACTATACTCCCCCCTGACATCATCCAAGTGCCAGGCGGCTGCACATTTGTCATAGTTGATGGAAATTCTAATGTTTCTGGATTGTGGGTGGTGACGCCAATCTCTAGGGATCCTGCCCATTTTGACAAATGTTTGTCAACACGCACTTCAAGTAGTTCATTAGCATCTAGATGTCGACTTGTTAGAACAACAGCATTGTTAAATTCTTCGTTGGCTCTGAAGGTAGTGATAATAAACAATGGTGGACTGATTTAACTTTCTTTCAAGATTCACCAATCAAAAAAGCAGTCCATCTATGATGTTTCTGAATGACTGCTTAATAAAATGTATTTTATTAAAGTGTCCCCAATTAGTCTCTTCAGGCTAAATACATTGACACTTAAATAAAGGTTTTACTTACTTACTTAATTTATGGAAAGCAGTTTTGCTGAGAGGTTTTGAAGTAGAATAATCATTATAACTGCTGTAAAAGATATAACAGAAAGAACTACCCAAAATAATATTAATAATTATTAATAGTGATTACAAAGTCACATATGTAACAATACAGTATCCATACCGAGGCCTGTGTGCACTACGATATCCATTAAATAAGGAAACAGACGTCCCACACCGTGGATGAAAGATAAGTGCATTTCCAGAGCAATTGACAATATTTTCATCTGAAATGAAAATAATATCAAATTACTTAAGGGCAATCTGCAGATGAACGTAAGAAACACTTTCACAATGGTCATATCATTTGGTGTTCCTAAACAACCTGAAATTTTCACATACGGTAAATCCATGAATTAGCACCCCACCCCCTTTAGGATCAGCTTTATGAACAGTTTATGTTGCTGTTTATGCACAAACGATGTATAAAGAAATGACCATGTCACTCCATGATTTGGGAAAAGTTAAAGAAGTGCCGCTTGATTATGTGCCCCTCTTAGATGCTTGGAATAAGCACCCCTGGTGCTAATTCAAGGATTTATGGTAAGAAAATATTCAGTTCCCAAATATGGCTACTGGGATGTTATGTGAAAATATTAGATACCGGGCCTGCTTGCAATGAACCTTACTCCTCATTAAACTCATCAACAATAGATGAGCTTGGAGAATGGTGCCTAAAAGGATGGGTGGGGCAACAAGCAATCTGAGCCAAGCACATAGGGTGTCCATGACAACCCTGTGAGTGGCAACCACCAGGCACTGTCGCACTAAACAAACAGTGGAAACAAAAATACATGAGAAGAGAGAGGGGTGGACTGGGAGAATAACTCTAGAACAGTAGGGCAATTACAAACATGTTGAATGACTTGACATCTAAAGCTCAGCTGTAAACTACAAGGACACCACCCCGGTGGGCGGCTGCTAGCCAGCAATATTCTGTTGCATTTAACATACCCTAAATGCATTTGGGCACATTTTCATTATTAATATTAAATTTAACACTATGCAAAAAATTTAAAAATAACTTATACATACTATTAGATGGTTCGATGTCTTGCTCTTGTAATGGAGGACCTGATATTATAGAAACTCTCACTGCTGCACCATAAATATCAACTGCACCATAAACGTATGCAGGCAGATTGCTAACTGCTTCACCCTGATCTTGTTCATTAATAAAGAAATGAAGAGATCCATTACTTTTTTTCAGTATTCCAATCTTGTCTCCAGCCTACAGAAAGAAAAACAAAATAATATTCAAGATCACAACAAAGAATAATTCAGTCGAAAATGTCTGAGTCAGTTCATTTTGAGCTACATGTAGAGTCTGAGTTGGATTTTCAAATGCAAGCCCAAATACATGTTGCTATTTTTATGCTCTGTTTCAAGATTTGATTACAAAAAAGGCAAAAGCAAACTATTATGCTTCAAGGCTCCATTATCAAGAAGTCAAGAAAATAATGGATGAAATGTTAATTAATAGTGTGAAAGATGTAACATACACTGTAACTTAAAGTGCACTAATAGAGAAATTACCACAAACATATTATGAAATTATAGGAAAGAACGTAGACTCGGAAAAAATCTGAGTCCCAGATGAGATTTGAACCCACTAGATCACTTAAAGTGCAACATGGTAAAATTAAGAGTTCTTACATATAGGTGTCAACAGTCTTGAAAATCATGTGGAATAAACTTAGATCAATACTTTTGCTTGAATTGAGTCTTCCTGTGTACATTGAGTTTTGGTTTCTTTCATGGATGAAAAGCATTATTTTCGTGACTTAAACAGTTCAGCTTTCCATTTTTAACATGGAAAACATATTAATTAGACAGGTCAGAGGACTTGACAACATGGTCTTGTTTTCACTGCTTGCTAAAAGCAAAGGCTCCATGCTCAGATTTGATGCACTGGTAAACTTAAGGTAACGAGTGGTATCTGCATCGCTCAGATCATGTTTGAAATAATTGTATCTGGTTGTCTGGCTCCACTACAAAAAAAACAGAAGCACAACTGCACACATAACAAGAAAAAAGGAGAAAAAACACTATTGGTACACTATGAAGGAAGTCTGAATTGATTACCTTAAGTGTTTCTAGGTTGATGCTTGAGTACTCCCTCAGCGATTCCTTGCCATTGACAATGATTGATGTTCCACTGAGCATCCATGTCCCTGTTGGCATGCTTGTCATGGTCGGCGGTAGTACAATGACATCTGGATTGTGACTTGTGACACCAACCTCTATAGAACCTGCCCATAACTCTGTTACACATTCTATTTCGACCTAGAAAACAGAAATTATCTAAACTACTGTATAAGCTCTTGAATTGATTCTAATTTTTTTAACTAATCTTGTACAATACTGTACTGTTACAGACAGTTCTCAGTGGCTATTTATCATTTTTTCACACCACTGGTCACCATGTCAAGAGGACCTCTGCCTGATCTTTTTTTGCAAAACCGAAGCTTACACAAATATTACATTATTACTGGCATTGTATGAAAACCTGAAATCTTCAGGTGGGTGGGTGGGAAAAGTCGGTAACAGCAGATACAATAGAAACAACTGCCCACCCAACAGGTCACATGACCTACAACCTGACCCCCATGGTGTGTGAAAAAGACATTTTCAGGGTGCAAAGAAAGTCATGTCCGACAGCCCGGTGCTAGTGGATTTTGCGATCGGGCTAGTGAATTTTGTGCTTAACTTGCCCAAAGGGCAAGTGAAGATTTTTCGGTGAATTAAAATTACAAAAGTACTGTAAGACAAATGTTTTAAATTTCTAAAAAATTCCTGCAGACTGAAAGTCGCTCCGACGAAGTGAAATCTGCATAAACAAGACGAGGTATCGCATTACATGTCAGACGGGGCGCATAGAGTAAAAGCAGATATTGAAAAAAAACTTGGGAGGTAAATGTTACCTGTGACTAATTCTTACTGATTCAGAGAAAGCTATTTGTCTAAATTTTGCTTCATAATCATTTGCGAGGAACGTAAACAAAAGGCTTTGATCCTGAACTCAAGTGAGAAATTTACTACTTTTTTAGCAAATATTCATCACATGTGTTTCAATATGGTAAATAAATTCTAAACACTGATACTGTAGGCGCTTGTTGATTAAAATATGTAGACCAGTATTGTTTTCAATTTTCACGAAAATCTGTCAGATGGAAAGTTGCCATTTTTGTTCTTTTGAAACATAAAACCTTTAGTTACTTGTAACAACATCAACCACAAATTTGCATAAGTTTTGTCTGCATAATACTTGCTCACTGATGCGTTACTCGGCACTTGCACTTTCCACTTTCTCTTAAACTTGAAACTTGACTTGGA
>CM042749.1:37382280-37408400 GCA_022496165.2 Catalaphyllia jardinei
GAGAAAACAAGGGGATCATGTTGTATAACTTTACAAAAAAACAAAAAAGTATCAAGTTACAAACGTTCGCGTGAAAAGTAACATTGTCACGTTTTTACAAGTCCACGTATAATTGAATTTAACTCAGTTAATAACAAGATCCAATTTAGCATATTCTGATGCCAACAATGATTGTAGATTTTTTTTTCGGTTTTGATATTCCACGAAACCATTTCAAATTAATATCGATATCAAAACCAAGAAGATGTTATGAAAGGTAACCCTGAACTTGAAACAACCAGACACATGAAAAACTGTATAAATTTTACAAGATGCCACCAAATCTGCAGAGTTTGGGACGTTTCCTTGTGACATTACCCTTCACAATGCCTTAGAGTTTTGTTTGCCACCTTATGAGACTGTATTTTGCGAAGCATGCAAACACGATGTCACCTCAAAGTCTAATCGAATTAATTTGCGGCTTAACTCACCGCCAGGAGTCTTCAGGAATACCATAGTAGATTTAATCTGATTGGTGTGAAATACATACATCTCTCACCCACTAGCTCACCCATTGACCTGTCCATTACATACACGACGCGCCGACTAAGAGGTCTTCCGCCCCCCCAAAAAAAAAATCAGTAACTCAGTGATGTATACTGGTCCAGGATTACTTTCTATGTCATTATAGAGTTTAATATTCTTGTACAAACTTTGATGACTTTTATTCCTAAATACTTCACAACAATTTTTAACAAGTGGTGATGATTTGCCAGCTCTAATATTGAATTTATTCCCTTGTGAAAAACAAGTGTCAAATTACCCTTTGTAACTAAAAAAATATATCTCATTTTATTTGCATGCAACATTAACAAAACAATCGTTACCTGTAGCTATTGTAATGGTTCGAACTCTTTCAAAATCAAAGTAGTCTCGTGTCCTCTAAAACATTTCCTAACAACTAGAAGCAACGATGAGTGACATCTAACTGAGTTTACTTCTTGTGAAAAACAGAAATATCAAGTTACCATTTGTAACTAAAAATAGCAAGCATCTCTTGGGAACAAGTGGTGACGATTGGCCAGCTCTAATTGAATTTACTCCCTTGTGAAAAACAAAAGTGTCAAATTACCTTTTGTAACTAAAAAATAAAAATATCTTGTTACATTTGCATGCAACAAGAACAAAACAATCGTTACCTGTACGTATTGTAAACGTTCAAACTCTTTCAAATCAAAATAGTCTAGTCTCCTATAAAACATTTCCTAAGAACTAGAAGCAACGATGCATGATGTCCAATTGAATTTACTTCTTTTGAAAAACAAAAATATCAAGTTACTTTTGTAACTAAAAATAAAAACATCTCGTCCATTTGCATACAACTAGCTCATGCACTGTTTCAAACCTCAAGGCTCATCTCGTCCATAACTAAAATCCTCAGCCTAACCCACAGAAAATGCCGAAGTAAACCCAATATATGAATACT
Organism: Catalaphyllia jardinei; assembly: GCA_022496165.2. Classification (NCBI taxonomy): domain Eukaryota; kingdom Metazoa; phylum Cnidaria; class Anthozoa; order Scleractinia; family Caryophylliidae; genus Catalaphyllia; species Catalaphyllia jardinei. The sequence continues at coordinate 37,383,746 of CM042749.1, forward strand.
TTCTCCTCTTTTATAGAACAATAAATATGGCCATTCTGAACTGTATCGGGATCAACTCTTCTCATGTACCATTTCCTTTTAAAACAAGAAATTTGATTGGCTGTTTATAGTAGATCCGATCTGATTGGTGTGACATACATACATCTCTCACTCACTCACTCACTGATCCATTGACCCGTTCATAACACACCCGACGCGCAGACTAAGAGGTTTCATTGACAGTTTCATTGACAGTGCTTTTGACCTGTTCATTTTTGGCCAAATGGATGTCCATACATGTATGCCTATGGCATCAAACACTGATCTTTCATTATGCTACTGTTGTATAACCAAGTGCTGTAAAGAAGTGATATTATGCTGTGAAAAAGTGATAAAATAATGACCATGTTTGAAAGATCAAGTTGTAGTTATTGACTTTGGTCACCTTAGGAAAAAAAACCCAACTGGCTGTTGTGGAAAGGTCCCTAATGTGGGGTTGTTGGCAAAGTAACAGGAAACTAAAGATAATTATTTTCATTAATTTCATAATTCGTATAGCATTTTAAATTATTATTTTAGAGATAAATAATTATTAGTGAAAAAAGATATTTCAAATGAAGTGTAAATTAAAGAACTTTGGACATTAAAGAGTGATGGTTAAAACATAATGAGAGGTACTGTGATATCTAGATTTGTCTGCATGTTTTCATTGATGACCAAGACCTAAAGCTCTGGCCAAACAGACTGGCAAGTAGTCGCAAGTTTTTACTTGTGACCTGGTTTGGCCAGGCCTGTGGTGCACTTGCCTTGCCTGTGAGAGAATGAATGAATGAATGAATGCTATGGCTTGCACTCTCTTTGGTCAAGATCAAATCTGCTTGCAAGTCTTTAAAAGTTATTTAATGTTTGGTCACCCAGTCCAAGTCAATGCAAGTTGAGTGACACCCATTTGTTGTAATAGCAATGTTTTAGCCAATGAAATACAGGATATGACTAAGCCTGTAGCCTTGATTTTTTTGCGACTTTTGTGTACTTGTGAGGTAATTTGGAAGACTCTGTGCAAGTTTGACTTACAGCAAATTTCAACCCCTCTTGAGTCCATCACCCTTAATGAGGCTTTAATGGATCAGTAAACAGATGAATTCCCATAAGGTACAACACTAATAACTTTGTAAACAAACCTGAAACAGACAACCACAAAATAAAATGACCCATACTTCAGCAGGCAAAATTTTCCTCTTTTATTGTAGGAGTCTTTTTCAAAAACATTTCTGACATGACCCATCACCTCATTCAGAATTAAGCTTTAACGACCCGATAAAATGATACCTTCTCCCAACAGCTTCTCTCTAAATCCAATTAAGCAGGTTATGAGAAGGACAGACTCCATGATAACAGGACAGACTCCATGATAACAGGAAAGACTTCATGAATTCAGAAACAAATTCTCCAAAGCAAGGAATGTTACAAATGAAATGTAAACAACAAGGAGAATTTATAGCTGACAAAGGTTACTAATTTACGCTCTTCACTCGGAAGAGTCAATACTAAGAGGCAATACTGTAGGTGACTTTAACTGGTAAGTTTGGTTGAGGCCAATCAAGTGAAAGCTATTGAGCAGTACTTTCAAATGGTACTTGTTTATTATGCTGAACAAGGTGGTTATTACTTTAAATTCTCTAGGTGTAGTGTATGATGGTTCAAGTGAAAGCTTTTGAGAAGAACATTTGTGGCGCTGAGTGACTATTTACAACATTTTTGTGGTGTTAACTTTGCAAAAGGGCTAGGAGTAAGGTAAAGCTACTGATTCCAAAAACAGGCAGTGATCTCAGACAAGTTGAGTTTTATATTGAAACTATACATGTGAATGCTTGATCAAACCCTTCACATTTACCACATGTCTACAGTCTCACTGATGGTGTACATCAGCTACCATTGATCACTTATGATGTATTTTACACCCAATTTTACGCAACCTTTGAAGGGGTGGCAAATGATCCTTCAAAAACCATGGGTCTCAAAATTTTGTCAACTTAGGTCTAGCAGTTTAGTCTTTTAGTGGCTATGGGTGTCTCGTAGTCTATTTTTTCACAAAGCTGTGAGTCTTAGAGTCTCAATTTTTTGGAAGGCTACAAAAACTCTTGAATTCCTGATTTCTTTGTTTGTTTAATATATGACATCTGAACACCTTCAAGTCTGAATATCCCACAGTTGAATATTAACCACTGAAGTCTCAGTTTTGCAATTAAAAAATTAAAACTGTCTGAGACTCGTAAAGGAAAATTTTAGTCTCGCCTTCTTGCATTTACCATTCACCAAGGTTCTAAAGAACAATGCTGGGTCATTCATTATACACTCCTACCAATCAAAGCAAAATTTTGCAGCACAAGACTATGATTTCATGCTTGTGATCTTCACATGAAATGTGAATTCTCTGGACAGTGAAAATTCCATGGTTTTGTGCTATCATCAACCCAGAGCTCAACAATCTAACAATCTTGGGTTCTTTCTAATGATCATGGCCATAAGACATTAGTTATACTAATGTTTTGTTGCTAACTTTTATCCTCTGTGACTTTGTGAACAGAAAATTTCTAAACTCTTTGATTGGCAGGTCCTTGCCTTCTGTGAGAGTCATATGGAGAGCCATTACTAGATGAGGTCCTCTCATATACTACCATGCACGCTGCGCGAGATGTATTTCTAGGTGATGTCACATTGCCATTACATAAGTCAGAATTAGCCCTGGTTGCCTCCGAATGATCTGTTTCTAATGTGTTGTCTTGTGGGTTGTTTTCTTCTCCAAGAGCTTCCTCATACGTTGGTGGAGGCCTACATTCTTGTGCAACAGCCTCACTGTAACTAGGGGGCTTGGGGGGTTCTGCAGCTGTACATGGGGCCATTTCAATTTCACTTGGCGATACAGTTGTGGTGTGGTGTTCATTGACTTCAGATCGGGCTGCTGCTATTTTTTTCCATGCCTTCCAAAGCCAGACACCTACTATAAGCATGCCCCCTATGATGCTGACAGGCCAGAATCTGTACCAGGAAAGGAAACCAGGTTCTTCAGTTTTCGGACAATCCTCCTCATCAGAGCCATCATCACACTCTTTTTCACCGTTGCATGTGGCATGACTCTTAACACACTGCCGGTTGACACAGGTAAACTTCTGCGGCCCACAGACACTCCTGACAGATGACTCATAGCCCAAGGAAAACCATCCAATATCTTTCCCTTCAAGCTTGGACACTGCCTTGATCATCAACTGGTTTGTCCTAGAAATGATTTTGCTAGGTTTTAACTCTCCACAATACACACCAAATTTATGAGAGGAATCATCTAGCCCATCGTAAATCTCCAAAAAGCCATTGTCACAGACTCCATCATTTTTAACACCAAAGTTCAACGTGTCAAAGTATAAATGTACATGCATGTCAGAAGCCACCCTTATTTTCCACACGCATTCTTGCCCGGGTGGAAAGTGATACGGGTAATTTTGAGAGTAAATGAAGCCTGACGGATCACTTAGAGTGCCTCCACACGTACCCTCTCCAGCTGAAATGGTGCGATAATCCGCTACGAATCCCGATTGCCCACCAGAGAGGTCGCTCTTAAACCAAAACCACAGATTGCTACCCCTTGTTGAGTAAATAATGGGCGGTTTTTCATTGCCGCAGTAGCGACGCCTCCGAGACTCCGCTTGAGTACTTGAGAGTTCGAAGTATCCGATTTCCTTTACTTCTAAAAAATCATATAAACAAACAGGCATTCGACCTTCGACGTTAAAGCTCTCGAACTTTACTTTAATTCTTCCTTTGGGTACATCAATACTGTAGATGCAGTCTTTGTTGTTTTGGTAAGGTAATGGATAGCCGGGGGAAGTAAAACTGCCTGTGGTCTCCGTGAAATGGCTCCCACATACAGCCTCCCATGACAGCCGAAAGCGATTCCCACTGTAGGTACGAAAATTGGAAGCAAATTGAATCCATATTACATTTCCAGTGGAGAACACATATTTAGGTTCCCTCTTGGCGCAAAATTGTCCGATGAGTGTGGAATTGTCTAGCGATCCATCACGAATTTCTAAAAAATCATGTACACACGAGCAACATGATGTTTTCATAACAAAATGCGTGAAAGTAATTTTCACGCGAAGCCTCCCTGGCACTGTTATTGTCCACGTACACTGCAGTCTTTCGCCGACATTTCCTCCGCTAAGCGGAAAGCGAAGGTCTCCAGAACTGCCTTGAAGGTGGTCGCCGCATGATGAACAACAAGTCTGAATAATCCACACAGCTAAGAGTTGCAAGATAATCCCTTTAAACTTCGCAGCCATTCCTGAATCGCCTGCATTTGACCCTCAGTTGGCGAAAATTGAGGTCAGCTATAAAAGATATCGGGTGGATCGATTGGCGAAATCCCGCTGTCGAAACAATTTGTCCTCAAGAGCCAAATTTAAATTTATTTTAAGTGACTAATCAAGTACACTGTCACAGTACTTGTCGGACAACAACTAAGCTCTTGAATGAAGAGGTAATAAAGAGGTATCGGCTCTTCGCCCTACCGCGGACCATTCCACAGGGAACCGAATTGACATGAAACACCCAGCGTGGAGTTTCTTTACACAACAAAGCAATCAGCGAATGAGTAATCCTGTTTGGCAATTAGAAGCACGCAGGCTTGACTAATGGCTATGCGCCATACAAGACTCCCTTATCTTTCCATCTTTCCTTTCCTCTTGTTGTCTTTGATGAGGAAAAGTGCCGCAAACGAACCAATGAAATAGGAGCTTTTCTTATTACACGCGAGTTATTTGACAAATTTTTGACAAAATAAATGTCGTGTGCATGTTTCTCCAAATCTATTTATTTAGAATATAGCAGTCTGCGAAGGCAGGTGACAGTCGACAAATCTGGATCTGCATAAGTTGAAATCATAAATCATATTGTTTTAATTTCACAAATCGCTTCCGATTAAAATGGTTCTGTTCTATTCAAGACCACAAAGAAAACATTGAATACATAAATCAAAGTAAATTTAATTTAGTTTATCAGACTTGTAGATCTTCCAGTTAGTAAACAGGTAGGTTCTAGACAGTTCTAAGGAGATTAACTCTGGCGGAACAAATCAATTTTAGTTCTATCGCAATTTATGCGCTGGACTCAAAAAATTAAAGTGAAAGATGGGCAGGGTGGAATGGGGGTGGAGAAGGGGGCTGATGGCACTTACCCTACCCCGTACCAGTAAGCCTACCCCTATCACTATGAGGATAGTTCCCAGTCTTCCCTCTTTTCCGAATGTATAATGGCCGACTTGGAAAGGCAGAACATCTCCATTGAGCTCCGTAAATTTAGAAAAAAGCTTCGCCAAATAGAAAAGTTGGAGGAATTAGAGCGGGATTTGACAGAAGAGGAATTTTTAAAGGTAACAGAGAGCTATTACACCAGAAATGTTTCTTTAAAGCGATTGTAAACCATGATTTTCTGGGTAGCTGCTACGTAGCTTGGTTAGCTAGTATTTAATAGTAATTAAATTGAAATTTATAATCCTTTTTTTTTCTGCGGATGCCACCCAGTAACCTTTATTCCTTTTTTGTGAAAAGAGTATCATCGTAATTAGCGTCAAAAGATAAGCAGACGCCATTTATGCTTCAATTGTTATTCATTTGTATTCATGAATAATAAGCTTAAGATTATTAATTGGTTAATTTGAATAATTTGCAAGTTTCAGCAAATTAATTGTTAGCCGTTATGTAAAATGCATATTTTCTCAGTCACTTCAGCATAGATGTTGCAGGAAAAAAAGACAAGTAATGGTACTTGAACTGACTGGTGTATAATTCAGGAAGTGATATTTCACGAGTAATTTCAAAATCAGATGAGTGTGAAGTGTGGTGCATGATTACTCCTTGAATTGTACGACATCAGGTCAAATTACTAATTGATCATATTTATAACGATTCTGTGGAGGAATTGGGACAGAATTCGAGCAGGAGTGACAATACCCTTTGAACATATGCAAATATATATTCGTTTGAAAGGTCAATTGTGAGGCCTTTTTTCCTTCGAGTTAGGTAAACAAAAATCTCTTCGATTACAAATCACGCACACCATGCTAAGCAAAGAATGTGAAATAAAATCTCTTACAACCCAGGCACTGAGCCAACTGTGAATCACGCAATCTCCATTGTTTCCAATCTTAATTGTTTCTGGGCAATGTTTTCTCGCAAAACGCTGTTGCTAAATATTGTGTAATGTTTTTGTGAGTGCCAAAAGACTTAAAAGAGTGTAGTTCTAAGTTTTTTAAACTTCTTGTTTTTATGAAAGACATCTGAATGTCTAAATGTCTTGCACCTATGTTAAAACTCTTTGAGGTCTTTGTCACACAATTTAAAGAGTCAAATAGTGTTTGGTGTGCAGAGAAAAAAACACTAATCTCGCTTACTCCTAAAGTCTTGCATTTACCATTCATCACCCCTAATAAATAAGTTTTAAATTTATGTAACACATATACACTGCTGTCTTAAGTGCTACCCACAATACTAAAATATTGCACATCAGTAATTGTTTACTAATTGAATACTAAATTCCAAGTTATAAAATTTATTGTTAATTAAACTCAATATATATTATTATATAATATATACAGAATATTAATGGCAGAGGTCAGCTTCTAATGTTTTAGACAATCATGTAGTTTGGTCCTTGTTTAAATGCTTCATTCTAACTCTCATCTGTACTTCTTAGAGGTTGCCCTTTGTTATATACAGGGTTCCAAGTTATCTTAAGTTTTCTCTCAGTGTGACTGTTTTATTATAGCTTTGTAGGAAAGATGAAGTACGCTCCAAAGTGCAAGAGCTGGTAGCTAGAGATGAAGAACTGAGCCCTGAACTGCAAACCATGGAAAGTGTAGCAAAACAAGATGAACAAAAGTCTTTGAATGACGAAGAAGAAGAAACAAATATACCATCTGTAGTACAGACACATGCTGAGGAATCTTCCCCAGAAGTCGTCAGTGAAAATGTTCCAAGCAAAAATGACCAGGCTTCACCAAATGAACTTTGCGATCAGACTCCTGAATTACAATGCCCCAGAGTTCCAAAAGTTGCTGAGACAGCAAAAACTGCCATTGCAAGAGAACCATTGATGTCATCTTCCAACAGAACTTACATGAAGTTTTTTGTTAGGAATTTGGAAGGTCATAATGATGTGATATGCGATGTTGCTTGCTCAGGTTCTGTGCTGGTGTCTGGAAGGTATGTTACCTTTGCTGATCATTATTTATATTGTGTCTTGATTTGTCTGTATGGCAGGTGGAGCTTGAAAAACAAAAGAAAAGATTGATTTAGGTGTAAACATGGAGCACTAGAAGAAGAGACCTGCTTTCAAACCTGGGTAGAGAGCATCACAAGGAACAATGACCATAATCAAGGAAAACAGCTCCTTTTTCTCCCTTGGTTAATGCTGCTATCATGCTTTCTTCATACACTTCCTGCCTATCCCAAAATTTCCCTTGTCCCTCCCTTTTCATTGCCTGTGAGTCTAGGATGGAACTTCCTTATGTGACAATTCTACTAGTCAAGATCTATTTTAAGATGTAGGACCTGCAATGGATGCTTTTTTATGACTGATCATTTAGTTTGAAGTTTGATTAATTTAAAGAAGGGGAAAACTAATTCATAATTTATTTTTATTATACTGAGCTATAAAAATACTGATTATATGAAGTAAGACAGTACTGTTCATGGCCAGTTGCATTACATAGATAATTATTTATTTGACCTCAGCCATTGAGAACTGAGAAATGTTAAACTTCGAATGGAAAAATAATGTTGTCTTTAATTATAAACTGAGCCAGTTTTATCGAACAGCTGTTTGGTAAATATATTGAAATTAGACTTCATTTCAGTAGCAGTAATGTGGGTCAAGATTATGGTCTGTTAGGTTTTGGATTAAAAGACCTGGGCAAAAGGCATTGCATTATCATGCACATATAGAACATGTATTTAAAACCCTGTCCAGTTGTCATGCAGTTACAGGTTACTAAAAATTACCAAAAACCGTCACGCCTTGCGTGACTAATGTTAGAGGAGTCATGTCATGCCTTGCGCATATAGAAAAGGTTAGCCTAAATTTTTCATGTTGGCTGTTTGTAATCTGTATTAATCTTCTCCATCCTTAACCATTGTTGTTCCTTTATGGTGTTTTATTATCCCTTTGGTGTTTTTCTAAATTATTATTTTCAATTTCCAGGCTTGTACGTGACCAAAATACTTTGACTGAGATCCTTAAGCCTTCAACTCGCAAATTTTCACCCAAAATGTTGATTTTAGCCGTTAAATCATTTTTTTGCCTGACACTAAATGGGTCTTACTTTTGCTGAAAAATCCATTTTTCTACCAAAAGATAGATTTCCCGAAGATTGTGTACAAAAATGTACAGCATTTTAATGGGGGGGGGGGGGGGGTGCTTTTTTGGCAATTGCCCGTTGGGAATCTTTTGCTTGCCCCTTTACTTTCCTTTTTCTCGGCCCCTTTATTCGTCACCTTTTGCGTTCCATATTTTTTCTGGCAGCCGTAAAAAGTTGGGGGTTAAATATGGGCAAAGCCTAGAAATGGGACCTTGATGATCAAGTATAGGTATATGGACTGTCATATCACGTGACTTAATTTATGCCACGAGGCATTCTGTTGTTGTTGTACATGTTACGCCGCCCGCCATGTTGGACGTGCCAATTTACTTTAGGACATTCCGATCAGTTATAGTTATATTACAGTCTACTTAGAAGGCTTGTGTGTCTGGAGAACTGTTCTGTATTTTATTACATGGTTGTCAGAAGCGGGATTTACTCCGAAAGAGAGCAAATCTAGAAGCTGTCCTTTGTGAATTTACGTACTCGCGAGCACAGTGTCACGAAACAGCAAGCAGCTATTCTTGAAGGCTTACATCCGCCAAACCCACCAAGATGAGCGACCTAGTCGGATTCGAACCTCCGAAAATGGATTGGACGACCGGGCCAGACCTCACAACCAGATTTAAGCGATTTCGACAGAAATGCGAGCTGTTGTTTGAAGGTCCACTGAAGCCACGAGCACCCGAGCAAAAATGTAGCTATCTCCTGTTATGGGCTGGAGACTACGGCCTTGACCTATACAACACGTGGAGCTTAACCACAGAACAAAAGAAAGACATCAACGAGTACTGGAAACGCTTCGAAGAACATGTCAAGCCCCAAGCAAACAAGATACTTAACCGATACTATCTTCGTAATCTCAAACAAAATGGCCGACCACTGGACGCCTTCCTTACCGAAGCAAGACTTCTCATCCAAAACTGCGGTTACCCGGACGAGATACAGGACGAAATAATGCGAGATACCCTCGTATTTGGCACAGACCACGAAGCTGTACGTAAGAAATGCATCACGAAGGGCAATGACCTTACATTCGAGAAAGCACGAGACATAGCGCGCACTGAAGAAGCTACCCAAGCACAGCTTAGGGCCATGGATGTCCCTGCACCGCCAACCCAAGTTGATAGTCTCAGTGAAAGACAAAGCAAGTCCATTAAAAGTGATACACCCCCAAACAGATCCCCCAGGGACTCAACCCGTTGTCAACGATGTGGTAATAACCAGCATCAGCGAGGCCAGCGATGCCCAGCTAGCGGTGTAGAGTGTTTTAACTGTCACAAACGAGGCCACTTCGGCAAAATGTGCAAAACCAAGAACGCAAATGTCCATGAAGTACAAGGGGGCCAGTACAATCAAGGTGCACAAGACAGCGAACACGCAGTAAATCTTCCCAGTGATGACTCATCACACAGTCTCTTCTTAGGAACACTTAGCGCAGAACACCCCAAAGGCAAGACCACTGTGGAACAGCCCGGCCGATCTAAGGTTATGACTAAGATTCAGCTCACAGCAGATCCATTTCACAAACACGTTACCACCATAGTCTGTAAGGTTGACACCGGCGCAGAGGTCAATGTCATATCAGAAGCAGACTACAAGCAAATTTTCGCCAACCCAGTAACCCGACGCCTTGGCCCAGCGCAACTTCTTACAGCCTATGGGGGCCACCAGATTAAAACTCTGGGCAGTTGCCAACTCTATGTACACCACAATGGCAATATCAAGAAGGTAACTTTCACCGTGACAGATGCTCCAGGTCCAGCAATACTTGGGTGTAAGACGTGTGAAGAGCTTGACTTAATCAAAGTAAACTGTAGCCTAGAATCAACTGAAGAGAAGCTGGCACACATCCCCCTAACCAAAGAGAGCCTTATCAGTGATTTCCAAGACTGCTTTGAGGGGCTTGGAACTTTTAACATGAAACCATATCACATAGTGTTAGACCCCAAAGCAGAACCAGTTGTTCACGCACCTCGAGCAGTACCAGTGCACCTACATAAGATGTTTAAGGATGAGCTTGACCAAATGGTAGAACTTGGTGTCATAGTCCCTGTGAAAGAACCCACAGAATGGGTCAACAGTATCGTGCTGAGTAAAACAACAAATGATGATGGCGTAGTTACTAAGCTGAGAGTTTGCCTAGACCCACGTGATCTCAACAAATGGGTCAAACGAGAACACTACTACACCAAAACCGTAGACGAAGTAGTAGCCCAGTTACCTGATGCAAAGTTCTTCAGTATCATTGATGCGAAGAAGGGGTATTGGCACGTCCCACTAGACAAACCAAGTTCGCTATTAACGACATTCAATAGCCCCTTCGGCAGGTATCGCTTTACAAGACTCCCTTTCGGTCTGATCGTGTCCCAGGATGTCTTCCAGAAGGAGTTAGACAACTCCCTAGAAGGTCTGCCAGGCGTCACAGGAATTGCAGACGACAACTTCGTCTATGGATCCACAGAGAAAGAACATGATGAAAACCTACTGCGACTGATGGAGAGAGCCAGAGAGAAAGGAATTAAGTTTAATGCTGACAAGCTACAGTTGAAGTGTGTTGAAGCGAGTTTCTTCGGCCACACCTGGACACCAGAAGGTGTCAAGCCAGACAACAAGAAGGTGTCAGCCATACTTGCCATGAAACCTCCTGACAATGCCAAGGACCTACAGAGCTTCCTCGGCTTAGTGAATTACCTGACACGGTACTCAAGCCAGTTGGAAACACTCACTGCACCCCTTCGTGAGCTGACAAAGAAAGAAATAGCATTTGTGTGGGGTCCAGAACATGACATTGCATTCCAGGCAGTCAAACAGGAAATATCATCCATGAGTGTGCTGAGATACCTCGACCCGAAGGCAGATACAACCATTCAGACCGATGCATCCCAGAAGGGGCTGGGAGCTGCCCTCTTACAACACGGCCAGCCAATATGTTATGCTTCAAGGGCACTTACTGACACTGAACAGAATTACAGCAATATAGAAAGAGAGACACTGGGTGTGGTGTGGGGACTCGAGAAATTCCACTACTTCATCTATGGGAAACATTGTACCCTCCACACAGACCACAAACCCCTTGAGTCCATTTTTAAGAAGAAGCTCGCACACTGCCCACCCAGATTGCAGAGGCTTCTCATAAGAGCCCTTAAGTACGACGTCACCGTGAAATATGTCAAGGGATCAGAAGTACCCATCGCAGACGCTCTATCCAGGGTCACCCCTCAGCCCTGCATGAAAGCCGATTTGCCAAACCAAATCAATGTCCATCACATTACAAGGACACTCCCAGCGTCGCCTATCAAACTACAACAAATAAGAGAAGAAACAGCAAGGGATAACACCCTGGCACTGCTGAGAGATATCATCTACGAGGGCTGGCCAAACAGTAGAAGTGAATGTCCCCTGCCATTATGCGACTTCTGGAACTTTAGAGAAGATCTCACAATTGAAGACGGGATCATACTGAAGTGTGATCGCATCGTAGTACCGCCCAAGCTAAGACCAGACATCTTGAAGACCATCCACCAGGGCCACCTTGGGATGGAAAAATGCCTTCTCAGAGCTCGTTCCGCTGTGTATTGGCCAGGAATCACAAATGACATCACCCAATGTGTCAGCCAGTGTGAAGCTTGCCAGAAACACCAGAAGAGAATGCAAAAGGAACCGCTGCTACAGCCAGAGCTGCCATGTAGGCCGTGGGAAAGACTGAGCTCCGACTTATTTGAATACAGAGGTCACCAGTACCTATTACTATCTGACCATTATAGCAAGTTCCCGATCATTAGGAAGCTAGCTGGCACCAGTTCCCTTGCCATAATAAATCATATGAAAAGCATTTTTGCTGAACATGGAATCCCCTCCCAGCTCATAACGGACAATGGGCCACAGTACGATTGCCGAGAGTTTCGCCAGTTTACAGAAGCATATGGTATAGAGCATACCACAAGCTCCCCACTGTATCCCCAGTCGAACGGTTTTGCAGAGCGCATGGTACAGACCGTCAAGAACACACTACGCAAGTGTGATGAAGAAGGAGAGGACCCATACCTTGGAGTACTGTCGTACAGAACCACACCAGTTGACCACCAATTAAAGTCACCCGCAGAATTACTCAACAACAGGAAATTCCGAACCACCCTACCAACCGCACAAAGAGCCCTCCTCGCCGGTAGTGACAGAGACCAAGTCAAAGAAAACCTTCATGAGCGACAGAAACAACAGGCGCAGTACTACAACCGCTCTGCGGGACCACCATTACCACCACTACATGACGGCCAACACATCCGCCTGTATGACTCGCGTTCCAAGACATGGCAGCCGGGGACAGTCCAGGGACAGACTTGTGCACCAAGATCTTTCACAGTTAAATCGAGCACATCTGGAACTGTGTACCGCCGCACAAGATCCCAGCTCAAACCTGATACTGCATTCAGTGACCATGCGAACACACCAGGGCCGCCAGTGAATCACCCTACAGCTAGTAACCAGGGGGGAGGACAACTTGGGAAACCGGTAGAACTGGCCAATGATGTAGCCACCACAAGGAACTCGCCGATGCCTGTCATGAGACCCTCAGAGCCCACCACCATGGCTATGGCAGGACATGAACAGGGATACGTAACCCGATCAGGAAGAGTTGTAAAACCGAACATTAAACCTAGTCTGTGAACATTCGTTACAAACAATGTTAGAGAGGGAGATGTCATATCACGTGACTTAATTTATGCCACGAGGCATTCTGTTGTTGTTGTACATGTTACGCCGCCCGCCATGTTGGACGTGCCAATTTACTTTAGGACATTCCGATCAGTTATAGTTATATTACAGTCTACTTAGAAGGCTTGTGTGTCTGGAGAACTGTTCTGTATTTTATTACATGGACCACTTTGCAACTATTTTTGCATAACATTCATATGTACCCTTACTTTCTCTTCGCCGCGATTCACCATCTAAATCTACCCCGACTTTCTCTGTCCGGCCTCGTAGCTCAGTCGGCAGAGTAACGGAAGATCTAATCCGGAGGTCGTGGGTTCGATTCCCACCGAGGTCAAAAGATTTTTTCTTTACCTCGTGTGGTTCCCTGATTCCCCTACTAGGGCTAACGCCCAGTGGGCTATTCATGGGTTAAATTAGCACTAAAATTTACACTTCAGAGTTAATTCTCTGTTACATCATTTGTGTTCATAGTGCTACGCGGCACAACATTCATATGTACCCTTACTTTCTCTTCGCCGCGATTCACCATCTAAATCGACCCCGACTTTCTCTGTCCGGCCTCGTAGCTCAGTCGGCAGAGTGACGGTAGATCTATTCCGGAGGTCGTGGGTTCGATTCCCACCGAGGTCAAAAGATTTTTTCTTTACCTCGTGTGGTTCCCTGATTCCCCTACTAGGGCTAACGCCCAGTGGGCTATTCATGGGTTAAATTAGCACTAAAATTTACACTTCAGAGTTAATTCTCTGTTACATCATTTGTGTTCATAGTGCTACGCGGGACAACATTCGTATATCCAATAGTTTTCTTTCCTTTTTTTATTTTGACACCTTTCGTTTGCATATATTCAGAATTTTGGGTTGATACGTGTGAGTTGAGTTTTGTTTCCTGGGTAGAAGAAGAAGGTTGTAGCGTGGTTACGAGCGACGTTAGCAAGTGCGAGGAAGGCGATCGGGAGCACATTTTCCATTACTGAGAAGCCATCAGTAAACCACCCCTTAATTCACGACAAAGAGCCATTTGCCGGGGACGTGTGTGCAGAAAGCTGGTCGAAGTAATCGAAGGGCGAGTGAAGAGGGGTGTCGAAGAAAGCTGGCCGGAGTAAACCGTAGAAGTAAAGTTGAAGAATTACGAACTAAGTGAAGTTGTGACATGGTGAAGTAAGTTGGAAAGTGGGCGTAATACTGAACGGGTGTTTGGTTTTTTGTGTGTGTCATGTGTCAGTGATAAGTAGTTGGGTTAAAGATCAAGGACAAGGACTTCAGACGCAAGGTGAAATAAACCGAACTTATGAAACGCTTGTTTTTTTTAAAGTGTATTCTTGTAAATTAGCACGCTGTAGTATTTTATTATTATATTCGTGTAAACTAATTAAGGTTAATCATTTAGTTTTACTGTGTAGTTGTTGCAATAAATATTTTTAGACTTGTGTTTAGTTGTTGCGTGTTTTCTCGGGTTTGTTTATGCGTAGTGTTTTTATTTGTGGCGCGGTATCGTCACATCTGCTTATCAAGAATATCTGGTGAGATTTAAATTGATGACGTCACAAGTGCTACGAAGATCACGACCACTCAGCCCGCGTACATGTCCCATGTACTCTTGGGAATCAAAGGGTTATCTTTTATTTGCTCACGGATCTGTCACAAGAGGGTGCTTCCATTATGCCAAACCGACCGGTCAGAGATCAGAGGAAGTACTCGAAGAAAATGGACAATGGAAAATATGTTTAAATTAAAAAAAATGGAACGACATTTTTCGATTAAAACGATCCAGCTGATAGGAATAGCTCTTTACCATTTTTTATTACTTTTCTGAATTTCGTAACCGGTTTGTCAAAAGTGGAACGGCGAATTTGATCGGAATATTCAGATCGAAGTGGACCACCACCAGAGGGGATCCCGAATATTCCAGTGAGAAAGAACCGAAACTGACTTGTCTATTTGAATTCCGACCGAAATTTCCGGAATCTTTGGCATAATGGAAAGCAACTAGAACCAATCACTAGCCCTTAGATAGTCATATAAGCCAATCAGAGGTCAAAGCCAATTACCATTTAAACTGGTGGTTCGTGCAGGAAAAGTGGCGCGAAAAATTGAAAACCCTGTAGCTAGCACGGGAAATTCTTGGCATATGCGGCTGCAATTGGTTTGTCAGCTGATGATGATTGGGTGCTCTGATTGGCTAAAGCGAGTCATAGAAGTTCTCTTCGCACAAAGTAGTTACCGGTCAGCTAGAATCCACCAACTGCGTTTAAGTTTTGAATGTTAAATTAATTATATATGGAAAGATAGCTGCCGTTCAAACGTTGTAGTTTGGTTTCTTTGTAGTTCAAAAAGCTAATTAAGCAGTAGCTGTGCCTGGTGAGACGGCCCTAAACTTTGGCAGCCATGCTTGACTATTTGACAACAGCCGGTTGTCTAAGAATTACCTTTCCAATGTTTGCGGCCTTGGCAGATCGCAAGGACAATTTTCATTAGCAACCATCAAGGCACCTATCGTAAATATGGTCTATTGGCCGAATTTTGAACTTGAAACACTATTGGTCATAATACTTCATATAAACCACATAATCAATATTTAAAGTTATATCTACGCCGGTTAAGGTTTTCCTGTCGGTTATTGTTTTTAGAATTGGTAATTGAATGTCCTCAAAGTATTATGGGACATGAATTTAACAAACCCCGGCTCAGTTTTTTTATGATACAGAAATGATATTGATTTTTACTAAAATATGGCTATTTATATCCATCCCTTAATGGACAATCTATAAAATATACAGAAGATTCTTCCCGATGGGGCCGGATGAAATAATGTGTGACCACACTTTTGAAGATTCTTCGTACGTTGTTGAGTGTGACATACTGTTGCTAGGTTTTGGTTACTAGCAAGCGTTATATTTTGGGCATTGTTAAGCGTGGCCGTTTTCGTCAAAAGTCAGTGTTTATCCGTTGTTGTTTCGAAGACCAAGTCAAATATTCCGTGATATCTTATGTAAGCTTATGTACTTACCTGTCGAAAGACCAGTTCTCATTTGAGATATGCGGCTTTTAATTTCTTAATATTTAATGACAGTTCGGTTTTCTCCTAATTTGCAAGATACTTTGGGCCTGGGTATTATTACTATCTGCCGGTTGATAACCAACGTATATATCGTGCACTGCAGTTATGGAGAACTGAAATGTATGCGGTGGATATGTAATCGTCGACATTAGCAGATATTGACTTCGTCAGCCCTGCGTGAGAACATTTTCCATGTTATTTAACATCAAGAGGGACAAGAGCAGGTATTTTTTGCTTATCTGATAGCACTGCTACCTGTTATCGACTTGACGTGCTCTAATGTTATTCCTTGTGAACCTCGAGTATTATTTTACTTTAAAAACAAGGAAGAATATCATTTGTTCACTTGTAATTTAGCTTTCAACCAGATATTTTTGGCTTCAAATTTCGGTTTTTTTTCTGTCTTTTTGAAACATACATTATAAGTCGTTATATTTTTCTTTAGCAGAATCAGCGTAGGTTTTAAACAAAACTGTGCTTGATTATTTTCTTTGCTATATAAAAGAGAGATTGTTTTTAGTTTGTTAATTTCTTTTATACTTATTATATTTACTGCAGTATCGCTTTAATGATGACTATTTAAACCTCCTGTATTCTGGTTAAAATATATCTGTTTGGCCTGTTCAATCGCACGTTCAAAGTTAAACAGTTTTTAGCCTGCTCTTCTTTAACTCAAAGACGTTTTTTAAACTTTAATTTTTTGGGTTTTGAAGCTTTACGAGGAAAATAATTTATTTGACTACCATTTCTTGTGTATTTTCTGACCGGGGGGGGGATATCCAAGCTGTGGCATTTAAGCAATGTAAAGCAAATCAAAGTATATGACTGACATAAACAGCTTTCTAAAAGGAATTTAACAGGTCTCATATTTTTTGGAAAGTACATCTGGTTTGTTATAAGCTTTAAGTTAAGGACGTGAAGAAATAAGAATCAAATTCCAGTTCATTACAAGTTCTCTTTTAAGATACACGTTTGCCGAAATGAACGGCAGAATTTTCTCGCTCTGTTAGAACACCTTTAATTTATTTTTGGTTGCGGCTTTTAGCAAGATAAGAGTGTTATTATACTCAAAGGGGAGGTTCCTGTCGTATCTCGCGGTCAGTTCTCGTAGACGCAATTCTAGCCGAAGAAGGTAATTGTTCGTTCAACTCGTCAGCCCATAACAATCCAGATGTCAGCCAGGAGTCAACTTTTCCCATATACTGCATTATTTAATGATATCCATGTTTTGTTTGTTATCATTGGTATTACTTACCTGACGATACCATTGCATAAACATTGTCTTTGAGTTACCGCGAAGTAAGTGAATATTTGGACGGAGGGCCTGGCAGGACAATTTAGTGTACCACCAACAGGCAAAACAGACGACTACGTTGGAGTTCAGCCCAAACTTTAAGGGGGCGGGGGGGCTACCCTGCCGGTTTCTGGATTTGTTCTCGGTACTCCCGAGTTCAACCCCTCGACCAGCGCGGCGTTGTATAACTGGTCAGGCTCCTACCAGTTGGGATTCATAATAGTTTTTGCTCTATTTGCAATATATTTACCGTGCAACTAATTAACACAACAGTGCTAAATACAGTCAACATTTCCCCCACTTTTTGTTCGGAAGTTCTTTAGAGTTGGACTGGGAAAGAGCGAATATATTTGTAACAAAAAATAGGGTCAATTAGCTCTTGCAGTGCTCCTGAAAGAAGCGAAGTGTGTTGTAAAAACTGGAAATTTCTTTCTTCTCTGAGTTGAACTTTACTGTCGCACTTTGTTACTGAGTTAATTATCGGCCTTCTTTGCAGCCGCGACACCATGCTCAAATTATGGGATGCTGACACAGGGAGAGAGATGAGAAGTATGGGCGGACATACGGGAACTATAACGTCAGTTTTTCTTTTGCCAAAAAAGGGAGTGTGGTCATGTGGTAAGTGGGATTGCCTGTCTGCCTATGTTCGTCAGTGGCCCGTCCAACCGCTCAGCTGTCTGTCTTATCGTGTCCGTTCAATTCTCTGTTTGTTTTTATCTTCCTGTTTATCTGTCTTTCTTGTCTGTCTGTCTGTCTGTCTGTTTATGTGAATCTGTCTGTCTGTCGGTTTACCATGCTATTCTCCACTTTTTGTATTATAGAAGTGCCTTCCAGCTTTCGAACTGATCAGTACTCGGTGCTCACGGGCTCTAAAGATTGTTCCATGAAAATCTGGTCCCTCTCAAGCGGTAAGTTGTCTTCTGATCAAACTTTTTGTAGCTGATACATTTCGTTCGCTCTGTCGCTCGTGCAGAACCCTCAAAGTGTGCTGTGAGACGCTTGCCTTGATTTCCACATGATTTTGAAAAAGAGAAATGTAG
Source organism: Catalaphyllia jardinei (assembly GCA_022496165.2). Classification (NCBI taxonomy): domain Eukaryota; kingdom Metazoa; phylum Cnidaria; class Anthozoa; order Scleractinia; family Caryophylliidae; genus Catalaphyllia; species Catalaphyllia jardinei. The sequence goes on from CM042749.1 coordinate 37,402,242, forward strand.
ACAAGGTCGCTCATTTTCCACTTTCTTTAGATCTTTTGCTGTAACGCCCAAGAAAGATTTGGTGGGGGTGTGCGGCCCGCTTCCCAAAACCCTTCCCATGCCCTATGGGCCGCTATATAGACCATACGAGGGAGTACCTCCCGGTGCTGTGAGCCACTCCTAGTAGGGAGTTTTAGCAAAGACGACGGCGACGGCGGGAGTGACCTCTTGTTAAAAATGAATTTATATTTAACGTTCGAATGTCACAACTCTAAATCTGTTAAGTACACCTATCGGTCTAAACACTTGCTCAGGCTAAACATGCACCGACAGCGTTCACTTATAAAAGAAGATACGAAAAATTAGCCATTACGGTTCGCATTCTCCAGAATACGCAGAACTTAGTCATTTCACGTTGTTGTTTTGTAGAGGACGGCAAAGAAATGTACAAAGATTCAAAACGCACGTGCACAACCATTGGTTTGCTCATTAAACCTTTTGTTTGGTGATGATCTAGTCGCTGTCGCCGTCGTGGTTTGCTAAAACTCCCTAATGATCATGATGAGTTTGGAAGAAGCCTATGTGGTAACTTTTTTTTTTCGTAAAGAGTTGTTATGGAAGATCGAAGACCGCAATGTTTTGATTTCCTCAACCCGAGAAAAAGCGTTGTTTAATACTTTTTTTCCACAATTCTCCCGCTACAGACGCCACCTATTGTGGGTTACCACAGGTAAACTTCCGTCTGCAACACAGGCTATGCTCCCGCGAGCCTGCAAATACAGTCACATCTCATTGCTGCAATTCTGATAGGTTCTTGCGGGATTTCTGAACGTTAAAAAACGTGGCAATAAGGAGTCAAAACGTGACCGGCTGACAAATTAAACTGTCTCCAAAATGAATTTTAATTTTTCCTGTGAACTCGGAATTGATCGGAATTGCGTAGATTTGTTCAGTACGCTAATGGCTCTAGAAACGTGCTCAGGCTAAATATGCAAGGACAGCGTTTAATTCCAAATGGAAATATTCAAAATACGAAAAATTAGCCGTCTTTGTTCACGTTTCTCGTTTCACGTTGTTTTTCAGAGGATGGCAAAGAAATGTACAAAGATTTATAACGCACGCGCAGAGCTATTGTTTTACTCATTTTAAAAACCTTTTGTTTAGTGACGTTCTCGTTGCCGTCGTCGTCGTGGTTTGCTTAAAGATGCTAAGCCCCCTGATTTATTGAAGTCACAACGTAACTCTTTGCTCTCGTCGGACCGAATCGTTCGCTTTTGAGGCGGCTATCATGGCATCACAGTTGATTGCCTCCTTGACCCCTGGGGCTCCCCTGGGGGCTTTCTCGCTTTGTTTGCATGTCAGGCGTAAATTCTTATCTGGTTTCAGGTGTTAAATACGTAAACAAACATCCGTTTGGGAAGAACACGGAAAATTCGACTATCAGAAAGAAACTTTCTCTCATCGAAGTGTATAAGGTCGGTCCATTAGCTCGTTACATAAAAAATGGGCTTAATTCGTTAAGTAGGTAAATCTTGCCATTTTTTTTTTCATTTTTAGACTTCACACGCAGCTCGACATTTTTACAGTTTTAAGTGCGTGTTGCGCAGTGAAAGGGTTTTCCTGTAACGTAGATTTTTTTCTCTTGTTGTCTTTCTGCAGGTCAGATCAAGCGGTCCATGTACGCCTTTTCACCTGTAGAGTGTCTGGATTGTACCAGTAATCTAACTGCTGCTGGACTAGGTTGGTTGGTCAAAGTTCTCTGGTTTGCATGTGATATCATCGTATCTGTACGTGTTGATCTGTTGAACTTTGTTCCGCTTGGTTTCGTTGTAATATACCGCGCAAGGTTTTCGTCACAATTGACTCGTGCTCGCAAAAGGTTGTTTAACACACTCACTGCTGTTGTTCTTGGGTTTGATTAGTTCAAAAAAGAGTAGTTTTATTCTAATTGCGCAATTCAAGTTCAAAGTCTTCCAAGATATCAGATGACTTGTGGCAAAGAGCTGTAGTAATGTTTATAAAAATACAATGCTTATTTAAATGAAAATTCGTCTACTAGCCATTCTAAATGTACTAGCACTTGGAAATAAGAATTCTAAAGAGAAAAGGAGTTACTAGGAAGTCTTTGGTACTCGATATGTTTTGTTATGTGACCACTTTCTGGTGATTGGTGACGTCACAAGACTGATGAAACTATGGTGATTTGCAGTCATGACAAGGGTCCTCTGTTAAGAGGTAATTAAAAGCTTATTTGTTGTTTCTGCTTTGATCGTCTTTTGATCACGTGAGATCAGGTGATGTTTGAAATAAAGGAAATGCAAATTTCAAACCCTGGACATCTAGGTACATGAAATTAACACTGTTAACATTGTCAGAGCAAAAGTACCCTGTACCCTGTACCCAAGTACCCTGCTAGCACTACGTTGGTTTCTCAGGTGCCAAAGATAACATACACAGGTCAGGAACTTTGCAAGTGACAGACTATTTACAGACAGGGGAAGAGGAATTCTTTTTGCTTTTGTTGATTATTTCAGATGGCGGTAAGCTTGAGCTTTGGGATCTGGAGACTGGAACGACTGTGAGATCGGTGCGTGACCACGATGAGGATGCTGTCACGGCTGTCAAGGTAACCATGGTAACGTCATATTCTGTTTGAGAAGGCAGGCGGGTGAAATGGGTTCCTGCCTTTGTCTACTTACTTCACCGGAATTTTTTGTTCACTTAACGATGTTTGTGTTGAAGGTAGTAATCGTGATTTTTGTCTTTCTCGTTACAACAGATAGAAAACCATAAGACGGCGCATGGTTACCTACCGTGTGGCACGAAATTTTTCGAGGAGTTTAATTTTGCGGATCGGTGATTTGGGTTGTATTTTGCGGGAACTACTTTTTGGGTTTGTAAAAGACTGGTTTTTCTTGCTGGGTGTTAATTTCTGCGAATTCAAGAGTCGCACTTAATTGAAATTACAACATGTTGTTGTATTTTTCTTTATTACTACATGCAATCGGCAAGTGAAACAACATAAAGAGATGTAAAACACCGTAATCAGTGTTAACCTGGGCCATCACAATAATATCTTTTCCCTAGAGTGGCTGATTGCTTCGGCAATGGATCAAAACCACGCTACCTTTGATGCATACCCCTGGAGTTTTATTTCTGAACAAAACAGACGTTTCGGTAATGACACCAAAATTATTTATGTGATGGAGAAAATTTTTAGGGAGGAAATTCTTTCGGGAACTTATGTTTGCGGATCGTGGAAAAAAGGAAAAAATTAGGACCCGAAAAAATTTGGTGCCGCACGGTTGCGACAGAGTCAGAGTCGGAGATGTAAAAGCGCTTACGAGCTAGTGAAAATCAAAAATCGGAGTCGTAAGCGGTGTCATAAGCTCGACGGAATCGGAATTAGAACGTTTCCATTTCTTCCGATACCGTTTACAACTCCGTCGCATCATGATCCAGTGAAAACTAGATTGTCGGAGTCGGAAGTAGAAGCGGAAGAGCCAACCAATCGCGAAGCCCGGAAACGAACACTGTGATTGGTACGTTTATTCTTCTGCTTCTGCTTCCGACTTCGACAATTAAGTTTTCGGTAGATCGTAAGCGACAGAGTCACAAGCGGATGCGGGAAGCCGTTTCAGAATACCCCGCAACTCACGCCCTCCTTAAATCTACTGCTACCGTGGTCCGTAGTCTGCAGTCGGCTAGCAAGGTTATATGTATGTACCAAGTGTTAAACTGAAGTGCTACCACGGTCCGCAGTCCCGTAGTCGATGAACAAGCATTAAACTAAGTGTTAAACTGAAGTGCTACCGCGTACTGCAGTCGCGTAGTAGATGATGAATTATTAAACTAATTGTTAAACTAAAGTGCTACCGCGGTCCGCAGTCCCGTAGTCGATGAAGAAATATTAAACTAAGTGTTAAACTGAAGTGCTAGCGCTGTCCGCAGTCCCGTAGTCGATGAAGAAGTATTAAACTAAGTGTTAAACTGAAGTGCTACCGCGGTCAGCAGTCCCGTAGTCGATGAAGAAGTATTAAATTAAGTGTTAAACTGAAGTGCTACCGCGGTCCGCAGTCCCGCAGTCAATGAATATATATTTAACTAAGAGTTGAACTAAAGTGCTACCGCGGTCCGCAGTCCCGCAGTGGATGAAAGAACGAGGTATATTCATGGTTTTTATATACAGTTTATTATGTAAATTATGTCGACTGCGGGACTGCGGGACTGCGGCAGCAGTAAGGAGGGCGTGAGTTGCAGGGTATGCGGTGTTCTGCGTCAGTTTGATTTTCACTGATCGTATCACTACGCTTCTGATTACGACTCCGTCTTTAGGGAAAACCAGACATAAATCATCATCAAAAATAACCAATCAGAATACGAGGATATCCCATTGACGTAATCTTCTAGTTCCAGAACGATCGTGTGATCAGTGGCTCGGCCACAGGGGTGGTGAAAGTCTGGGACATCCGGGACAATTCTCTTAAGTCTGTGATAAGCTCGGACCAGGCTCCTGTGGACCAAACTGACGCGGGCGTGACTGTCAGGCCAAGGCGCGTGCGATGCTTAACAACAACAGAAGAGACAGTCTACTGGGGAGATGATGGGGTTAACATCAAGGCAATGGACCTGAAGTCAGGTACAGGAATGAACATGATGCCGCTTACAGTGCAACTAATCGCACCAGGCCTCCTAGAGATAACTTGACGAGTCAAAACGTAGATTGAGAACAATAGATTGGTAGTAGCGGCTTCTCATGACGGCAAATAACGGTCTGTCTTACGTGAGTACGTAAATATTATCAACTCCTCTGCGCAATATACACAGTCTGACTCTTAAAGATTAAGTTCTTGTCGGCGAATTACAAATTATAATTATCAATTTCGCTCTAAATATTAAGCTCTAAAACTTATTTTGCGACACTAAATCAGAACCGATGAACAGCGTAAAAGTTGTAGGATCGAAACTAACCAATCAACAAATGGCAAAGTTTCCTGGGAGGTTCGAACCACGTCGCGCTTTGTTGAGGTTTTCAATGTTGTTGGTTTATTTGCGAAAAAGATAGTTATCCTTTGTTCTGATCGGTTAACTCTTTTCCAAGTGGCCGGCTCGAGTATTGCAATGTAAATGTAAACTAGTGGATACCGTAAGTTAACGATGTCGTATTGTTAACCTGTGTTCCTTACAGTGCAACATACACATTGTTTTAAACTATTTTTTCCACAGGTAAACTTCGTAAGATCCGTAATCACGTGGCACAGTTTGGATCAACAGGTGCCTTAGCCACCGCGGGCTCATGTCTTGTGAGTGCGGGATATGACCTGGACCGTGGAAATGGATATTTAAATGGTAAGGAACGGTGCTCTATGAAACTAGTTCACTCGAGTCCTTGAACCTTGTAAATATAACAAGTGCATGGTTTGAAATAATTTTCGATGCTGACAAATTTTAATGTTAAGATTTTTGGCCTGCAATCCCCTGACATTTAGGTGATAGGTGCATTACTAAAACATCGCAAAAATTGTGAATTTTTGAAATCCAGTCACTCTTTCCTTTTTTTTTCCACTAAGCTTCTGCAATATTGGTTAGTTTCTTTGTTTATTAGTGTAGGTAGTCATATGAATTGGAGTGCAACTCTAGAAGGAATATTTGAAAATTCTCTCAATATTGCACGAGGCTTTAGGTCAGTGCAATTTAAAAGAATTTTTTTCAAACATCAGGAGCAGTATGAGTCCTCAATTGCTCATCGGCTTAGAACAGTGCAGTTCAAGTCAAACACCAATGAAAAAGTGTAACATCAGTCCAAATAACACATCGTAATTCTGGATTGTGATTGGTTGAAAGAAATTAGGAAATTTTTAAAGCCAATGATATCATGTAAAATGATGACAAAAATTTAGTGCGGAAACTTTGTAATCTCGAATGAGAAAAAATAGCTTCAAGAAAGATCTTCCGGCACTTCCTCCACGTGAATTTTTTCATGTTTATATTATTAATAAGCAATCATACGGTTTTTCTCGTTCAATTTGAAGTGCAAATTAATTCCAAATTGAACTGAAAACTGGAAAAAGTGCGAATGCGCGCTCGTTAATTTGCACTGCAGTGTAAATTAAGAACAATTGATGATAAATTGGTAAAGGGGGTAAGTTTCTAGAGAAACTGTGGTGCTGCGTCGGTGGG
>CM042749.1:37429372-37441872 GCA_022496165.2 Catalaphyllia jardinei
TTGTTACTGAAATTCAATAGCTGTGTAACAATAGCAGCCTCGCTCCCAGTCCTATCACTTCCTCTGAAGACCCGTTGACCCTGGGAACGTGCATGGAAAAATTGTCGCTCTCTTCTGTCGCTCTCAGTAAGTTCTTTGGAAAAAAATCGCTTGGCTATGCGCAAAAATGAAGTGAAAATACAACGTAGTAATTACAACCGACGACCGGTTAGCTCATTTGGAATAGCACCGGACTGCCGTGCGGGAGGTCGCAGGTTTCAAACCTCGGCCGGACCAACGCTCAGGGTCTTTAAATAACTGAGTAGAATGTGCTGCCTTTTGACACCTGCGAATGGTTAGACGTTCAAGTCTTCTCGGACAAGGACTATAAACCGTAGGCCCCATCTCTTGTACCTACAGTGTTACATGGCTAGCAGGGTGCGTTAAAGTACCCACACACTTCTCGTAAAAAGTAGGGCATGGAGTTCCCGGTGTTGTGGTCTGGTCTTCAGTTTCTGAATTTGATGGGTTGGTTCTTTAATTCGCACCTTTCTCCCTGGACTGATCTGTCCAGAGAATGCTTAAAGTTAAAGTTAAAAGCAATCTTGCTCCATTGAGTTATTTTGTCTCATTTTGCATTTCTAACATTTGGAGCGGTTTGGCTGTTGCTGGCTGTGGGGCAATTTCGTTCCCAGAGCCTTCGTTACCCTTGTCCAGCAAAACTGGAAAACGAAGTTCTTGTCATCGTTTTCCCGTTCCAGTGGACAAGGGTAACAAAGGCTCTGGAAACGAAATTGGCAGTGGGGAATATCAACTAGGGCCTCCAACCCAAGTTTAGGTTGTCACAACATCTGGCTGTTTGAATTAATATACTGCTCCCCACAATTAATGGAAGTGTTCAATATTGCCCTTGGAAATATGGAGCAGGTTTCGTTCAATACTTTTGGCCTGCAAGCAGGTCCTCATTTATTGTAGCAGGAGCAATATCAATGAACAAAGTTGTAAGAGATTAGTCAGTAAGTGAAACAAACTAGCGAGTGCCCTGGCATGACCTTGCTCCTGCTGCAACATAAGACAGCCTGCTCGCAATCTAGTCATTTTGGACACTTTATTTCAAGTGACTGGACTTGATAAATGATGAATGAAAAATGAAATCAGTTTCCAAAACTATTGGGACAATGACAGACTAAGTTTTAAACAGGTAGGAAGTGATATGAAAAAGACAGAAACTGCACACTAAGACTGCACCTCTAGGCTCACCTACGCTTGATTTCTGTCACTAACTCTGGTCCAGTTGTGGGTGAGCACAGGCTCATTTCCTGAAACAGAGGCTGGTGATTGAGCCTATGGATCACCAGACTAAATAATAAAGTTCATTTTAAACCTAAATGATCAGAGTCAATGAAAACAAAGTTTAGTTTTGTTTATTGTCTGTTTAAAAAACTCCCTATCTTGGATTTCTCCTAGCCTGAGTGCCAGGCTTTTCCTCAAGACAGCCTGATACTCAGACTAGAATTCTGTAAAGCAAGGCTAATATTGCATATTGACTATATAAAAAATTATTGCAAATCAACAGCTGACTCTGCTCTTCAACAATTGTCCCCTACCATGCAACACCAGACCAACCTAAGAAATATTATGTGAATAAAAAATGGAAAATATGCCCACACTAAATATTAGAGTGATCTAGTCACAGTCCAAAAGATTTTACTCTGTTTTTAACTCTTTAGGACTGACAGTAAAGTCAAGTGAATCTGCTTTACGTTTCTGTGAATCACTGCCTTTGTTCAATACAGCAGCTCTGTATATAAGACAAACTCTTTCATCCTTCTCAAATCCAGAAAACAATGCAGCTTCTATTTTCTCCTTGGACACTTCTTCAAGCATTTTTCCTCTCAGTGAAGGCATGGTGCCATGAAATTTCTCTGCGCTCGAAGCAAAAGGCTTGTGCTCTTCATCTGACATTTTCTTCTCCTTCCACTTTACTTCCAAAGCAAGGAATAATTCTGTATCGATTAAACACTGTGGAAAATTATTAAGGAGGTCTGCAATGTTGGAGTAATTGTTTTTCTGCAAGTGAATCACACATAGGATCATGGTACACTTCACCCCAGTTTAAATCTCCTTGTTCAAACAATGAAAACTCTTCACAATCTTGCTGATCTCCTGTCGCAAAGTAACACTGATAATGAAAACTGTGCGCCTTTTTGGTCTTTATCGAGAATTTGTCCAACAGTGTTTGAGCTCTGTAATTCTTTAATTCACGGAATGACTTGATCCCAAATCGAAGTAAGTCAACCCATTTGATCTTCCTCATCAGTGCTTTGTTGTGTTTGTTATCTTTCAGTCTTTGAAGCTCAGTCATCAAAAATCTCCACTTGGAGGTACAGTTGTAGCACACAACACACTCAACATTTTCCAGGAATTCACACAACTTTGGTGCCACCTCAGCAAACATTGGCTTTCCTTGAAGAAGGTCTGGTGATATCTTGTGCACACGGTAAGCTTTTGTTTGTTCTGCTCTTGGTTTGCAAGGATTAGCATATGCCATCCATGGTTTAACAGCATTTTTCTCAACTTTAACAACACCTATTTGGATGATGCGGTCAGTTTTTCTTTCCATGCTAGTGGTTTCAATATTTAAAATTGCATACACAGGTGAAAGGCTTTGGTTGGGTTCTACTGGGGTGGAACACATGATCTGCAAGATAACATAAAGCTAAGGAAATGAATCCATTACTGTCTTGGTACAAGATAGGGGAAGAAATGGGTAAGGCAGACCTAAGGAAAGGTACACTAAAGTAGAGTAACCCTAAGGCTTCATTTTGTTCTGAAGAAGTGCTCATGCTTTTGAAATTTACCTTGGCAGTTTGTTTAACTGTGACCCTCACCTGGAATAACTTGGAGGCAGGTAAACCTTAATTGTAAAAATAATTTTACAGAGAACATTTTAAATGCAGAGGGCCACTGGGGTTAGTTTGAACCAGAAAAAGCAAGAACAACAAGACTAACCAAATCTATGTCTGTTTAGAATGTTCACATTACGGTATCCCAGTAGGAGTCACTGGGGCATAACTCTTTATAGATATTTACCCAATTGTTTTAACTACCCAGTTGCTCAGGATGGGATAGTTATTTGAGGGTAAAACTTATTAATATTTTTGCCGTCACCCAGGTGGGGTACTTATTCAATAGTGGCCCCTGCCTGAGGGAGGAGCAAGATATTTATCTTGTCCGGTTTATTGCTGTCACATCGATCAAACAGTGAAAAACTAACAAGGTTTAAAACAGCAGCCGACACTTTGATGATCCCCTGTGATATACAGGGTATTTAGGCTAAAAATGGGATATGGAATACTCAAACACCTCCACTCTTCCCTTTTGGAGACCTCAATTCTATGATCAAGAAACTATAAGCTTCATTCCAAACTGATATGGCGAGCCATCTTTTCTAGACAAACTATAAACCCTCGTCTTTTTGAAACGGATCATTGTTCCTGAAATCGATCCTGAAAAGCCCCATTGGGGAGGTAACAATAAAGTATGTATGTAAGTTTGTTCCATAACAAAAGCAATCCATGAAAAAAGCCTTGCGTGACCCGGAGGTCCTGAAAGAAATTCTGTGTCAAGTTTTTGGCTCAGTTGCTAAACGCGAATTGATGTAGTGGAGAACATAAGCTTATGACATGGTGAACTGCTCGCAGGCCAGGCCTCGCAGGTACAAGCTATCTGCGAGAAGAGTCACCTTCGATCTTCCTTAGTAATGTCGGGCATATGCTGAGAAGAGGTATTAAACTGATTGATAGAAGAAATGCAAAAGAGGTTAAAAAGTACTTACTTTTAAAACCAAGTCACGATTTATTCCATGTGCATAACTAAGAGAAAAGGTGAACTGCTACGATCACAAGAGGGTTGCCACACGCCACAGTTAAACCCCAGTTCCCTTCACCGAAGACTTTATGGACTACCCCACCCCTCCTGGATCCATAGCGCTCCTCTCTTCCAGGCCGAATTCCAGCCGGAAGTGGCATTTATATGCTCTTCACGGACCTTTCTTTCTAGAACCTAGTTTCAAACTTCCAGAAAATCTATAGGTGCAGCGATCGAACGGTTCTATTAGTTTGAGATCTTTCGAGAGAGGGAACCACCACAGGCAGTGAAAATTTGGTTCAAGAATTTATAAGCAAAACAAATCAACTGCAGGTGTCTCTAGAGCCCAGACTGTTTATAAAAACGAGAAAGGACTGGGAAGAGTACTGCTGATTTCTTAGAATCATAACTTTTTAATTGCTATTTTGGGCAAATGTTTTCTTGGAAACTCAAAATTTAACTGAATATTCAGACGTGATGTAGAGGAACATTGAAGTAATTACAATTTGTCGCTATCTTGAGTTGAAGAAGTCTGAGCACTCACTATAAAAGCGAAGAAAAGGAGCGCATCTTCAGCTGAAGAAACAGAAATATATTCCTCCCAGCTTTTAACGGAACAATACAAGGTAGGATGATTACTGAAACCACAGCTATGATTGATAATAATTCATTAGAATTCAACGGTTGATCTTGATACTTTAAACTCGTCTTATATTACAAAGAATATCTTTGTTTTCTCACAATATAGTAAACGAAAGATAATATAAGAGATCAATGGCTAGATGACTAAACTGTTGCGAGAAATCAAAATGTACTGGGTTAAATGTCTTGCTAGGTATTTCCAAGTGAAGAGAATTTCTGATCTCACTAGTTTTGTGTTTTTACCGTATCCATGCGAGGAAACCTCAAATATTCCGTACAATGAAAGTTAATTGTGTCATAGTCTCTATTGCGAGAAAGAAAAAATGGAGGAGGCATCATAAACAATGGACTGCAAGACTGATACTATGTGAAAGACGTTTCGAGACACCAACATGACAAAACCGATAGAGCAGGATCGCAATCCCGTTCTTTCTCACACACATACGACACATCTCCCCGGTTTCTCAGAACCTTTGAGGTATCAGGCACAGCCAAACGGCTTCTCAAGGGGATTCATCACTGTGACATAGCCAACACATGTCACAGCAGTTCACTGCTGCCATTAGACGAGTAATATGGTTGAGCGCATGCGTGCAGCGAATTTACCAAGGGTTGACCGTTTGACTGAGACCGGATGGGACAGACAAGTCTCTGAGTGGCACCTGGGGTAGTACAGGCTCAGGCCAAACGTCTGAGATCATGTGTGTCGTATAGAGTTGATTTGTTTCTAAAGCCTGCAATTTTGTTGTTGTTGTGGCATTTGTACGACCGGATTAAATAGATAGACAGTCGTTCATGTTTGAGGTTTCCATCCTTTCTGTAGTAATTTCCAGTTCTCGATCATGTTTCTGGTTCAAACCAGGAAAAACAGTTCTTGTCGGAGCGTGCAACTTCCATACAACGTCTGCTAGGTTTGTTTTAGATAAACCCTTCTCGGGAATTAGCTTTCAATAGGCGGTCAGAAGGGAATGCGTAACTGATTAATTATAAACTGTCAATGCGTCACTACTACAACTTACACGCTTTACAAACAAACATAGCGGATGCATGTGACAGGAATCTTCTTGATCTTCTGATTGCTATGACAGTATTTCAGGCGTTACTTCCAGTTCTTATGCGGAAAGAAGTAGCTCAAAAGGAAGTCTGCAGTATGAAGAACCCCGTTTGTCTTCCTAGTCATCCGTGGAAAAGCGAAAATCACGCAGTGAGGAATCAAATATCATCTTCGAAACCGTCAGCGAAACAGACGTCTGCGAAAATTCTCAAAAATTTTCAAAATTGACATTAAAAGAAATGTATGTCAGTAGGAGAATTAACGTTTTCGTTTTGAACTTCTGACTGAAAGGGATGTGACACGATGATATATTTTTTACTTTGCTTATAAGGCTGAACCCAGTAAGAGTCACGGTAACATCAGAGAATGGCTTCTCAGCTTGATGACGATGACGACACACCACATCTGGAGATGTCCAAGAAGTGGAAAAAGGCTTTTGAAGAAATCTTCATTGTCTTCAGTCCGGACAAGTGGAAGCTGGGGCCAACGGACACTCACATGCCAGGGGGATGGCGACAGTTTAAGGATAGCGCCAAAGTAAAGTTCCTCTGCTCGTCATGTGGAAATAGTTGGACTTCTATGGCGGGAAGAATTATATTTTGGTTTAAGAAAATTGAGGAGAGTGAGAGAAAGGAAGAAGCGAAGACAAATGAAGCAAAGGGGGAAAATGTAAAAGAAGACGGTGAAGACTCTGGCAGCACATCGATAAAGGACACCAAAAATCTTCCAGTTTGTATGTATTTATAATGGGAACGTTTGAATTTTAACACTTATATATTGCACACTTTTTCGTGTTGTTTGAATTTTAACACATATATTGCACACTTTTTCGTGTTGTGTTTTGGTTAAAAAAATCGTTGCAAGAGCACTGAGAGTCAAATCAACTTGTCCTTCTAGTAAAGATATGTTAATATGAAGAGGCTCTTTGAATTACTAAATGGAAATTATGAGAGGGATAATTATAGAGGTTCCAATTTGAAAAAAAAAAACTACTGAGACAGGTTTTTGTCGCCACATATGCTTTTATTTTACAACAAAGCTATACCACAGTTTAAGATTCTGTTTAAATATGGCGTAGTAAAGACATGACATAATTGTAAAAGTCGATACATTTTTTCCTTTGACTCATATTTTGTATGAATCAGTTTCATCAACTTTTTCAACTAGTTTAAGATTCTCCTTATTTACATAGCTTGTCCGCGTTGTAACTACGCTGGTATAGAAAGGACGAACGAACCTTTATGGTTTTTAAACAGGATTACTTTTACTTTAGATTCCTTAAGGTTTAAGTTGTATGGTCAACAGTGCCAGAAATGTGACGATGAAGATTTTCAAAAGCCGAGGTGGTACCAGGAAGAGGTTGAAAAAGTACTAAAGAACGTTCACCAGAAAATAGGAGAGGTATGTTTGCTTCGCACAACAGGTCTGACATACTTGAGTATAATTTTTAAACATTTTCTTAGTCTCACTAAAACGTAAATAAAGTGAGATCGAGAGTGCTTTTACAATAACTACTATCAGGCTTTGGTTTAGTCCCAGTCACTTTTCCCGCCCTTGTTACCTACCGGTTGTATATTTTTTCGGTGTTTTCCCATGGTTACATGTCTCCCCGCGCTTGCATCCGTTGACTTTTAACAATAAAAATAATAACAAAATGATATTATAAGTCGTCAACTTACTTCTTCCAGATAAGTCTACTTAATATTATAACTATCAGATTTGTTCTCGAGATTTTATTGTCAAATGCGTGTCGCCTTTCTGTTTTACAGGCGTTCTACGACTTTCCAAGCCGAGAAATTGACAACAGCAAAAGACGCGGCAGACCACAGAGGTCACATGACTCCAGACGCTGTCAAGCTTGTAGAGAAGGGCATTGTAGCCAATGATGTATTATCCGGGTTAAGAAAAAGAAAACAACCAACAAAATTCCCAAGTAAAATAACATAATGTAATAGCGCAAAATTGGAATGAAACGTCGTTGGAGTAAAATGTTGATTTCTGCCGACATTAATGCTTCACCGACTTTGAAACAGTCACAAACTGAGTGAAACGGATTTTAACCCGTTGAATTTTTTCAAATGATATTTGACATTCGGTTTATTTAATGTTGGTTTTCCAGTTTCTTGGCAAATCAAAGATCGAGTTGGCCTGGGAAGCCGTGGAGGCGTCAAAATAGTCACGTGACAATAAATTAGACTTGCGGATGTTGGGTCTTGTGAAGACACGAATCCAAAAGATCATAACATTGAATATAATACAATTTCAATCAAGAAGACCGCCTTTAAATAATTCATTATTTTTAATGAACTATCGAAATAAAATCTTCGCATTAATATACAGTGGAACCCCGTTAATGCGACCACCTTAAAACCATGGATGATTGGTCGTATTAACGGGGTGGTCGTATTTAAGAGGTTCTTATTCTTCGTTATAACGAACTGGTCGTATTAACGGGGTGGTCGAATGTAAGAGGTTCTTATTCTTCGTAATAACGAACTGGTCGTATTAGTGGGGTGGTCGTTAGGCGGGGTTCCACTGACGGAGGAATTCTTTCACTAAGATTGTCTGCTTTTAATAATTAAAGTTTTTTTATTTTTATTCGTGAAATAAGTTTCATATTCTATCAGAAGTATATACCATTTTGCCGCGCATTGACCTCGCGAAAAATAAAAAAGAAGGACAACAGATTATTGGTTCAATGTGTGTACTTTTTTGCATGAGGAACACAGTTATGGTGTATCATTGCATTTTATTCTCTTTTATTTTGTTACTAAATGGGAAGCAGCCGCTTTTTATTTACGCAACTTAATATTGACCCGAGTCAATGGTTTCCGTCCATTTGGAAGCATACCAAAGTTAATGATCTATACACTCTGGAATTCTCCCAAACAGTCTCGAGTTTATTGCATCAAGCTATGTTAACTCACGCGCTCCCCTTTGCTTTACTTGGTGTTACCCTTCTGAGTCAGAGTGGTAGCTTTTACTACTGACTCCCAGGAACCTTTAGATTCCAGGTAAAGTAAGAGATTGATAGGCAATGAAGTAAACGGGGACACACTCTTTCTTAGACCTGTAATATGAGACTGAGGGTGATATAAAAATAGTACAGGTATATTTCAAGTGGTACTGAAATATTATTCTCAAACTCATTAATAATTCGTCAACTTAAAACAAAGAAAATCACAAGCGGAGGTTTGAATACCCGGTCTTATAAGCATAGATTTTTGACGATTTTACTTCTCCGTTTACTCTCTAGTTTTTGTTTCGATTGAGGAGTATATCAAACACTTGGGACAGTGTTCCATCGGCTATCCAAACACCTCGAATTTCGTTTAAAATACTCCGCTGAGCGTCGTATTTTCAACTCCAAAACCTTCGCGTTCACATTCGCATCTGATGCAGTCATTGGATATGTTGAAACGGTACAGTATTGTGTCGAGGCTCCTTCATAGTTCCTTGGCGTGGATGCTAAATCAACTTTGTGTTAGTAAGCTTAGCGACCGCGCCTACGAATGAAACATACAAGATTTACGACATCCTTATAACTACGTCATGGTTTACGATTTGGTTGAGAAAATTAAGAGGCTATTCTAATACATTAGCCTGTATACAATACATATATCTACATCCATTATACTTTTCAAGCTCGTCATACGCTTGTCCCTTGCTGTTTGGTTTCTAGCTGTTTCGTTTCCAACACATTAATAGCTGTTTTATGCCACTTCTTATATCCCGTGACCAAAACGCATAAATAGCGGGATTAATGGCGGGAAGCGTGTAAACAATGTACAGACATGTGGTGAACACCTTAGGGTGATTTTGAACTCCTCCATGAAACTTCCACAACGTCAAGGTCAAGAAAAAAGGAAACCAGCTAAATAAGAAAGCTCCAGCTATTGTTACCAGCATTTTTGCTGCTTTGAATTCTCTCTTGAAGTTGGAAATATTGTTTTTCCTACTGTTCCTATCGCTTGCTGAAGTCGAGGCCGACTCATCGGACGTACCAGGCCTCACGCGGTTGGCGTGGGTTCGGGCTATTCGGTATACCCGATAATAAATAACCGACATGATCCCGAATGGAATCCCGAAGATGAAAAGCCACTCCGCTGTCATGTAAACGATCTCGTAGGTGATGTGTTTCGCGTAGGACTCCTCGTGTCCGCAAATAACTACTAGAGGTCGCCAAATCAACGGAGGCAAGGCGAGAACGATAGCGCCAATCCATATCGCTATAATAGAAATAAAAACTCTTTTCTTATTTACAAGGTTTGGGTATTGCAGCGGCCTCGTAATGGCGATGTATCGGTTAACAGCCACGGCTGCTTGTGTCAAAACCGAAGCCGAGGCACAGAGGACACTTGCTGCCATTATAACATAACATGCAAACTTGTGAGGTGGGCGCCAGCTCGTATTTAGTTCCCGAGTCGTATTCGAAGAAGTTTCGATTAGCGTGAAAAGAAAATCACTGACTGCTAAGTTAGCTATGAACATGTTGTCTATTGTTTGCGGACGTTTAACGATGCAGATTGCGGAGAAGATGAGAATATTGCCAACAAACGCCAGGACGATGATGCCAATTATATAGACTATCTGAATATGCCACGTGATCAAGGCAGCTTCATCAGATGAAGACATACTGGGGCTGAAAGAAAAACCAGGAGAAGGCAATGAGTACAAATTTGAGTACACTTATAACATTAATAAAGATCGCAAAAAATTAACGGTTCATCTACTCAATGATGCGGAAATTAATACTGACAAAAACTTACCGCGACTTAAATTAATGTGATTTACTAAAATTGGCGTCAATTTCATGCAGCGTTAATTTTCTGTAATGGTGAGGTAGGTTAAGTCTTCAAACGAGCCAAGAGGCCCATCACACCGGAGCTTATACCAGTTTCTGTAGCATAAAGCTACTGGGAAAAGTTCTACTCCGCCCTGGATAGGGATGCTAGTCCACCGCAGAGTCACACCCAGCATTGCATTGGCTGGTATTTATTTGTACACTCAGGCTGGATGGAGAGAGGTACTCTGAGAAAAAAGTGTCTTGAGCCAACTTTCCTCCCAGGGCCTTTATCCTGGCTAGGGGGCGGTCCTCGCGTCGTGCCTAAGCCGGGGTTGAACGAGGTCGCATATATCCCGCCCCGCCCCCAAGCCAGGGAAAAGGCCCGTCCAAGGAACGAGGTTGGCCTTACGCAAGAACACAACATAATGTCCCCGGCCAGGGCTCGAACCCGGACCGCTCCATCCAGAGTCGAGCGCATTCGCGATGAGCCACTGCACCTCCAATTTCCTGTTTCCTGGCGCGCAAATTTAACAACAAGCTTTCTTTCCAAATTGAAAAGTTAAACTTAATTTGCAATACAATATAGTAATACAAAAAAGGTTCACGTCTACTCAGAATAATAGAGCGGTAGGGAAAGGAAATTTGCTTTCTTGTGTTTGCTTGTGATGATGTAGTGATGCGACATGAGTGATCAACACGATCAACATTGTACTCAGTCTTGATAGGAGGAGGGGAGGAGGCCTTAACTTGAGGGGACTCGTCTATTCTAATTTTTGACTGACACGAGGGGCGCTTATTCGAAGGGACGTCTATTTAAGGCCGGGGGGTGCTTATTCGAGAATTTACGACATGTTTTAACTACTCCACCTTTACGCCACTTGACCATATCAAGAAAACCCGTAAAATATTAAGCTATGGTGATCGGTACGATTTTCGGATGGTGCACAATGTATTTCAAAAACTAGAAGCCGAAATAGAAAAGGACGCGACGTAATGCAATACTCAAACCCTCATTCGATGGTATGTATTATTTTGTTTATTTCTCTTAGTCTTAATCAACTCTTTGGGGCTCGAAAAAGCAGCTTTAAAAATGGCGGTGCGTATTATCGAGTCAGTTGTATTTACATCACAAACACAGAAATACCAATGAGAGGCGAGTTACATCAGATAAACGCAGGCCATTTTGAACAAGTGAAATAAAAGTCTAGTGTAAACACACTTAAATGCGGATATTGCTCTTAATTTTTATGCAAATTTTAATTTCAAAATGGAGTTCACAAAAGAGTTCATTTGTTGTTAAACATGAGTAAGCAAAGATGAAGTTAGAGCAAGGAAATAAACACGGATGCTTCTGTCACATACTACTTATACGACTGGAATAATGTGCACTGATTTACTCTCGCGCTTGTTCGCTATAAAAATTAACGTCTGAAATATGAATAGAAATAAGAAGTTGAAATATGAATAGAAATAAGAAGTTCAAGGCTAAATGAACGCCATAATCACCTTGGTCCCTGGAAAAGACAAATGAAAACGTTTTGCTTACATCCACTCTTAATGTTGAATATAAATCATATTTTTATAAATATAAATAAATATTTAGCTGTCCATGAAGAAACTATCTCTATCTCGACCGAATCTGATGTGATCCGCCCATTGCAACCGGATCAGACTGTTTCGTTGAAACGGCTAACGATGGAATCGATCGAAAATGAAATGGTGAAACCGAAAACATCAGGAAGATATTACTTTTAAGATAATGAATATTCCCAGCAAAGACTTTTGAACCCTGTCGATTAATGACATTAATAGCCGGGAAAAAATTCAATTAAGTAGGCTATACAAAGCAAAGTTTGATCAATGTTGAACACCACCACAAAACAACCCTGTGGTTATATAATCACTGTTCTTTCAAGCAAAGGTGAATCCCAGCTACAGGCCACAACGCTAAGACGACTGAATGATTCTGCCGCACTCACGATCTGATAACATTTTTGTTAATTTACTTATGCACGTCGACAACTTTCTTGTCGTAACACATAAAAAAGCATCCGTTTTGCGATGATAAAACATCGGCCAACACTAACCCAAAGAATTATAGTCCTGAAATCTCTGATTGAAATATACAAGAACCCAGTGTATCACACAAACAACAATGTGTGATTCTTC
>CM042749.1:37446872-37478544 GCA_022496165.2 Catalaphyllia jardinei
CTTCACTTAATTCATTTTATTCTTACATATCATAACTGTCAAATTTCTCGTTAGCAGATTGGTGTATATTTATTGTGAATAATATGCTCGGTGGACAGATTTATATTACCAACGCTGTATTCATCAGCACTTGTCAACTTTTAATCCACTAAAGCTTGTTTTTTTTTTATTCAAAAGAAAAACAAAACTCAAAAACGCTTCACGGACCACATTGTAAGTTAACGACGCAAAATGTTCATTATATGGTAAAGTAGTTCTTGAGGTAAATCCCAGGGTTCTGATTGGTCGGGAATTTTGCAGGAGCATTAGGATGTAGAACTGATTTAAGACCATTCTTATTTCTAATTTGTAAGACTATCCCATATCACCTATTCATTTTCGTGTACGTCATACAAATGAAAAGTTGCTAAAGAAAAAGCTTCTTGTTAGACGTCTTAGGGAAGAGGATGCTAGGTAGTTGATTTTGCAATCTTGCAGAGTCAGAGCTCCCTTAAAAAAGATGTTTTTACTACGTGATTTCAACCGGTGATTTGCTCTCAGAGTTATTTAAAAAAAATGTACATGTTAAAGATGCAAATGTCTCTTTATTTATTCTAGAGGTAAATAGATGTTTCAAAAGTAAAACAGAAAAATGTTCTAAAGCATATTTAACATTTCTTGCTAAAAGTGGGGTAACAAATTGTTTGGCGACAACACATGATGTCATCATCACTCATGAGTCATGAGTCCTCATTTAGCCTGGCCTGTCTGGATTAAGCTCTGTTAAATTTTCTCCAAAGAGGGCTACATTTAGCCAGGTCCTGTTACAAAAAGGTCAATAGCAGCCGTGATACCTGAAATGTATTAGAAAATTCTCTCCTCTGCTTAGATCGGGGTTTCTAATTTCTGGAGTGACCTATCCCAATGGGTCAACCATCACGCGTAAACATGGTAAGTGAGTTCAACTGATAAGGGACTGCTCGCAATTGGGTTGTAGTATTGCTAACCAAGTTTGAATTGTGCTTAACAGAGTTAAGGTAGATATTTTATTTTATCGCGTGATCAGTTCTTCTTTACGCCGTGTTGAACTTGAAATCGAAATCGAAAGTGACAACACGAAGCAAAAACAACATAGGGTCAGGCAATAATCATGTGATTTACGCCAAGGAAATGCATCGCATTCGCTTTTGTGTGTTTATGTATCGTTCCTTTCCATTCAGAATTCAATTAACACTGAGAGATTAAAAGTTAAACTATTCAATAACTGCAAAACTTGTCAGTGGTTAAAATTGAGAGGTGTTTCATTTCCGTTTTATGACGCAGTTAGAAGAGATAACAAAAGAGACCGTGTCACGTCACAGAGGAAATTTGTTTAGAACTACTTTGCACTGTCTTTTTTTTTGAATTCTTTAACCAACACTGGAGAGTACGAGGACTCTAGTTTAAAGTAGGCCTCGGCTCATCTGACCTTGTTTCCGATTAATTGCCTGATCAACCTCCTAGGCATAAGAATCCGAAGAGAAAAGAGAAGTACTTCCTGCTAACTACTGTTACTGCATGCGCAGTTGAAAACTGAAAAATCACTCAGAGGAATAAACTTGCCTAAACATGCTGTAGATCCCGTTGATCTCGCCAAGAAACACGAATGCTCGACAAATATGGAACTCGCATTTCAGAACAGACTAACCCTAACCCTAACCCTGTATAAAAAGACAGCAAAAAGTTCGTTCAAACTGAGAATTGTTCGTCGTTTTAATGATGCCTCGTACATTACTCAGCAAAGATTGCAATAACAAACCACTGGGTAACGTTTACGCAATATCTCATGCACAGTGTATTTTGAAAGTCTTTGATCAACTGGTATGACTGCTGTTCGTGTTTCAAAGATAGTATGTAAGAAATTATATTGATAATTGAACACCAGGGGCTACTCAGACACATCTTGTACCGCAAAAAAAGATATCGGATAGATATTCGTGAATTTCACATTTGATTATATTTGAATCTAGATTAAATATTCTAGGGCACCTACCTTAAGATTCATATGAGTTCATTGTCGTTATAAAAAGTGTCTGTTCTCTCTGCCTGAACTGATAATGCCAATGCTTTTTTCATGAAAGATGCGTCGTTAGTCGTTTTGACCCGCAGGTCAGAGCAGTTATCAGGCACCAAGCACAGGTGAAGTCTTCTGTCCTTGGTACAGCGGTTCTAAATGACTACTTATCCCCGGCCCCCTCCGCCTCAAAAAACAAACAAAGTGACGACACTCGGTAGGAATTTTCACTCTAAAAAACCATCAAATGTTTTCCGAGCACACTTCGCCGGAGGAATTTAAAAACGCAACAACAATCAGCTGTCATTTTGGATTTGAATTGTCGTGACGCCAGTTTTTCTTCCATGCTAAAAACGCGAAGCCGCTGTCATTTTTCAAATTCCTAAGGTTTGAAGAGCCTTTTCGAAAAGTTCCATTTTGTGACGGATTTGTGAGGACGGTAGGCCAGGCCGTAGAAACAAATCTGCGTTTTCAAATTGATCTTGATACAGTTGTGATCGTGCAGGTGGAGCAGGTAGGCTTCTTGAGTCTCTTTCCCCCGTTAACGTAAATTTGGGTTTATTTAGGTTAGTCCGTGGGTGTAGTCCATAGAGTAGTCCGCGGAGTAGCCTATAGGGCAGTTCATTGAGCGGGGGTCAGTACGGTGGGTACTCCGCGGAGCGGGCGTCAGTCTTTTGAACTTTCCCGTGTGAATGGGGCCTTACGTGACACACTATTTCTGCGAAACATGTATGCGCAAGCAAGACGACGAACAATGACATAATTTCTATAACCCTAACGGTAATCGCAAGAGATTAGTGAGGCGCAAAACCAGTCCAAAAAGTATGACATAATGAGAAGAAATACAATTAAAAAACAACAGATTATTACGGTTATAAAAATCGCTAAATCCTCTAACTACTTTTCTCTGTTCATTCACAAACTTTAGTCATAATTTTACATGCTGTCAGTTTTACAAGCAATTACTCCGGCTGGTTTACAATGTTCATCACAGTTTTATATCGTAACTGGGACGGAGACAGCATTTTAGAGAAGGGGGCTCGTAATACGGACTGCCGCGACGAAGGCGATCGCCTGCATGCAGCTGGGAGGTTCTGGGCATCAATTCCAAGTACTGTCTGGATGAGCGAGCGCGCGTGAATACCCTGCATGCGTGTCGTGAGGTGATTCCGCGGCAACTGCTCGCCTATTGGACTGAAATATATGTGACATATTTACAAGTAGTTAACTTACAGAACGATATACTCAGTTCTGATAACTGTTTGCGACATGGGCAACATTGTTTGATAATTTCATTTATAGCGGACTCTCTCACTCCCTGGATCTTCCAGCAGTACAATGAAATGGGATTCAATGTAGAGTTCAAGTAGAAAAGGGTTACTGAAAACCACTGCACCCCTAAATTTAAAAAGGTCAGGCTGCGACCCCCAGCAATCGTAACAGCAACTGGCAGGATGAATGGGCTCGAGGTAGCAGGCCAGGGGGGAGCCAAACACCCACAGCGCAGTTCATTGGAAATTTTTTCACTGTTAGCTTAAGAGTTGCTGGAACACAAAAATAAACACCTCCTAGCTGATTGTTTTTCCTTTTTTTGTTTGCCATATCGCCTCTCGATCTCAAAACATAGCCCTTGTAATTTGACCTTCGGCACCACTCAGTATGTCTGGACTAATGAGCAACATGCAAAGTACCGTGAACTGTTCACAGGCCTCTATTTTCTTGTAATTTTGTTCGATGGTTGGACGCGCGGACAGAATAGCAAGAGAACTGGATGCCAGCACAAAAACGGAAGACGTGATCATGACTGAGTACAAACCCTACCCCCCACCCCCGCGTGCTTGGCGCTCGGTTTTTCTTTCGCTAGCGTAAATAGAGAGGCTGTGAGCAGTATAAAATTACCGTAACAATTAAATAAAACTTGCGGACTACTCCAACAGTGACTAGCCACTAGTAGGGACTTATCGCCAGCAATGTTACATTTTCTAACTAATGATTTGTGTCGAAACGTTTTCAAGGATACATCAGATTAAAAACGTAATCTGATAACAAACTAAAGTTTACAAGTGAATATATGAAAGTTCATATATACACATATACTAAATTCATATATGCTATATTATGTTAGACAGCAAAATAATTCTCGCGAAGCATACGTTTTTGGATTAGTCTTGTTAAATCAATAAAATAGTTCACCGGAAAAAGGTAAGTAAGCTCAACGCAGCGCAGGAGTGTATCTTTAGAGAACCGAGGTTCTTATTTAGCCTCAGCTTAACTGATTCACAATTTCGAACATGTTACGACGAACAGCAGCAGGTTAAAGAAGGCGGTTTCTTTCGTTACTAGAACTGAGTCCATAAGCTAGCCCAGATAATTTAATTCTCATTGTGACATGTCCTCAACTATTCGTGTGAATTAATTCACCAGAATTCCATCCTTCATTACTGAGCTTGTGCGTGCATGGGTCTCCATGATTAATAAATAAAAACACCGATCGACTTACCAATTAGATTTTAAAGTCAGTGAATCAGTGGTTGGGTTGTCCTGAGACATGGTGGGGGTAAAAGGCCCTGGGAACGAGGTTGGGGGGTGGGTGAGGTTCATAGTTATGAGAGATCCATAACAAGTTAATTTTAATACGAATTGTGGCTTTTGTACTGAAGCGGCTGCTGGGAGTTATCAGCAAACTGTCAATATTTGATGAAGATCTTAGTGTCCAGTCGTGGGACTTCGGGTTCATTACGCAGCTTATCTGAACAAGTGTAATAGTTGCTTCAGTTTAATTATTGTCATGTCTTTTGTTTTATTTAGGTAAATAGTATTTCTTATATTTTATAGGAAGAGTTACAAGAAGATTTATTCTTTCTGCTAGCTTTTTCTTACTTAACAGAGAATTAATGTAATTATCAGTAGTTATTGTTACAATGATGACTGGCCGGATGGTGAAGATTGTTATTTTATTTGTTTGTTTTATTGTTTGCCATTTAGAAATATAAATGTCTAGGTTAAGCCGGCACCATCCGTATTATTCTGTCTCTGTCTCTTAAAAGTTTAAGTTAAAATAGATGGGTAACATGATCATTCCACGGTTAAAACCCTATGCACACTTTGAACAACTAGGCTCGGAAAATAAGACATCAATAACTTCTGATGCCACCAAAGGTTTATATTGTAATGCTTCTTCTAGTCACATTAAAAGCTTGTGGCGCCATGTGTTATGTTTCGGATTTTAAAACTATTCAATATTGTTTGAAAATTGGCTTCGGTATCCGAGCGACTGAAGATACAGCTTCCGGCTGCGCTAGGCAAGCCAATCACAGCCATTGCCTGATTTCAAATCGTGAAGGACTAGGTACGAGTCTGTAAATCATGGGATAAGCAAATATTGATCCACATAATCAGAAACAGCGCACCGAGATTCACAAAATCCCCAAGTTTGGTGTTACAGCCATTTGAAAATGTCAAAATTTACAAAGAAATGTATGGCCATCCGGACACTGTCCGACACAGTGTCCGGATGGCCATACATTTCTTTGTACATTTTGACATTTTCAAATGGCTGTATCTCAGTCAAAACTAGCCTAATTAACACCAAACTTGGGGATTTTGTAAAGCTTGGTCTGCACCCCGGGGGGTACTTTAGGAATTTTTGGGTGGAGATGTGCCGCTGAGACCCTGGAACCCTTGGCCTATACCAGAGCTAATTCAGCTGAATTGTGCTACCCTATACTAGAGTTAACTCCCCAAATCACTCCTATCCTAGAGTAGCTGTTTTCCAGAAACTGGGTTCACTAGCACCCTCTAAAGCAAAGCCAAAACAAAACCCTATACCACAATCGCTTCTCTCTTAAGAAAGGATTCATTAATGCTGAGCAACGCCAAGCACGTACGTACGCATTATCAAGACAATATTGTTTAATTTTAACCAATATTAATACCACCGATTTCCGTCTGAATCCCGATTTTTGACAGTTATAATATCCAGTAGCGCTTTGATAGTCATCTTTCAACGCTGTTGAGGCTGAGTCGTGAAAATTTAAACTTGTCGATTTCACTTTTTTATATTTTGAGTAGCAGTATTCCTGGTTTCCTCAGCCTAGATAAAATCGTCAACCAACTGGTCAGCTTCGTGCAAAATGATACCCTATTCTAGACCCAAACGCTCTGATTTATATACCCTATGGTAGAGTAAACTGCTTGAGAACCATAAGGTACCCTTCACAGCAGTACATACCTATATAGCCCATATATGGCAGTACCCTCCCCCCGCCCCCCGGGGTCTGCACTTAAAGACTATGTGGATCAATAGCTGCTAATCACATAATTTACAGACTCGTAGCTAGTCCTTCACGGTTTGAAATCAGGCAATAACCTCGGAAAAAACCCTGATATTCTTGTCTATCCTATATCAGATGTTGAGTACATTTTTCAAAGGCTTAGTCGAGAGCTTTCGGGCTACGTCGGTGAGGCATTTTGGGGGAGAACTGGACTCTAATGAATGCACGAGAACGAGGTTGGAGAAAAACCATCATGGCGGCTGTTCTTCAAGGAGGAATGCTAAGTCATGGTGAACAAACCATGGCTTCTGATGACTATCCGGACTGGTTAACAGCAGAACATCGTACAGGAGTAAGTAAAGCTGTCTCTTTTTTGTCTTCAAGTTTCTCCTGTATGAATAGAATGTAATTTATGGTGTGTTCTTAGACCACAATAATGGCCGTAGAGTTCGATGGCGGCGTGGTTATCGGTGCTGACTCACGCACTACGACAGGGTAGGTGGATTTACTTTGGTTACTTAACTTGTTATTACTGTCTTCTTCAGATGAATTGTTTTAACTGTGGGAGAAGTGTGGCTTAAAACAGCTAGCAAGCAGTATTCGTATAAATGTTTGACATCTCATGCAGTTCATCTCTCAGTTATTAGCATGTCACACATGAACAATATTTTTGGTCAAGTTTTAATAAATGCAATTACCACTACCATAGACATTTTACCAAAGTTTGAAGTAAATATGATCCAAAGAATCAACTAAGTTAACTAAATTAACCAACACATTCTGTTCTCATCCGCTATCACATGATATTCTTTACATGATGTTCTCACGAAAAGCATTCTGGAAAAAAAGATCAAACTACTCTTTTTCTAGTTTGATACTGAAACAAATCATTTGTATTGAAAAGCGGAACAGAAGACGAGATTCTTTCCGAGATGTAAGCAGAAGTATTGTGTTACAGTCGCCATATATGCAAATTAGAATCAAGCGAAAATGCCACAAAACATTCACATTTACATTTGGATCCCGGCCAATCACCCAGCCGTCACATGGGCTCTACGCCACGTAAGATTACTCAGTAAAAATAAGCGATCCAAGTAAACAAGATGCCAAATGTAAAACTGACGATCAGAAGGGTATTTAGCTATCATGTTACTTGCAACTAGACTACACTGGCCTTGAATTTCTAGTATACTTCAGAATTTCCTATGATACCCTCTGAGCTGTTTTTCTCTTCAGGATCTTTGAAAGCTTTTTCAATTTGTTTTAGATCAGAACCTTGGTCATTTTGAAGTGAATTTATTTCATCATGCTAAAATCATAACGCAGGCCATGTCGTAATTGGAGTGTATTTTTGACCTTGAAATGCCTCTCGAAGATGGCGAAACCCGACCTAATTACATGTAACTGACACCATTACCCGAGACCACCGTGTGCGCCTAGTTTCATCAAATTGAAAAAACTTTCCCTATTACCAACACATTTCTCACTTTCTTCAAATTCCTTGTATTCCTTGTACATATACATGCGGAGTACCCTAGGGTGCCTCGGCCAAAACCCTGCGGGGGCAATAATTGAATGGCTTGGTGCAAGACAGTCATAAGTGACTTTTTCGGGTAAATTTTTTTTCCCTTCAAAAGTGCCTGAATTTTTGCATGTGCTTTTCAATTAAGTAGTAAAACATTCCCATGTAATTTTTTTGGCTGGTTTGCACTTTGCTTCTGAGAAAAATGAAGTCAAAATATCAAAGCATGCACAATGAATGCAACAAAGCGGAAAAAGTAGAGCATTTCAGCCAGAAAAAGATATAGGAGAATGTTTTTCTACTTTATTGAAAAGCACATGCAAAAATTCAGGCACTTTTGAAGGAAAAATTTTTACCCGAAAAAGTCACTTACGACCGTCTTGCACCAAGCTGTTCAATTATTAACTCTAAAAAGCAATGTGATATTTGACTCACCAGGGCTTACATTGCCAACCGTGTGACAGACAAGCTGACTCCAGTTACAGACAGAGTGTTTTGCTGTCGATCAGGATCTGCTGCTGCTACTCAAGCCATAGCAGATGTTGCTAAATATCATTTGAACTTTCACGGGTAACTACATTGTACTTAGAGAATGCAGGGGGAAATAGTAAGGGCTTTCAAAAAAGTTCAGCATTAATTATAACATACAAAGTGGAAATTAAATCAAGTACAAATACTCTATTAATTGCTTCCACTTTTTACACCTGTTATTTTATTGGGTGACTAAATGTTTGGTGACTAAAACTTCCTCCTCTTTGCTCTTTTGCAACTGGTGTTTGACTATAGGGGGTAAGTTTCTAAAGAAACTGGTGCTGTGTCGGTGGGGAGTATTACAAGATAATTTGGCTTTATCAACTGGGTTGATAATGTGAATTGGCCACCATAACGAGATTGGAAAGCTGACCTTTTGGAGCATTGGATCTTTGACCTATCAAATCCAACGAAGGGCTGACGCTCGAAACATCAGCTTTCCAATCTCTTTATGGTGGCTAATTCTCATTATCAACCTACATGTAGTTGACAAAACCAGATTATAGTGTTTGACTAAACTAGTGACCAGGTATATAAAAATTTCAATTGTTTTGTGTTAGTTACTACAGAAATTAGAACATGCGTGGTAATTCCTGCCTAATTTGCGCCAGATATTACAAACCGTATTCATTTAATCAGACACCATTACAGCGGTTTCTTTATGAATTGCAGGCGCACAGTAAACAAACTTGGCGGGTCAGCATTCATCGCAAAATGAAATGATTAATTTGACAAGAAATTCATCAACTTTAAGGCCTGTGAAGCCAAATGTATGACCCAGATTTAATCACTTTTCTGTAACTGGACGTGAACTCATGCATGATTGATTGATGCTTGTCTTGCATCATGCTTTCTGCGGTCACCAGCAGTGTCGTGAGCTTGATTATACACTCATAGTCTCTTCTGTGACTCCCCTCTAGAACACCCCCATGCCTGTTGTATCCAGTTCAGAAATCCCCCCCCCTGCCCTCTGAATTTCAAAAAGCTGCCTGTGGTATAGGTAAGGGTATTTTCTGGAATCACCCATTGACCAGAAGGGTGGGTGCAATCAACAGATCATATTGTAAAATTCACCAATTTTCTTGTGCATCTTCTTCAGCATTGAAATGGGAGAGCAACCACTCGTGAAAACAGTAGCAAATGTCTTTCGTGAGATTTGCTATGCAAACCGCGATCAAATGACTGCGGGAATTATCTGTGCAGGCTGGGACAAACGTGAAGGAGGACAGGTTTGATGATCATACTCAGTAATCTGTATTTTGAAGGACTATGTTATCTGTAAATAATAATAGTAAATAATAATATTACCACTTTATTTCAGCATTTCCACAAAACATAAAATGGCCCTTCATCCAAAAGTAAAAATAATTAACTTACTGATACCATAAGAAGCAAATCTACATTGTAGTAACTAACACTATATTTCATTTATAGTCATGTAAAACTAATTTTTTTGAAAAATAACCACTGAATTATGAGCATAGAATTAGAAAAAATACTATCCAATACATAAGTATTGTGAAATCATATGTCCAGTCAGGCTTTGGCTCTGTTTCCCATTGATGGAAACCTAAAAAAAAATGGTTTAGAAAGAAATAACAAGACCAGAAAAAATATGCCAAAAGCAACTTGGATTCTTAAAT
Source organism: Catalaphyllia jardinei (assembly GCA_022496165.2). Classification (NCBI taxonomy): domain Eukaryota; kingdom Metazoa; phylum Cnidaria; class Anthozoa; order Scleractinia; family Caryophylliidae; genus Catalaphyllia; species Catalaphyllia jardinei. Next base: position 37,456,875 of record CM042749.1, read on the forward strand.
TTAAGATGTTTTAAATGATTTTTAATTTGAGGTAAGATGTACACTGTAGGAGTTAACATATTGGGAACATGTAGTTTCTGAAACCTACATGTACTATTAGAAACATGTACCAAAAAAAAAAGATTTTATGCTTTTTTGTCATATTTATTAAATTGATTCCACTCACTTATTTGTACACAGAGAATCTTATACATACATGTGCATGTTTGATATCCTCCATTCCAGGTGTTTTCAATTCCTCTGGGTGGAATGTGTGTGAGGCAACCATTTTCCATAGGAGGTAACCAGTGAAAGATTATAACCTACAGTACTTCAGATTAGTTTAGTTTTGTTATAAGGATAATTTTCCTTTAACTTCATTTTGTATAAGAAATGTAATGCATTCTGGAAGCCTTTTCCTTTACAGCTACAACAATCTAGCGAACAATCCATAAGGCTGTGATGGTTTATAAGTCGCTTAATGGTCTTACTCCAGATTACCTTAGTTCCAAATTTGTTGACCATAGTAGTGTCTCCAATTACCAGAGGGCAAACTAGCCACCCCACAGCCACACACAAACTATATGAAGAATAGCTTCAGTTACTCTGGAGCAGTTCTTTGGAATAGCTTACCAATCGAGTTGTGGCAGGCTGACTCCCTTAGCGCGTTCTGGGCTGGCTGCGGGCGTCTCTTTTCATCAGGTTAAATTTAGAATAAATTATTCTTAATACAAGGCACTCATGTAAAGCAGGTTTTATTTTGTCATTTAATATTATAGCTATAATTGATCATTTAGAGTATTAATTTAGAGATTAATGTAGTTCTAGTCATTGTATAATTTGTAATAATTCTAGTAAATAATTAGGTTTTTATAGTTGTGACTGATGAGTTTACCGTGTCTAAATAAAGTTATCCTATCCTATCCTAGCTACACATTTATTATTATACCGTAGTTGAATTTCCCATTTAAAAAATGTGAACTGCAATCGGTGATAGCTTCTGTAATATAAAGAGCAAGATCCAGTGTTACAATGTGTTTGTTCTTGATTTTCAGGATCTGGAAGCACTTACATCTATGGACATTGTGATGCTACTTTTAAACCTGGCATGTCAAAGGAAGAGTGCTTCACATTTGTGTCAAATGGTATGTAGTTTGTGAAACATGCAGTGTAATTTCAATTTTGCAGTACCATTGGTGACAAGTGTTTATTGTACTATATTTTGGACAACATTGATCTGTAGTTTATTCTGAGTAAATACAAACAGTGCCTTTGGTACATTTGGTCAGTTCTTCCCTTACCTGACATTACAGTATTTTGATGAAAATGTCATTTTACATTGTGCATTGTGTCATATTGACTGCAAATGATTGAGTATTTTTTGTACACTAAAACCTGAAAAAAACATTGTGAATATTATGGCAACACTGTGGATAGGTATTTGTGGCATTGCTAGTTCTTCTGGTGTATCAGATTGAAATTACAGTACAGGTGTATGTTACAATTTTCAAATTGCCACATTTTTGAGGGCATTCCCCATTGATTCTGCAACCCCAAGATACCAACCACTCCCCACCCCTTGAAAAATGCTGGATCTGACCCTGCCTTCTCTGTGACTTGTAATACACTCTTTCATGGTTGCCTTGGAAGCCCTTTAGCTCATGTTGGTTACTAATTTTTCAGAATCATTCTTAGTCTTCTGATTTTTACAGCTTAGGTATTTTATTAGTTTATTTTATTGGTGTTTTAGATATTTTTACATGTACGTTTCTTATCAATTTTTATTGGTGAAGTATTTTAAAATCATTGTAATGCACCATTGGATAGCAATAGAAATACATGTAGCGCTATATAAATAAATTATTATTATTATTATTATTATTGTTGTTGTTGTTGTTGTTGTTGTAGTTGTTGTTGTTAGTATTAGTGTAAGTATTAGAATTATTATTAAAATGATCCAAGGAATCTTACTGTTCATAGGGAATGCCCAGTCACACTGATTTGCCAATTTTAGATAATTCATTTATGCCAGGATAGGGACTAATCTCGAGCGGATTCAAAAACATTTAAAGGCACCCTTCAGTGTGTAAACATTAGATAATTGTTTAAATGACGCAAAAATTACAGGAGAAGTGCAAACCAGAATACGTGACTTTTCTTAATGACATAAAGTGCAAACGTTAACTCGTTCATTCCCTTTTCGACCTTCTGGCCTTCCATTTCTTCACTAACTGTGAACCGCTCATTTTTCGTTTCGTTTGTGGAAAATTGGAAATTTACATTGCCACTATTTTTTGTTGGTTTTCAGCCGTGGCATTAGCTATGTCCCGTGATGGTTCATCTGGTGGAATTGTACGTTTGGCAGCCATTGACGAGTCTGGCATCGAGAGGAGAGTTCTTGTAGGAAATGAACTTCCAACATTTTATGAAGGATGAAAGTTGCTTGAGTCAACTGCTTATCAGTTTTGTTGTATTTAAGTGTTTTGAGAATTAATCTATTCCGTCTGTAGAACAGAAATAAAAATAACTCTGATTTGATGGCCGTGTGTGCACAGATTGGTGCTTTATATAGATGCAGTAACCAGGCAGTCTAAAGCAGAAATCCTTTTCATCAGCGAGTTCCCATCCGCTCCTTTTTAAGATAAATGATGTCGTGCTTATGTCGCGCAGGATTTATTCTGAATCGAAGCGAGGAGAACTGGGAACTAAACCCGTTCCCTTGAAAACCGCCATCTCGCCTTAAATGGCGACCAGGAATGTACCTTGCGAGACAGTGATTCCCTTCTCTTTGTGCTCGGTGAGAGATTAGAGGGAACTTCTGCCCACATTCGCTCGATTTCTGCACGAGCTATAGTAGCATGCCGCACGTGCCATGCTTTGTCCATAGGTAACCCGGGCTCACTGTGTGTGTCACGTGACATAACATGGGTAAATATGCAGAACGTATGACGCGATGTTTAGGTCTTGACATTTGCTAGAAAATGGAAATAAAAATCGATGAAACTTACCATGTGGCGAGTTGTTGTTGTCCTTAATACGTACACGAAGTTAAGGGAAAAATAGTCTTCTTCACCTTTCGTTCACAGTGTAGTGGTAAGGCAGGAGACTGACGGCAGTGTCGGGGCTCCGATCGACCAAAAACCAGCACGATTTTTTTTTCACAAAAATCGAATCCTGAGGCTAAATAAACACGCCAGGATCGTGGAACATTAATTTCTCTAAACCATGAATCCACTGAAGCATCTCCAGCTAGCAACGCGAAGCAACCGTTAACCCCGGCACTAAAATTGTGTCTTGAAGCCGTTAGGATCGCAACTGGTTCAATTCAAAATTGGAACTGAGCTCAGGGCGCCTGGTGGCGAGTATATTAAGTCCTCGTGTAGGGAAGGGAGTCCCAGATGTTGAGTTTTATCTTTGAGCAATCTGGGAAACCCTTCCCTCCACGGGAACTTACTACACCTGTCACCAGGCGCCTCGAGCTAAAGGCCGTTTTTTGAATAATTGGACCAGTTAAGATCCTAACGGCTGGGGCAAGGTACCAGGTTTCGAATTTCCAACACAAACTCGACGGATTAATTTAATCGAATACCAGGGATCCCAGTTTTGAGCTCACATCCCTGCATGTTTTCTTTTCAATTGGAAGATAAGCAACAGTATGCTAACAGTGCTAAAACTAAATCATCCATAACACTGCAGTTAACACTGACCACAGTGTTGTTTATGTAATAGATCAAACACAAAAGATCGTGTTTGAACACATTTACATTCACCGAGAAAAGAGTTGAAAATACGACGCGCAGCGGGGTATTTTTGAGTCTTCTGTCAAAATTTGAGAGGTCGGAAAATGCGGCGAAGCGCTGTCTTCTCAATGGAAACAGAAACTAAGGAGAAATAAAGAATTAAAATCATAAAAATCTGCACCACGGTCAGGATCTCCTTTGTTTAAACTTGATGAACTCTTAATGAGTTTGAAAAAAATGATTCAAATGGAACATCCAGGGTAAATCGATACACATGAAAAGCTTTTCTTTTCTGAATTAAATATTAAGTAACACTTCTACCGCTTCCGCGTTGAATAGGTGGGTTCATACTAGCAAAGTAAGTAGATTTCAAGTTCGGCAAAAGCTCAAGTACACTTGAGAGCATGAACGCCTATTTGCCGCGATAAGCGTCCACATTAGAATTCAAAATATGCTTGAAGCAATCGAGGTTGTCAATCAAGATATACGCGGTAAAATCTCGCACGCATGCATATAGCGTGATCCGGATTTTAACTGCTCTACGCACAAAACAACCACGAGCTCGAGGTACGTCATTCAACCTCTAAAACTTCGAATTGCTTACTTTTTGTTTCTCATGATTTTTTTTATTGCAACGACACAGAGCTTTGCTATTTCAGCAATTATACCACTTTCATCACAGAGGAAGAATTTAGACTGAGACGGAAAAACAGACAAATGCTGCTCAAGATCTTGGGCCAAATAAAACAACAAAACGTGCAATGGAGTAGACTGCGAGCAGTTTCTTTTTTTCCTAGCATATTCCTTGCGTTTATTAGAGCTATCGAGTAGCGAGCGGCGAAGCTGCAAGCCGCAAGCCGCGATCCGCGAGCCGCGAGCAGGGTTTTTTTTCCCTAATTTGCATAATATTAACGCGCGGAGGATTTCAGGAACAAAAACCGACTACTCGTAGTCTAAATGGAGAAGAGTGAGTGATTTCTTTTCAAGTCCGAGAGGTTTGTGTTCTGGTCAACTTACATGAGTCCTTGATCGAAATAGTTGTCACCGTCGTCCAAAACGCGAAAGTGAGGCCTACGTTGATAAAAGTTTGAGTTTTCCATGCTCTTTTCTTTGTTCGTAAACCTCTGCCCTGGAGTATAAAGCAATCAAGTTAGACTGCCAGCAGTCTCTTTCTTTTCCTAGCATATTCCTTGCGTTTATTAGAGCTATCGAGTAGCTAATTTGCATAATGTTGTGTTCCGTGCGCGGAGGATTTCAGGAACAAAAACCGACCACTCGTAGTCTATAATCAAGTGAAATGTCCGTGTCTTCAGTTTCCCGCCAGATGCAAACGGCATATTTCATAACAGTTTGATTGATGTTTCAGTTTCCCAATCTTGTTTTGATAAAGCGTAAGTAAACTAGTAAGCCTGGTTGACCTGGTTGAACATGACTTGAAAGTCTACTTTGGCGGCTTTGAAGAACACGCGTTTTTAAGGCTACAAAGTACAAATTAAACCCGTTCACATCTCAAGAACGCCTGAAGTATGCTTGAGGTATACTTACTAAGCTTAGTATGAACCCACCTAATGTTCTAGAAAGTTAACTTAATATCAGTCAAAATAATTACAGAAATAACATGGAGGTACACATTTTGTTTGAGGAATAAAGCAAAGCGTGTTTTCTCGCGGACCATTGCATGTAGGTATATTTTGATTGAGTCGTTTGCGTGCGTTCTTTGCCTGCTTTTAATTAAACATTGCCAACTTTTTTCCCGCATACAGTAAGCGAAAACTGCTTTTTCAGCCGTTTGAAGTTGACCGGTTGAGATTTAAGGCCAGGTTTTAAATATATCTTAACTAATGTTTGGTCAGGTCATATATAGGGTAGGGAAAATCGCAGATTTTGGTTTTAAACAGAGCAAGGGTTTTGAGAAGTGGGCCACACACGCCTGCCCGATTTTTCTTGAAGCGCCGATTTTCCCCCCTGGCTGACGATCTGCGAAGAAAAAGGAATATTTGTAACATCTAGTGAAAAGAACAACTAATTTATTTACTTACCGAGCCCTCTCTGTCCTGGCTAAGATGTAAAACTGCAAGAAAAAGGGTATTCGTTCTAGAAAACAAATAGCGGAAGTGAAAACTTACGTCAGGGCAAGACTAACTGAATGAGAAACAGACTTCGGAATTAGTTGTATCCTGATCGTTTTGTTTAGTTTATTCGACTGTGTTTAGATTTCATTGAATAGCTTGAGCTTTTATCATCGCCGAGACGGGAGAAAAGGAACAGGTAAATTACGCCTTACCCGCCTTTTCACGGCCATTGGCGGAGAGGAGTCAGACAGCTATTATTTTAAAAAGTGAGAATCAAATATACATTAGCGATTGAAAACTGTTTGATTTGGTCAACAGGGTTTATTTGTTTTAGTGCAATTTCATTATACAGGGAGAAGAAACAAAGGGAAAGATTACTTTTAATTATTTGGATAGTCTGGGATTGTTCAAGAGGCACAGGTTCTGCCGGGGTAACACAGGATATATTAGGTAAAAACTCAATTCTTTTTACTCACCTTTCCAACTGGTGGCCAACGAATTCGAAGAGCCAAGTTTTAAACGTTCAGACGACAAAGACATTAAACACTGTTAAGGTACGAAAACGGTTATTATAACATTACCTCTTTATAAAATAGCTTTTTAGTTAAGTAGGGTGATCTGTTAAATGGGGAGGCTCCCCTGATATTTTGTTAGAGTTCAGTCACTGTATCAAATTTTTGATCAAGTCATTCGAATGCCTAGTAGGCTGAAACTGTCTCAGGCCACTGCAGACACAAATAAAAACTGTTTCAAACTGACGCCGGCAGAATGTGCTGTTTCCTTAGAATACCAATGAAATTTTGATTTGTTTCACTCTCGTATGTATTGGCCACCGCGGAATCTAAACTGAACAGCAAGCCTGGCCCACGCCTGAAGCATCTGTGATATACATGAATATTCCGCGACATGGTGTTGGATGAAAAACAAGATGTCTCGGCATTCAAGAGAAGGCAGTTAAACCCTAGCTGCATTTTATATCTAGGTTAGACACGGCTCGATGGAAGAGCATATTTTTATATGCATGAATTTGATACCGTGTATAAATAAAGCATATTTATTTTGTCGAGTTGATGATACCTTTCTGTCGGAACGATAAGAATTACATCATGAAACCCCTCAATTTCTAGTATAGTTTGATTGTCATTGCATCAAAAATCGCAAAATAATAAATCCTTTGGCTAAAGAAAAAGTAGGCTTTGCCCAGAGTGGTGCCGGAAGATGCAGTTCAGTCCCAATACTTGTGTAATCGTAACAAAGCCCGTAGAAAATGGCAAATTACGTGTACCGCAGCTGAAATATCAGAACGAACTGAAAGAAAACCCAGTCTGGCTCTAATTTATTTGCGAAGCTGTACAATTTTAACTTTTTCATTTACATATGAATAAGCGTCATGAAGAGTAAGCGTCTATTCATTTTAAATTGAAATTTGAAAAATTACTAGCTAGTAGCGGAGTCATTTTACTGGGAGTAAGTTTATCGCTCGCTTAAGCGGGAGGTAGCCCAGACTTCAAGCGGGATCTTTCGCTTCAACGTTTCCTGTACGAAGGTCAACTCTGAACTTCATTTTACAACGTTTCTCCTTCTTGTGGATTCTTGTACAGGAAGAACAAGAATCCAGAATTTCTCTTTCTACATTCCAGCTTTCGTCATTCGTTGTCCTCTCCCACGATTTCTGTTGGCATGAAAAACATCAGGCCCTCTCAACAAGCTCGCAATATTCGCGTGATGTCGCTTTCACTACGTGTTATACAGTAGTTAAGAGTGCCTTCTGTCACATACGAAATATTTCTAAAATAAGAAAACACATCAGTAAAAGTACCACATAAAATTCTAATTCACAGTTTTGTTAGCTCGAAGTTGGATTTTTGTAATTCTCTTGTTTTTGGCACCTAAAAACGGGACAGTTAAATTACAGTCCGTTCAAAATGCGGCTGCTCGAATTATGGTCGGTCTAAAAAAACGAGATCTCATCACCGAGACTCTAAGAGATCTTCACTGGTTTCCTCAGAGAGGGAATTGTTTTTAAAATAAATTTAATAACTTTTAAAACATTGAATGACTCGGGTCCCCGCTATCTTGAAGAAAAATTTTATTATCAATCAAGGACATTACGGTCATCAAAGGATCATTTACGCTTTGAAGAACCAAATTTTAACATGAAAACTTATGGCCAGCGAGCGTTTTCCGTTGCTGCTCCTCGACTGTGGAACAAGCTCCCCTCTGAAATTCGAGCTTGTTCTGATGTTAACCTTTTTAAATCTAAGAACGTTTCTTTTTAAAAAGGTATATGACATGTAGTTTCATTATATTTGTTTCTGTTTTGTTTCTTTTTTAAGATTGTATGCTATAAATTTCCCAACATGTCTGAGTAGTGTTATATGTAAGCTTGTAACTGATGATATTCTTATGTCCTTTTTATCATTGTAAAGCGCTTAGAACAGCGATGTATATGTATATTTATTATTCATTCAAAATATTTCCCTGTTTTTAAAGGAGTTTCGCCCTTTCGCTCTTTGTTTTTGCTCTCACCAAAAGTAACACAACCTTGTCCCCAGGTTTTCTCGGTCAACGGTTCAATAATTTGCAGCGGGTTGCACTTTTGACGTCATTTTGACGTCATTGGTTCAATATTTGGTCAACAGCAGCTGGTTATGGTGAATTATTTTAACCAATCAGAAACGCGGAAATATTTAAAAAAAAAATAATAATATTATTATTATTATTACTATTATTATTACTATTATTATTATTAATGTTATTATTATTATTGTTATTGTTATTAAGTTGCTTGATCTTATTATTGGGGTCTTACTCATGGCGGGCCGCAGCCAGAAAAAAAATATTATGACCGAGCAAGAGACTGAAGCAGCTAATTGTCTTTGTGCGTCCTTACTGCGTACGCAAATTCACAAGCCACCTCATGCATCAATGTTAATGCACACACTAAGTAATAAAATGAGCAATGATAGAGCAGATGGCCATAACCATAGCTTTGCCTGGATTTAACGATGTTGGACGTAAGGTGGCCCCCATTTTTCTTTTCAGAAACAGATTTTATTTACAATTATCTCCTTATTGTCCTCAATGAACAAAAAATCAATGTGGGAAGATTTCTGTCCCTTGGACATCGTCGAAAATTATTATAAAAATTTTTGTCAAGCCCTTGCTTAATGGCTTAAAGGCTAGCTCTGAGGCAAGGTCAGTAGTTAAATAAATCCTCTTCCGTTAATACGGCCACCTTGTTATTACAACCAAGTCCATACACTTTTTTGTATAAGATGACTATATAACAACAAAAGCGAAAACGAAATGACTGAAGCATTTGCCTCGGTTTGTCTTTCAATAGCTAGGGCCCTGCATGTGATAAGAATTTTAAAAAGTAGAAACAATCACAGTAGGCGACTCAGCAAAACGTAAGTGATAATTTAGGAAGCATTGTGTAGCATCATTGGATAGTGGCGAGAATAACTAATTACTTAAAAGTAGAGCTAGGTTTGAAAGCCTTGAAGAACCCAGCGAAGGGTAAGATTATACAAACTAGCGCCTATCTAATAGTGTTGTAAGTTAAAGTCAGAAGTAATGGAGAGGTGACTAAAAGAAAGGTGAAACTCAATTAGTAGAGCCTGGATAGTAAACAGTATCACTAGTACAACGTAAAATAAAGCTATAAATGCGTTAACTGCAATAATTATGCAATAATTTTCAGTTACCTGTGGCTGTTTCCACTGTTTTTCTTGTACCTTTTGTAGTTTTGCTGTAAATTAGCATTACCTTTTTCTTTGTTTCCTTCTTGATAATTAACTCTTGCCCCCGCCTCGATTAGTTCTGGAACTAGTTGCGGGGCAAGTAGTTCTTGTAACTATTTAAGAAAATAAAATAAAATTAAGTTCAAGTTTTACCTTAACGAAAATATCCTGTGCTAGCAGAATTAACGTAAATTGTTCCATCACATAAAAAGTAAATCTTTTATTGATACTAAAATGAATTATTTCGAAGGACCTCTTTTCTGAATCTCAGGACTGTAACATTTCTTTGTTTTCAAAAGCGCATCATGCAAATGCACTGGACAAGTGTGGTGGCCATCGTGACAATTCTAAGGTGTACAGCCGCTGAGCCAATGATCTATGGCACTGCAGACTTAGAGCACGACTGGGCCGAGGCCTTTAAGTTGATCATCACCGTAAAAATGCAGTACCCAGTCTCCGATGGTTGGAGAATGGCACTGATATTTTCGCAGCCAGTTAAAAAGATCGACGTGTGGCGGGCAAAGTGGATGGACACTGAAGTATCTGAAGACAAAACGATACACGCTCTCAAGGAATTGAATTTTACCAAAAAACTTGCGAATGGAACGATGCTCACGTTTGCTGTGGTGGCTTACAAAAGTGACGAAAATAGACTCCCTGGCAACACCACGGTTCTGTTTAAGGGTGGGAATGTTATTCCTCTACTCCCTACCGAGCTTCCGGTAAGTAAAATGGTAAAAAAAAAAAACAAGGAAAGCAAGTGACACACTCGAACATCAATCCTCGATCTTGGCAGTCCCTTACCCATACGCACAGCCATATTACCCGGGCAGTGGCAGCCATGGACAGGTGTTTTGATGCTGTGATTGGGTTGCTTTCTTCTCATAACATGTTTGTTGTGTTTTGTGTTGTCAGTTCAATAAGAAGTTCGAAGCCACTATGATGGTGTGCATGGAAGCGCCCACGAATGTAAATGGGTACCGGCCAACAGAGAGCACTACCTGACAAAATGTTGGAGGTGACCTGGGACTGACTTGCATCCAATATGGAGAGGGTAGGGGGGGGGGATGGTGGGATACTGACAGTGCGTCTGGGTCATGATGCGCAGTCGTGTCGGTAGGACAGCTAAGTTTTGACGGCCGCTCGTACTGCGTGCGCAGCTAACGTATGAAAAGTAAATAACTTTATATCTTAGTATATTTGAGATGTCTAACAAAAAGAAGTGGACCATAGTGACGTGTTTTGTTCTTTTTTACCCAGCCAACAACATCCTCTCAACAGCTAATCCAGCTATATCAGCTGAAGCCCATTGACGAGTCTGATTCTAGATTTAAAATGATCATTGAATATAAAGTTGCAGAGACCGTGCAAGACTGGAGGATATCACTCAAGTTCAGCAAGAATATCAGCAATGGAAATTTTGTTATCGACAAGGCGATGGTCGTGCTTCCAAAGGAACCGACGAACGACTCTTTCTGCCTCGCACCCAGGCCATACAACCAGAACCTCAGGGCCAATACGACTCTACGACTCGAATTTAGCTGCTACAAAGCCAAATTGTATGAGGCCGCGCCAAACGCGTTTTTCGTTTTCCATCCCAATTCAACGATATGCGAGGAATTCGACCTCCCTACGCGAGTCCCCGGACCCGCTGTCCCACAGGAAACCGCAACGGCAACGGTGATTGGTCAGTGGCCGCTGAATAACTTTAAGATGAAGTTTGAGCTGCAGGTGATCATTTCTGTTCGAGGGGGCTGGAAGATCGCTATACAGTTTTCCCAACCAGTGGCAGAAATATCCAGCCTGAACACAGCAAAATATGTCAGCAAGTCTAAAGACGGCCTTACTTATTACATCGAGAATTTTCCGGGACAGATTCAGAAGGCTAACTTGAAGCAGTGCGAGAAGATTCAGATCGAGTTCTCTGGGAAGTTGGCATCTAGTCAGACAAACGAGCCACTGACGGCTGAAGTCTTTTTTGAAAGAAAGGAGCCAGAATATGCCGAGGTCAACCTTCAAGGAACTTGTCCTACTAAAAGTCCATGAGCAGAGACATTCAGAGGAATGATGTCAGAGCTGATGGACAGCTATCGGAACATGACGGGGTTTTAATTCTATGATGTTGCATACTTGGAATGAAATTTCGATACTGGGGTTAAATAAAAGACACGAAGTTGAATGAAATCAAAGCTTGATGCATATCTTAAACAGGCAGTATTTTTCTCAGTCTGTGCTCAAAATCTACGGTGTGGCAACCCGGAATAAGAGCTGAGCCGTTGTGCTGCATTTTATATGGTAGCGTTTGTCGGGATGCAGGCGAAGCGATACAGTCTGCCTTTCCAGATATATCAAAGAGCGCGCTGGCGTAGTAAGGGTTAGGGGGGAGGATGGATAATCAGGGAGCTGTCTTCCGCTTTTCAATTCATTGGTATGTAGCGATTTTTCTTTCAGGCGAGCAAAGGAGAATTGAAGGAGGAGGGGGGCTCTGAATTTTTTTCGACTACCAAGGGGGGGGGGGGGGGGGTCTCCTAAAAAATTGAACCGCTAGCGAGAGGGGGTACTAAAATTTCAAGTTTCGAGTTTCAATATCTTCTTCCCCCCTCTTGTCATATTAAAAGAACTTTCCCTAATGTATGCAAAACTGACACTCGCCCGAAAGGTGACTGATCAATCATGTTTTGTACATTTACCACCAAAAACTCTCCAAAATCCGACTATTAGCTGCTGCCTAAATTTATCAATATGTAACAATCATTAATATATTAGTTTCATCACGGTTACCATTTAACAATTAGATTATGAGCTCGAGATTACTATTTAAACAATAGAGTGTTTCTGTCGAGGAACTATCGGGTAAATTTAAAAGCCTGGTTTTCATATTCCGCCAACCTACCTGCGACCTAGTCGTCATTTGCACGTTCGGCGATCTGTTCCAGTGGTTCCCCGGCGCATCTGAAATGGATCGCCGACGTACTTAAATTAGTACGAAATGCAAATTGAATTGGCGCAATTTTCAACCATTCCATCTTTAATATGGATCAAATCGGCTTACTGAAGTACGTTGCGTCCGCAGATGATATTCACATAAAGGATTTTCATCGCCGACAACGGCCGGCTTGCCTGCGAAGTTGAACTCAGCTCATGTAACTTCGCAGGCAAGCCGGCGGTCAATGTCTGGGACAGATTATGACTCAGCAATAATGTTCACATGTGCCGTGTGACACATGTCTTAAACCGGTCAAATAGGTTAGGGGACAATAAGAACGAACAGGTATAAAATACATTCCTGCCTTCAAACAAGGCATTTGTCTAGACAATTTTTAAAGGAAACTCTCAGGCTAAGGACGATAGAAGAAATGCACAGAATTTCCTTTCTAGCCTTTTGTTTCCGCGATTTGATGACCGGTAATCAGGGATGAAAAACCTAAAGAATCCATGGTAGTTTGATCAAAAATAAGAAACAAACAGCACTGATGATCATAATGAACTTGCACATTTTTTATTAAGACTTCACGTTTCGTATGTCGCTCTACATACTTTTCAAAAGCAGTCAGTCGGTTGAAATTTAAACAGCTATTTAATAGTGGTTAGGCGTCTGCAACCTAGATTAAGCAAATACTTAACAGTACACTATAAAAAGAAAAACTAGAGTAAATTACATGTAACAAAGCATCAGCTTTTTGCTTCCGACGTCAAGTCTTAATAAAAAATGTGCAAAGTCAATCAGAGTTTTTCACTGCTGTTTGTTTTTTATTTTTGATCAAACTGTACGGTGGCTCAAGAACAAAAGTATTTACGATCCAAAAGCAGAAAAGTAGGTGTGTCCGGCATGTCCTAGTAGAATTTTCAGTCTCTAATGCCTGGTTCCTCAGTCCTTCAGGTCTCTAATAAGAGAATCTCCTCCCTTGTTCTCCGTTAACGTGGTTCTCACGTTTTCATGGTCCAAAAATATCCCTTGTTCCCGTGAAACAAGGGATCATGTACTCTTCCCAACTCCTCTTCTACATACCCTGCATCAAGACAGGTTTAACTGTAGCCTTGATTACCAGCCGCTCTTCAGGAAAGGAGCCCGCGCCCCTCCCTCAGGGAGGAAACGCAGACCAGACACGAGAAACCGGCGGAAATCGACCATAGTTTACAAGACTAATTCATACTCAAAGAAAATTAAAAGCTTAATCGTTCTAAATTATTTGCACTTAATTTGTAACCTATCGGGGGCCGGGCGTAGGCTTGGGTAAATTGCCAGGTTATGCCTGATGATAGTGCCTTTATAATGATGTGACCAAATATATTTGGTCAACTCGGTAATTACAGTAGATGCCGAGTTTTCTAACTATCGATTTCTCAAGTATCTGATTAGATTAGATATTATTATATCTCCAGGGTAGTACGCGCGCTGTGATTGGTCAGTTTAGCGGGCCGTACTCGCCCGCACCGCACGCGAAAATTTAAAGTTGTTTGTGTTGCCAAACTGTTGCGTGATTTATCGCCAAAATTTCTTAACTTATTTAGCAAGTAACGGTTTAAAACTTTCTTTTACTCTAAATTGTGTGCTAAAGCGTAGTAACGACCTAAAAACCATTTCAAATTGACTCGTTTTGCTCTCGACCTGCTTCAGAAATTTGAAGCCGTTCCTCATGGATAAAAATCGTTCCCAAGCTCGTCAGATACACAATAGAGATATAATAAATATCTTACTAACCTCGTCATCTCGGTCCGTACTGTAAGTTACAAAAAAATACGGATCCTCGTGTTTTCCCCCTACGATTTATGGCCCGCGCGCTTCGCGCTAGGGCCATAAATCGAAGAGGAAAAAACTCGGTTATTAAGAGGTATTTAAACTCGAATCAAAAGTCGTTTAATTCTCTCGGATTTGTTTCAAAATAAATTTACTCTCTACTTCTTTAGGTCCTGATTTCAATTTTGGTTTCACTCAGAGTAAAAGGCTCGAGAAACTTCAGAGTTATCGTGTATATATTCGCGCGAGTCCACTATCTTGGAGGAGTCGTAGGGGCCTATTAGAAACCGAAAAACCGCCCAAAAAATCGCCCAAAACCGCAAAACCGCGACTAAATTTCATTCAAAACCAAAAACCTTCCGAAGTTTTTTCTGCGTATTCCCTCGTTAGAACAGAACTCATCGTAGTCTAAAAGATTGCCTATTATTTTTGTAAATCTGCTCCGTTGACCTATAGCAATGTGAAGCTAGAAAAAAATTGCACAATAACATGATTGTAGGTGATCTTTGTTTAAAACAAACGCTACATTCCAAAGTTACTTTTTGATTGCCATCGTCAGAATTTTCGTTTGTGTAGGCATACTAGCAGCCACATTCTACAACCAAACAAACGTGAACGGAGCGATTGAGCGAAATGTTATTCCTGCGATGGTCTAGTCTAAGGTCAAAGTCCACAAGACATTATCTCGGCCGCGTAGTATTTGTGAAATAGTCTTTTGCTTTGATGTTATCTTGACTGACTTTTCATAGTCTGTTTGGCATCCGATACGACTCAAATAACGGCTGCTAAACAGACTAGGTTTGACATCCATTCCTCTAAAGGGAAGGGTAGAACGCTATATAAGTTTTCTCTTGGAATGAGTGCGACTGCAGGGTGTGACTTCCTTAGCAAAACCAGAAAAACCGCATTGAGCAGAAAAATCCAAAAACATGCAGTCATTGCTGACAAAAACCGAAAACCAAAGACTAAATTGGAGAAAACTGGTAAACCGCGCAAGACACCAAAACCGAAAAACCACAGTTTTTAAGGTGGGACAACCTAAAATGATGAAAAAGTTTGTTAAACATGGAATTCGCTTTATTTTGACATAAGTTTAAATGTTACCATAAGTTTAAAGCTCGTTTTCTCAAAACGAGTTATTTTTGCCTCTGAGAAAAGATATTTTGAGAAGGATTTGTCCACTGAGGAATTGAGCTGAAATTTTCAGGATTTTTTGTTGTAAGTTCTGTAGAATTAGCATAGAAATTTTCCATCTATTACATTTTGTGAAAGTTATGCATTGAAACTTTTGCTTGATTGTCTGTATCAGATTCAACAATAGTTAGTACAGGAGACTAAATATGTACAGCTGGTGTCAGGTTACAATACAGTTCTAGGGCACAAAAGTATTTTCTCATAATTTTTTGGTCTTTAAGCTTTCTAAAAATGTATACTTTGCCATGGGTTGGAATTAAGGTGGGGGTACAGGTGAAGGCTGTTTCGACGTCGCTTAACACGGCCTTTCTGCTAATATCTCGGTCATGTTTCAAGCGACGCTAAATTAAATCTCTATGCTATTCAGGTGTACCCCCGCCTTAAATCTTAGCCACGAAAAAAGTTTAAAAACTGGTCAGTTTTTAGATTAAGTCCCCCCTTAAGTGCGAAAACGGCAAAACACTCAGCTCTGTAAATTCATTATTAGTTGAGGATTTCATTTATTTCATGTAATTCTACTTTGAAATCTGATCTGGAACCTCAACTGAAACACACAGAATATAATCGAAACATTGTTTTTGGCTGTTTTGGATCAGGGAGTGACCGCTAGTCTTAAACACATGAAGGAGTCTGGAAACTAGAAAAACCATAACAAACAAAGATGGCCGCCGGTAGGAAGGAAGGTTAAATAGAAGGTTCGTTTTTTCTCCCTGCTTTAACGTCAGGATTATATTTTAGATTTAGAATCTCATTCACTTATTTTAAGACTTTTATTAGAAAACTTAATTCACCTCTCTTTGTAACAATCATTCATTATGTACTTGTGACGTAAGCTCAATTTCGGAAAGTATCTTGGCTCGAGTTTTGTTCTGTTTCTTTTTCGTATCCAATTAAGGTTTTGACTGATCAGTTATAGGGCCTTGGTCTATAAGACAAGCCGTACGATTGATATGTTTCTCATTTTCAAATTACAATGACCTTTTTATCCGTGTGACAAGCGTGTAACGCTACAGGTATTTTTTTTGGATGTGGCTAAATTTTAACATTTTCACCAAGGCGTACTTGAATCAAACGTTCATCGTTTTCCAGTGAAGACTGAACCGGCTCTGTTAGCCTGGTACAAAGACGGTAAAGTATATTTCCAAAAGGTCGTTCCTTCGCCTGAGATCCAGATTATTTTAGTTGGGTATTTTTTGCACAAGTATGTATATTTAGTCTAAAAAAACAACAGGGTATTTGAACCTTGTTTCTTGGTTTGAATGAGAATAGAACGATTATGCTATATATCCAACAAGGCACTCTGGTACTGAGGCATTTTCAGCATTTTTCTGTACATGGCAAATTGAATGTTTATGTAACCATGCTTGTAATCTATTTGTTTTATTATAATTTATTATACGCAGTATGTTTACATTTAATAATCTGTAAGAATTAGCAGTGATGTTAAATTTTTAATCATATTTTGTTAAGTCCCTTTGATTTTTGAGTTGCATGAAATTTATGCTATTTATATTGAAATCATCATTATTTGTTATTGTTTTTAGCTAATCATGGATATTGAATGTTTTTGATTGAATTTACACATAAGAAAACACTTTTCTTTTGGTTTTTGTACAGTAATTTATGATGTCATAATGTTAATAATGTACAGAGCCATTGTACAGTGTCCCTCACGCAAAACAATACTGTATAACTCATTTTAAACTGGCAGTACATATGATTTGGAGCTTTTGTTTCAGAAACCAGCATAGAAATCGAATGATCCTTCAAAACACTTGGTCTGGTAAAATTTTTGACAAATTTCACAGGTCTCACAGTCTCATCATTTTAGTGGTCATGTGCATCTCACAGTCTCCATTAATTCATAAAGTTGTCTCAGTCTGTCCTATTATTATTATTGTCTTTTCAGCAGTTCCACCCACTTCAGTACTGCCTACAGTATCACTTTGCTACCCTTACTTATCATTGTTATTGAAATAAAATTGATTAACCCTCCAGAAAACTTTTCTTTTGCAATCCTCTTCTCCACTTGATTAAGAACAGTTAATTTGGAGATGAACAGTTAATTTGAAAATGAACTCATTCGTTTATTCATTTTATTTATGAATGAGTGAATGAGTGGGTTCATTTCCAAGTTAATTGTTCTTAATCTATATGTTTTTGTTGACTTACAAATGGTTTATTTCAGTATAGCTTTGCACTAGTCACACTTAGCACACTGCCAAGGCATGGGTCAGAGGTACACACTCTTCTTCACAGCACGTGAGGGGCGTGAAGATGACCTGCGGTGGGCCCTCCATGACAGGAAGATCTCCCCTGACCTGAGGGACCCAGACAGTAAGCAGACAGCATTGCATTTGGCAGCTGCTAAGGGTCGTGTTGGCTGTGTACGGCTTCTGATTGATGCTGGTAAGGCATGAATGGCTTATCAAATGAAATGAAAACCCAGTGACTAGCTGCCCTAAACTCAGGGAGCCATAAAACGGGGCAATTCATGTCTAACATTGCTATATCTTTAAGTTTGTGATTAGTCAGCTTCTGGAGTACATTCTTCAGGAAAGTTGTATAAACTGTTTTGAGTTCCCTGCAAGGGGTTTTTTTAGTCCACTTCTCACAATGCTTGATCTTAAGTTTTTTTTTCTTTTTTCCCGAGCAATCTGAAATGTAATGAACAAGGTGGTATCCTTGTCTTCTCAGGTCTTTTTCAAGGGTAACATACTCAGTCCATGTCTCGAAGGATGTAGCCCATATGGGACCTATTTTAAATGACATTTGAATTGGTTTGTCGTAGAATACTTATTTATTAAATAATATTGTATCTTGTTCTCTTCATGACATGGTACAGGAGCAAAACTGAATGTGCAGGAGAAGGATGGACTCACTCCACTTCATCTTGCCGTTTATCATGGTCATGTTAAATGTGTAAAGCTCCTAATAGATCACGGTGCTGATGTTAACTGTACATCAAGGTGACTAGTTTTCAAATTCACTTTGTGTAATGCAAACATTATGTTTAGTCTTAACTTGAAGCATACTTTAGCCAGTAATCACCAAGGTTGAATTCAGTACTAGTGTAATCCTTCATGCTGGCTTGATGCAAATTTCTTTTCCCTACTTTTAACAAGAAAAATCTTTCAACAGTTTATTTAGAAAACAGTGAATGATATTCTTCCCAACATTTGTCATAAATATGGAGTTTCTGGGCTCAGTAAGTAAAGAAAATTGGTGCATGTTTTCTACCATCCATGTATTGAGTTATCATGTATTCAATCCATGTAGTTGAGAGTTTGTAGAGGGCTCAAAACAGTAGATCGCTCAGCTACACATTAGGCAAAACATATGCTTCTCTTGGCTCATGCTTTTCATACTCCTGTGTCCATCTGTAACTTGATAGATGTAGTAGTTCATCAATATATTTCACCCTTGGAACAATTTTTGTTCTAGTGCAAGGTTGTGTATGATTATGAAACAAAACAAGATACTATATTGTGCCAAGGTACCAAAGCCAATATTCAACCACTTAGACACACATTTTTAAAGCACAGATAAACATTTGTTGTGATTTTTTATTCTAATTTAATCTAATTTTTTTCTAATTTAAGTTGCTGTGCTCTTGTCAGTCAGTGACAGATAGTCCGTCAGCCCAGGAACCAGCAATCTATTAATTTTAACACAATTTGGTGATACTTATCCTTTTGTGTGACTCTCACCAAATTTGTTGTCAGGTTTGGCAGCACGCCGTTACATCAAGCAGCATACTTTGGACATTGTGACTGTGCGTTGGTGTTACTAGCAGCTGGTGCTTTGGTTAATGTGGAGGAAGCCTGGGGCCAAACACCATTATTTCTGGCAGCACAGAGAGCTCATAGGTTTGTTGTTTGAGGGACTGCTGAGGTAGTGCATTGTCAAACATAGTGGCCTTAAATTTTGTGGAAGAGTTTATCGACCAGTAATCAAATGGAACATTGTTCCAGTCAATGATAGCTCTTGGCCAAACACTACTGTGTATTTAAGTGTCACAGAATGTCTAGAATGATATGAATTTCCACCTGAAATGAAAACACTTCTTGTTTTTTTTTCTAGCGATGTAGTCAAGCTTCTATTAGAATATGGTGCATTTGTGAACCAGACAGACAAAGCTCATTACAAGACAGGCCTGCATGTGGCGTGTGAGGCGCAGAGTGTGGCCTGTGTACAGTATTTACTTGATGCTGGAGCAGACCCAAATGTACAAGCCGAGGAAGGTCGAACACCACTTCATATAGGTGGGCATGAATGTTGTCAAGTGATAATAGGTTGTTAAATATGAAAAATTTGCTGTCCTGATACACTTGCCTAGTTTCTGTATGGCTCTCTCCCAGGCCTTCATGACCAATTCGTTTCAGTAACGTGTCCAAGATGGACCATGTGACTTGTGAATGATTGACCGAGCCAAAATAGCGAGGCCTAGGAACAGGTTAAATGATACATGGTAGTGCAGTCATGTTGTTGTTCCTTCTGACAGTTATGAGAACTTTTGTCAGTTGCATACAATTAGGACAACCCTAACACCCTGGAAATGAGTAAAAGACAAAGTTACAATAAAAACCCTGTCATGACTGAAGTGCAATCCTTCCATAAGCACTCCATCTATTGTCTGGTTGTGATGCATTATTCATTCATCTGTGAGAAGTATTTTCTCATTGCTTTTGTAAAATTTCAATATTCAATATTCCTTGTGGATTTCTCTGTTCCTTAACCAGTAGAAGGCAGTATGCATTGCACCTTGACGATTTCATAAGCCACTATTCCAAATTCATTGTTCACATCAGTTGTACAAATATTAGAAACAAAACATTGTCAATTTTGATTTGTTTTACTCACATCTACACTGTCTAGTTAAACAGAGTAAGCCTTTCATTTTGAGTTAGACCCTAGACTCTTTAATATGGCGTTCATCTAAAAATGACTCTTTCTCTATCTCCAAGGAAGAACTCACATACAAAAAAGACAGAGATACTTGGGTACCTCTTAGGGTTTTCAGCCTAAAAAAGTCCACGGTGGGAGGAGCTTTTGCAGCTCCCTTTGAGGGTATTGAGCCGAAAAAATGTCACAGGAGATGATGCCTTGTTTTGGAATTGATTCCTCTTAGGGGTGAAGAACATTTCATGCCACACCCACTACTGAGCAGGATCTTTGTACCTCATAGGGTTCTTGTCACACTGGTCCTTTTTTATGTGGGATTCCCACACGGGCTCTGTCATAAATATTCTGATTATAAGTACCTCCTCTCTTTTTATCACTCTGCTATTGACCTCCTCTTCAATACAAGCCGTTTTTCCCAACTTTTCTTATCTTGAATTCAGTAAAACCCTTAAAGAACATGGAATATACACTAATTAATGAGCAGGTTTAAAAAAAGATCAAAGAAACCTCATTGGAGCTTATAAACACTTCCAGAATCTAAGTTTCTCAGATACTATGTTCACCAAAAACCCCCAGTATGACCTTGTATAAAATATAAGTCAAGGCATTTTACGTTATTTCATAATGCTTATTCTTTGCTTTGAAGTCCTTAGAGGGGAGGAGTCAGGGCCTTTGACGCAGCTTCTGGTAGAATATGGCGCACGGTGTGATATTATGGATGACAGCGGTAACTCAGCGGAGACCATACTTCAATCATTGGTGACTCGGTATGGAAATGGCCCAAATATGGAGCTGTTTGCCTCGTATCAGCAACTGCTACAGTTATTTTGGGAAAGCCATGGTAAGAAGCTAAAGCTTGCAATATTTATTACAGAATTATGATCTCTTCAAGGCTTTCCACAGTTGTAAGGAGTAAGTTACCTTGTGTTTTCAAATAAGTTGCAAAAACCTTACGTGTGATGTATCCTCCACGTTCCGATCCTTCTCGCGTCAGGTCTGCAGTTTTCCGAGGGCTTACAAACTTACAGCGTGCTTCAACCGATCATAACAAAGATCTTGCCTTGCTGTAGGCTGTAGCCAATCACAACTGAATCGTTTCTTCCGCGCTTGCCCTGGGTTACGTGTTTTGCCGCGCTAACCACATCGGTTTCTGATTGGATGACTACATGTCTTCACGCGCCCACCACATCGGCTTCTGATTGGATTAATTACTGTTTTGCTTTTTTACCTTTAATTGTCTGAGTAAAGTTTTTTTCTTTGTTTTGTAGGCAAACCTAAGAGTCTGAAACGACTTTG
>CM042749.1:37493450-37509292 GCA_022496165.2 Catalaphyllia jardinei
TTTGGCAAAAGTTGCGGTATTCTCTAAATAGCTCTGAATCAATCTACAGAATTTACATCAGAGGGGTACGGAGCCCAGTGTTTTTATGAAACGGCTTCTAAATTGCTTAGCTCAACTCTGCTTTTTGTGGCACAACTTCAAAGTTTAAATGGCACGATTTTAAGCTAGGATCTACAACTTTTTGGCACGTACGACTTCAATTTTTTTGACACGACTTTAATATTTTTTGCAAGACTTTAACGTTTTCTTACACGACTTTGCACGACTTTCGGTTTTGGCATGACTTCAACTAAATGCAAGGTCGCAAGGTTCCAAGGTTGTTTGTTTTTCTACGCACGGCGAGGAGACTTCTGTTAGGATTGTTCAGCTTCATACGGCCGTTCCGAAATTCAGCAGGAAACTGGGGCGAGTTTCAAATTTTAACCAATCGATAAATTGACACCACTACATCACGTTAAGATTGGTCTTTTGACCAAGTATGATGCTTTTAGGATCAACAGAGACTGAGTTATGTACCTTAAAATAAGAGACAGCGTCCCCCAAAATCATACAAACTCTTAAAATTTTTATGATTTCCGTGATACTCTTTAAAATGGGCAAACATACTGATTTTCATCTCAGCTTCTTTCAAATAGTAGGTGCAGTGATGAAAAATTTTAAGAGTTTATATGAAGCATATTTCAAGGTTCATAGCTTTTAGTCTCTGTTCATCCTAAAAGCATCATACTTGGTCAAATGACCAATCTCAACATGATCCTTCATGTAGTGGTGTCAGTTTATCGATTTACTAAAATTTGAAACTCGCCCCAGTTTCCCGCTGAATTTCGGAACGGCCAATTATTATCTGTCCTCTCTTTAATTTCAGTACAGAACTTTTGGAATAAGCAAACCCCTAGAGTACTATTAGGCTCGATAGTAATATACCAGCCGCTGTTGGTTTAAAGTTTAGAACGGAAATAGTAAAAGTAAAAATTAGCGATTAAATTGAAATTCACGTGCTTTCTTTGATGTTCACGTGGTTTTAAACCTATTACAGAAAACGTATCGTCGGAGAATATTACTGGGTTACCGTGACCTTCCATTCTTTCAAAATAATTAATTAAAGATACAGTGAATAGGGTAGACGAGCAAAAGAATTAAAATACTTCTCAGGGCATGCATGGTTGTTGACAGGAGAAAAATACGTCGTCCACAGTGTGGGTGAGATAAACTTGCGGAAAATGAATGATCTTCAAAATTAAAACGCTTTTATTCCTTCTCTCCTCCTCTCTAACCTCCCAGGCGATCGGGTAATTCGGAGAAGACAGCGGTCCGCGCTTGCTAGCAGGCCTCTCAGGTTAAACAAATCATGACGAATGTAAGAACATAGCTTTTATTGGAGTTTAGCCTGATGTCAAATATTCCCTTGTTTAGAAGGTCACGCAAACGAGGCTAAAGGCCTCGTTTGCATGTCAAACCGCTGATAACTAGGATAAGCTATAGAAAACCTGTGAACAGATTACAACGCATGTTAAATTAATAGATTAATCGGTGTTTACTTAGATATATAATAGCATTTATCCGTGGATGCACGGCTAGTACATCAACACGTTCAGAATTAAGGTACAGGAATTCATTTTTTTAACTTCTCATGAAGAGTTTATAATATACATAGGACCCTGCGCGCGTTCTGATTGGTCAAAACCCCATGTTTTATCAGAGTATAAAACATAGAAAAAGCGTGTTTTATTGTTTTCCGCCACATTACTTCAGTTCTATATCATAAAGCAAATGAAGCCTTAGCCGTGTATTACACTGCGATAAAACACTCCGGACATTTGAGAACACTCGGCAAATGTCTACATTTCTCTCCTGTTGTCAAATGCCCGTCGTTTTTCATCAGAGTGCAATACATGGCTTAGGCTTATTTATTTGTGAAATAAAAACTCGTCATATGCATTGGTCTTGCAAAATCTCGTTATCCTGTAGCAGCACATGACATAAACGTCAAGTAAATGCTTCATAAATAGGTCAGAGTAAACTGACAATGACTGAGAAAGGTGTGGCTGCTTCATGCTGACTATGTGACACTTTATGTTCAAGTTTCCTCTGCCCGCCTTAACTAGCTGACCTATAAATGATGTAACAGAGAATTAACTCTGAAGTGTAAATTTTAGTGCTAATTTAACCCATAAATAACCCACTGGGCGTTAGCCCTAGTAAAGGGAATTAGGGAACCACACGAGGTAAAGAAAAAATCTTTTGACCTCGGTGGGAATCGAACCCACGACCTCCGGAATAGATCTACCGTTACTCTGCCGACTGAGCTACGAGGTCGGACAGAGAAAGTCGGGGTCGATTTAGATGGTGAATCGCGGCGAAGAGAAAGTAAGGGTAATATGAATGTTGTGCCGCGTAGCACTATGAACACAAATGATGTAACAGAGAATTAACTCTGAAGTGTAAATTTTAGTGCTAATTTAACCCATAAATAACCCACTGGGCGTTAGCCCTAGTAAAGGGAATCAGGGAACCACACGAGGTAAAGAAAAAATCTTTTGACCTCGGTGGGAATCGAACCATAGTGTTCATAGTGCTACGCGGCACAACATTCATATGTACCCTTACTTTCTCTTCGCCGCGATTCACCATCTAAATCGACCCCGACTTTCTCTGTCCGACCTCGTAGCTCAGTCGGCAGAGTAACGGTAGATCTATTCCGGAGGTCTCTATTACATCATTTGTGTTCATAGTGCTACGCGGCACAACATTCATTAGCTGACCTATATGCGAGCAGAGGAACTTGCTATGTATACTTCTGTAAGAGAATTTAAAAATTAAAAAAATTGTAAAATTGTAACAGGTTATTAAAAAGAGAGAAACAATGTGACCGTCAGCTTGGTATCTTCAATACATCAATCAGTACCCGGCTAGCACTGACTTTTCTTACAATACGTGGCCCTTTGCCTTAGCCAATTCAAGACGGTTAACTGAGTTCAGCCTTTCTAATTTTAACATTGTACTAACTAAAAACATAACGGGTTTCACATCAAAAGAGGGCCTCAATGGGCATGAACGACCTCTGTAAACTGTCTAAAATTTTAAATGTCAAAATGGTCAGGATTCCTCAGTTTAATTTAACTTTAACTACCGAGTAAGGTACAACGTGAAGGGATATTGTAGTGGCTGGAGACAGATCATGGTCTCTCTTACTGGAGAAGATTGTCGTCGACAACAAGTGACCAATTAAGGGTAATTTAAAACATCACAAGTAGGGTAGAGATCTGCTTGGTTTTAAAACTCCCAAGGATACTAATTTAACCTCGATTAACGGTAACAGTGAAAAACATGGTGAAAATGCTCTCTTTCATCCGTCAAACGTCATCACTATATCCTCCGGTCCCCTCGCGCCCAATGAAGACCATCACTAACAGCTGTTTTATCGTTTTTGTTTCTGTTTTTTGTTTTTGTTTGCCAGAATTTCTTTTTCTAACTAAAGCGTGGACACTGGCGGACTCAAAGCGAAAAAATGCTCATATTCTTAGCATCTCCCCGAGTTCACACACTCGCTCCAGACCTTTCGTTCAAAGACAGAGCGCATTCGCATGGCAGACAAGTGTTAAAAATACGAGTCTTCTGCAGTGTACAGCGAATATGAGTTTCAGTTACTATACTGTTGCAGAAGTTTATCAATGCATTCGAGCAAGGTTGAATATAACATGAGCGCTTCCTAAGCAGTCTCGGCCATGTTAAGATTTTGTAATGAACTCATCAACACAGCCACTCGGAGACCTATAACAGCAATCTTCTTCTACAACATCGACATCATCTAGGTTTACTTGTACCTTGAGGTCTTCTCCTCTATAGCCTGCGATCATATCCCCCATCCCTTTATTTAGACGTGGGGAAGGAGGACGTTATTTTTTTCCCTCTCCCTTTAAAAAAAAAATGCCTGATCGCAGGTTATCTCCTCCAGTGACTTCTGGTACAAAGTACAGCATGTCAGGTCTACCACTCGGCGATTTTTGATTGGCCGAGGACCCGCTTACTTTATGCAAATTCCACAATACAGCTACTTTGTGAAGCTTTGTGAGACATTCAGCTTGCACCACGTCGTCATCACAGTAAAGGCCACATAGTCCCCGGATCCACCAGTTTGCGCAGCCTCTCCGAAGAACACCCCACCAAGCGTCAATACGTTGATTCGTAACTGACTTGCCATAGAGAAAACCTTTTTCCCCAGCCATTTGCGTCGTTCCCCGTGAGAGTGAGAGTGTTGTAACCGCCATTTTGGCTGTCAGCGGTTCATAAGTGGGCCGAGAAATAAGCCAAATCGTACAAAAACTATAAAAGTCGTGCCAAAAAAAGTTGAAGTCGTGCCAAAATAGTTTAAGCTGAATTTACAAGTCGTTTCATAAAAACAAGAGTCATCGTGAAAGGGAAATTTGACGAAGAAAACTGAGGGGCCCTAACTGCCCTTCGTGGGGGGTTGATTTCCTCGAAACACATCAAATCTGTATTTTCAGCGTTAGTGCTACATGGGACGACTATCATTACAACCGCTGAGTATTGAAGATTTGGCATGTTTTGTGATCTGGCCCAAGTTGTTTGAAAAGTGGATAACGCTATCCAGCGGATAAATCTGACTACCCAGTGGATAGCGTGGTTGATTTTGTTAACACTTATCCGCCGGATAACGATTTATCCGATGGATAGCGCTGTCCGGCCTTCAAACAACCCGGCCCTGGCAGAAAGGTCCAGAACATTGTAGGACAGGCGTAATGCTTTGTTTTTGCATATTTAGCAAACAGAGGCGAAAACAGTGGATTTATATTGACTTTCTTGCTTTACTTTATTAGCGTCATTGCTCAAAACCTACGATGGCTGTAAGCCGATGAAAACTTTCTAATTACATTTAATAATCTAGTTTTAATTAACCAGCGATATTATAGCGGAGCAAACTCCATGGGGACGGACTTAGGCAAGATTTTAGGGCTGAGGGTTATGTGTTTCAATTTGAAGAGGGGCACAAGACATGTTGTACATCAAGACTAGTCAAAACGAACTATCTACTCCAGTGCCCAGTCTAGGAGCCGGACTTGGTTGAGTGTAAGCTCTCACGACACGTGAGATCAGACGAACCTCACCCCCACACTGCATCCCTTACATCCCTCTTAACCTCGCTCACGCGCCTTAGCGAAAAGCTAGAAAACAGAGCTCAGAAACCCAGACATCAGAGGTCTACTCACAGGCTACTGTTTTGACTTACAACCAATTAAAATTCTTATGAAATAACAACAAAATGGAAATCATTAAGGTAAATTAACAGATGGAGTAAGATCAAAATGTTCGTACAATGATTCAACTGATCACATGCAAAACCGACACTAGCTAGCCATGACTTGGTCACGTGTATTTGATTTGTGTTCTCCGGCATTGGTTCATTTAAGTGGTTTTTCTTAGTCCTTTTGGTAAGTAATTATTGAATTTCTTATGGTCAGTGCTAAATGTGGTTCTTAAAAAAAAGCCGGGGACGCTTCCACAATAGAATGCGAATCACAACCAGGGAAATCGTACTTTTATAATGAAACCCTAGTTGCACAAAACAGAAGTAATCATATTACTACTTTTTAGCTGACTTACGTTACGTATCTAAGGTAGGCCCCCTTTATTTTGGGTAAAAAAAGAAATAACCGAAGGAAGAAAAGCCAGCAGGGAAAGCAAAACAAAACCGTTCCCCCTTTCCCCTCCCCCCGTCCCCCCGCCCACCTTAGCTCAAGTTCTGGATCCGCCATTGACTTAGCTGATTCCTGTTTGATCTAACACTAAATGCGCTGTGCTTCCTGTTAAAACATATTCCAGCCTTGAAGCCGGCTTGGTTTCATAATGCTGTTAGAGTTCCTGATGAAGTTACAAGAACAACAACATTTCAATAGCCGCAAGAAAGCACATGGTAACTAGTCCCCCTCCCACAAGTTTGCCAGGACTAGAGCTGGGCTCTAGTGTAGTAGGACTCGTTGCTGTTGTGGATGGTGTTGCTTCTTCGTGACTGGCCCCTGTCACAAGCCTAAAGATCGTGGTGGAATTATTCTGCGGCTTGTACGAATCCACTCCGAGTGGAGTGAGTTCTCCAGTCGCTTTATCGTAAATCATCCAGTATGTGTCTGTACCGGGATCCTGATTGGACAAAAGAAGTGAATAAAAAAAAAATGCCAAAACACAAGACAACATCAATGACAGCTACATTACAGCGATCAGAATCTCCCCATTACAGGCACAGTTAACTATGATAATCCATTGTACAGAAGTGGCGGGTGTTAGGGATGGTTTTGAGTAAGAGCTATTATATGGATCACTGCACGCTCAGGACGACAAACTGTGGCTAACAAGGAAGCAAGCAAGGAAGACTGCAACTATAGCATCGAAAAATGCCCCTTCGTCATCCAATTCACGATGCCGGTCTGTAACACTTTTTAACGGAGTTATGTACCAGTCAAATCGAAGCTTAAACATCCCCCCCGGGCAACCCCCTGGCCATTTGAATTTTTGGAAAATTTTTGTTCAAATTCCCCCCTCCCGAGGGCGAAAAGCCTTTCAAATGCCCCAACAGAGGTCCATTCCAGGTGATCAAATACCCCACCCCCGGGAAACTTTTCAGTAGCTTCTATTATGCTCCGGCAGCTGTGTATGTAAACATGGTTTAATAGACAACACTCTTACATGCCCAAAATAATATAAATGGTTCTTGAATACCTTCAAATACAGAGCAAAGCTTGTGC
Source organism: Catalaphyllia jardinei (assembly GCA_022496165.2). Classification (NCBI taxonomy): domain Eukaryota; kingdom Metazoa; phylum Cnidaria; class Anthozoa; order Scleractinia; family Caryophylliidae; genus Catalaphyllia; species Catalaphyllia jardinei. The sequence goes on from CM042749.1 coordinate 37,500,209, forward strand.
AAGCCATTGGTTTTCAGCCAGTCCGCCACAAATCGGGTATCTTTTGCTATGAATGCATCAAGGCTTGTCTCCACCATGACTTATCACGCCACGTGGAATCAGCACGACTTGTAACTTGACATCGAGGCTAGCGATCAAATTCCCCACCCCCCATGAGGAGTGATCAAATACCCCGCCCCCGAGAAGACTAAGTTCATCAAATTCCCTCCCTCCCGGGCAGGAAAAGACGTCAAATGCGCGGGGTATGCCCGGGGGGATGTTTAAGCTTCGATTTGCCTGGTACATTATGTTACAGTTTGTGCATCTCGAAAAGTTTAGTCTAAACTTTTTAAGTTCGTGTTTGTTCTTTTATGGTTTATTATTATCCTTTTGGTGTTTTTCTATCTTAGTAAGCTACGATTTCAGGTTTCGTTCCATTTAAAGGTAATTTTGCGTGGACAGAATAACCCAAAATACTGCTACCGAGTTCCTTTTAATCATCTTTCCTTTCTACTTCTCTTGATCTTCACGAGAAAACTAAATTCTCCCTAGGACGAAATCGTACAATCGTTTGAATTACATTGATGAGAATTCAGATGTTCAAAACATACCTGTTCGGTACCGTTCATGGAAGTGATGGAATGTCCCAGTCCGCCGAAATAAGTGGAAGTCCACCTGTCGTAAGGGCCATTTGTATTTTCGTTGGCGGCCCTGTTCATAATGTCCACGAGAACGGTGCCGTTAGCAACCTGCGTGGTGTAAGAAGCAGGAATAGGTTTGCCAACGCTGGTGACATTCCAGTCTATTTCAAGGGTAACTGTGATTGCAGAGGGCGGTACCTATACGGAAGATCGTAGTTTTGTTACATCTTGTGTAATTTGAATAAAGATAAGGCAAGGAGTTGGGTGTAGTTGTGATAGAGAGAGGGAGAAAGACAAAATTAGTGGCGGTGGTGGCATTGACCTTCCTATTCTGGCATTAGTAGAAGGGGTGATGGCGGTGTTAAGGAGGTGCTATTGTCGGCGAAAACGGTGATGGAGTTTTAAGAGGTCAGAGTGATGTTGGATCGATTGCGTTGATTGAGTTGAGGTATATGTAATCGGACTAGCAGTCTTCGCAGTGATTGAGGCGATGGCTTTTATGCAGGTAGAGAATTTAACTAGAGGCTTTCAGAGCTAAGGTCATGAATTAAGAATTACGACAAGACAAGTCACTAACCTGTTCAGGGGGAGGGAAAGTCTCGCAATACCCAATTACGGTGTCGTTGTGTCTTGAGTAGGTCGTATACCTAAAAATGGTGGTTGACTGGTTGACAGGAACGTATGAAGTCACTCCACATGGAAGAGCTCCTCCGGTTTGCTCATCAAAAAGGAACCAGGAATAACCAGTAGCAGAGTTCTCTTGTGTTCCATTCATGGCTGTTATATAGTACCCTATACCTCCATAGTAAGTACTGTCGTATTTGTTAAAAGGCCCTTGTTTGTTGTCTCCTGCTGCTTTGTTAAGGATGTCCACCAACACGGTTCCGTTCAGCACGTTTGTGACGTAACTGGCTGGTACTTCCTTGTTAACTGCGCTGACATTCCAGTCAATCTTCAGGGTGACTGTAATCTGTGAGAAATGAAGCCATCAATATTCAAAATGTGGCAGAAATGTTCAGTCCAGATTATTTTGTTATCACATTATTTTAAGTATTTTTCTGCTCTACTGTCAATCTTCCACACCCTCACGCTATTATGAGTAACTGCAACGGCCAATTACTAGTTTTTCCTTCCTGACTTCTTGGTTACCCGAAACCGCCATCAACAATTGAACTCGTTTCCCGAATTTACGGAACTGAGCCCCCCACGGGTCACAGAGGAATGTTTATTTGTTCACAATTGGGGCAAAATCTTTCAGAGATGGTAGTCAGGCCATTTGTAAGGATACAGAGAGTAAATTGGGACCATTTGCTGGCTTTTAAGGCTGAAACAAGACTTCTTATAGCCGTCCGTGGGATGCGTTAGTCTGTATGTGACCTTATTTGCGAAAACCCGGCATCAGAGATAAATCGAAAATGCATTGGAAATGCATTGAAAATGCGTGACATTTTTCAACCCGTTGGAATCGCAATGCGCTGTAATTATTTTTGAATGCGTTGGCAATGTTTCCTGATGCGTTGGCAACGTTCGACAACGGGTTGAAATTTGGTTGAACAACTTTAGATCGTCTTCACTGTCACGCAATAAAAAATAAATCGAAAGTGCAAAACGTTAAGAAAGTGTGATGTTGTAGAAGATAAATAAGATAAACCCATTGACGCCTGCATGAAATTGCCAGCAACCCACCCCTAATTCCCTGGCGCTTTTTTGGAATATTTCAGAGCGAGCGAAAGCAAACTGAAAACAAGAAATCGAGTAATTTCTTCTCCGCGTGACGAAATATCACATAATCACGGCGCTGCGAAAGAGAGATGAAAGTTGTGAATTTAAAAAGACGACAAAAACAAGCCAATTATTTTAAGATCGGTCGTATTTCAACCATGTTAAGTTAGTGGCCATCTAGTTCTTTTCTTGGCAGTTCTGTAGTAGCTGAATAACAATCCAAGACATTTGAACGAAGCGGATAAACCTCAGGTGGCTCGATAGAGGGTGGCAAAGGGGGGGTCATGATCCCGTTTCACGCACAAATTTTAACAAAATTCACGCGTCACGCATAGTTTTAACAAAAATTCACGAATCGCGAAATTCAACATAAATAAATCGAAGCTCTTACCTTATCCGCTGTCATTAGAACAAGAGGCAAAAGACCATAATCATATGCCCAGAAAGAGGCTGTAGTTCACGATTCATTCAACAGCAAATACTGCAATAATCAGATGTTTGTTTCACGGTGCAGTCAATTGAGATTTAAATCGCAATGTTTCAGCTGCTCGCAGTGTTATTCAGGTGATGAGTTCAACCAGTTACGCGACACCATTTGCTGTATATTACTATGGTATTGTTGTAGTAAAGTGTACCTATAATCCCAAAGCAAATAGTGGCCGGGTTTGGTGGACGTGCTGAGACGGCGACCGAAATCACAGGCATAAAAGTGTAGCAGCTGAGGATCGTTCAAAAAAGTATTGGTCTGTTGGTACGAAGCCAGTGCTCAATGTGACAAAGATATAACTTTGCCAGAGCGAGTACGAATTGATTTTGATAAAAAGTTTATCGCATTGAGGTCAAGGGAATCTTCTCTCTGGTCGTCTGCTGATTCTCGAAGTTTCTTCCTCGTCATATTCAGTCATATTCCGAATCTTGATGGGCGTTTTCAAAGGTTACTCTATCCCCGATAGGTAACTCTTTTTCGTACATATTCAAGGGAAGAGTTCCAATACATTTTTAGAGTTAGCAAATAGCTATCATCCGACCATAAAATTCACGGCTGGAATTTCAGATACAGAAATAACTTTCCTGGCCATGCGTATATAAGGGCCCAATATACACATTTCATTTCGTGCCACCCTGCAGGCGTCAGGAAAGGCTTTATCAAAGGCGAAGCCTTATGACTTCTAAGAACCAACTCTTTAAAAGCTACATTTGAAGATACAAATGGTTGACAGGCCAAACACGACTCCCATTGGTCAAGATAAGAAAACTTTGACCTTCAAAGCTTTGTTCTAACAAGTACGCTTTTCAAAGACCACCATTTTCTGTATGAAAGAGGTTATCTGGATAACATCTGTCGCGTAATCTGCGTTTGTAGCTTTTGAAGAGTTGGTTCTCAGAAGTCTTTGTTGGGGAAACCTCAGGAAAATGAAATTTCACGACCTAAAACAAATAATTCGCGAATCACGCACACCTCAGGCAATGAATCACGTGTCACATGAATTCAGGTATTCACGAGTCACGTTTCTTTGTAAGTAACTTTCACGTGTCACGTACAAATTTTAGCGCTCATCACGCGTCACGCATAAACCCTTTGCCACCCTCTCGATAGGCTGAAAATTGACATTTATCAAAAATACGATGTTTTTAAAAACATAACATTTAAAGCCCTTGAACACTTGAAAAAAGCATTTTGAAACGATTTTGCGGAAATTGCCTCTAGATGAGTGTAAAATTCAAGGTAAGTTCACAGTGGTATAACTTGTTTTACGCAGCAGTGGCCATAGCAACGGTTGTTTACAGTCAGAAAGTTACCACAAATGGAAATCAGTTTCAATAATTATGAACAATACTTTGTAGGAAGGCTGTTAAGACATACACAACTCGATAATTGTAATCACGTGCCAACTGAATCCCCATCACAGGCTCATTCATGTCCCTTATAGAAAGTAATATTTCCTACAACTGTAGTAACTTTTCACAAAATACAACAGCATTTAGACTCCTGTAATATGCAACCTGTAAACGCGCTCCTCCCCCAACTTCCTGGCTTGGTAAATGCTTAATCCATGGTGTAAGAAACTTAAAGTGCATTTTTCTCAAAAGTCTACTTTTGTACCAATTGACTTCATGAGGAGCGTTCTGCGTTGGAGAGTATTAAAGCGAAATTCCTGAAACTCGGTATAATCTAACACCAATAGTGTCGTAATGCAACCTGCCAAAATAATCGTAAAATTTGACATCTATCACGTGACACAAGAAAATTTGTCGACTGGGTTTGTTGCAAAAAAGGGTTATTCCCAGATAAACAATGATGCAAGGCTGATACTACGTAGAGAGCTTAACGGGGCAACGACACGATAGAGTCCAAACTGAAAGCCATGAATTGCAACCGTGGACAGCTGTTTCGACCTTATTGGGTCTCGTCAGCACGGTGTAGCAAGTTGTGAAGTGATCAGCTGCTCGACTGACATCCACAAACCCACTAAATGCAAGATGGTGATGACCTCAGATGAAACTCAAATCCAAACTCTTGCCAATTGGCCAATGTCACATGCAAAACGCGTGACAAGGGACAATAGGAAAAAATCCACGGTTGCAATTCATGGCTTTCAGTTTGGACTCTATCGTGTCGTTGCCCCGTTAAGCTCTCTACGTAGTATCAGCCTTGAATCATTGTTTTCTAGTCTTTCTATTTTTGGCTGATCAGATCTTTTACAGATCCTACGAATACAGGCAGCATTTTCGTTTGCGGTCCTTTGCAGTATTATGTTTATTCCCAGATAAAGCCTGTAAAAAGCACTGAAAACAGCAGTTAGCTGTCAAAACTTTGGTTCACTCGACAGAACGAAACGGAAACTTGGAAGATGAGCTTGTTTGAAAGTCAAATCTTGTTCTATCAAGGAGCAGGAACGGCTGGCCTCAATGCTTTAAATTAGAGCTTCAAAAGGGTGTGGCTGGTTACTATAGCAACCATTTTGAGTCAAAGCTAAAAAATTTATCTTTTCTTCATGAGTGCAATCGCACACAATCTCCTTCAGCCTATCGAGCCACCTTAATTAATAAGCAAACCGCTTTGGTGGTCGCTGTAAATTTAATATGCAGAAATCCAGCGTGCAAGATACTGTTCACTTTTAAAATCTAAACTTCACGCTGAGGCGAAGAAACCTATTTAAAAGCCAAAAATTGATCAAATTTTCGCAGTATCGCTGTTTGATTCAAATTATTCTACATGCTACAAAAGCTTGAGTTTTTGGCGACCGCTTTTGCAGTCATTTTAACACCCGTGGCTTTAGCAATCGTTCCAAAACTTGAATTCTACTTCAAAGTAATATAAATGTACATTGCCATTTTTTGTTTCTAAAGTCCGAAAAGCTGCATGCTTTAAATTTGCGATCTGCATATCTGTTGTCAAAACTTAAGGTTACTTGAAAGCGCTCCGATCTTCATGTTTTCGCAGCGGTTGTAGAAAGAAGAACTTTTTCACCGGAGAGGTTTGAGGACTTGCGAGAAACGTTTTGGAACGTTCTTCAATGACGCAAATCGATCAAAAATTGATAAAAAATCGATAAGGATTTTACGCAGTCCAATTGGCTAGCTTTGCAGTTTGTCCCTACAAAGAAAAACAAACCGAACGGGATTTTTACCACGGAATTATCCAGAAGCAAGCTTTGTTTTAGCTTCGTGCTGAACAACACGCCGTGAATAATTACCAGCAGGAGTCCATCACCTGTTACTAGCTAATTATGCTGTCTGCTCTGTTTTCTGTTTCGTTCTCCTCTCTAGCCCGCCGAGATAATTTTTTCGTTTAAATCACGTAAGGAAAGTTCGGAAAAGATGTTCCCATCAAGGTTTAGCTTTCAGGCAATAATTCTCGGTTTTTTTGACCGAAATGTCGGCTGTGGTTGTTCGTGTTTTCGATTGCTATGGGAGACCGTGGCTATTTTCGTCGAGTCAAGCAATTACGCGTGGTAAAAGATCAGTCAAGCGGAAAAGAAGGCAGAACTCGACCGTTGCAGGCTCTCCTCTCTCTCGCCCGCCCCCCAGCTATTCGAAAGCAAAAAAAAAAACATACAGAGAGCCTGTTTGCAGGCTACCTCACTTATAAAGGCAATCGCGCGAGGTCCAAGGATTGACTATAGACAAGCGGCGATTGTAGATTTGGGCCGGGTTTTTCAAAGCCCGATTAAGTTAACCCAGGGTTAGCGAGAATTTTGAATTTCAGTTTGTAACTTTTTCGTTAGGTAATCTGTCTATATTGTTTAAAGGGGGTAAGTTTCTAAAGAAACTGTGGTGCTGCGTCGGTGGGAGTATTACAAGATAATTTGGTTTTATCAACTGAGTTGATAATGTGAATTAGCCACCGTAAAGAGATTCAGAATCTGAATCTCTTTACGGTGGCTAATTCACATTATCAACTCAGTTGATAAAACCAAATTATCTTGTCTACATTGTTTGCCCTTCAGTTTTGAGCTGTAGTAATCTCAAACTACACCAAACGTTAGAGGTGAAAAACAGTTTTAAACAAGAAAAAATAATGCCTTAGTTAACATTCAATCCTGGGCTAACGTTAAACGACTTTCGAACAACCCGGCCCGGGCTTTTTCAGGCCCTTTTTATATACCACTAGTTCCAATTTTTTAATTCGATTCAAAGAAGTCACAGAACGCTTGATGATTTTTAACTCACTCATTTGCGCGCAACGCAGTTGAATAAGTTGTTGCGGAGAGTTGGTTGTGGACAATTAATTAATATGCGTGGACATTTAATAGTCCAGTTTCGAATTCGCCTTGACCGCTGATTAAAAGCACTGAGAACGCATTTGTACAGGGTTAACCTCGACTTAAAGTAAAATATTCACAAATTCCAGCGAGAAAATGACCTGTTTACAGCTCTGTGTATTGTTTAATATTCAAATTTGTGTCACCTTCCCGCTGGTATTTATGAATATTTTTTTAAGGTCGAGGCTAACCCTGTAGAAATGCGTTGTCAGTGCTTTTATTCAGCGGTAATGGCGAATTCGAAACTGGACTATTGCGTAGACGGAAATCAAATTGAAATCAAATAGATTGGCGTAGGCGGAAGTCAGATTCCCTGGCTCGCAATGCATGCTGGATCCACGTTCTCTCGTGGCAGCCATTTTTCTGTTGGAGAGTAGTCACCGGGCAAAGAGGAGAACCTGGTATACGGGGCAAGGGAATTTCTAACTGCCGCTCGCGAAATTGTATAGTTTTGGTATGTGTTACACCTTACAGAGTCCCTTGTGAGGTGAAAGTTACGTTAGCGGGCGTTAATGATCAGCAGTGTCAGAAACTTATAGGGAACTAAATTGGATATACGCAAGTATGAAAAGAAAGCTACTAAAAATAAAGCACGCATACAAACATGCAAATGATTGTTGAAATCGAATTGTCTAAAACAATTTAAAAAGAATCTCAATGGTTATCGGTTCTTTCCGGAATCTCCCAAAATCCGACGCACTACTTATTACAGCTAACACATTGGTTTTACCACAGATGTGGCGCGAGAATATAAGTGGATATTGTGAAGAGCTAACAACAACCAAGATGATGATGTGCTTTTTCTTACAAGGAATGCCAAGAATGAACTACTCAATACAAACGCAAACTGCTCAGTTAAAAGAATGCTTATCTGTGGCCGTGTTTTCACGAGCGGTTTTTTAGGTCGCTTAGCGAGCGACAACCAGAATTCCCGTGAAAACAGTTACTTCTCCAACTCGCTTAAAGTTAAGCGAGTCGGAAAACTTCAATAGAATTGCCATTAAATTTAAGCCACCAAACCAGGTAGCTAAAGTGAGTTGGTTTCAACCAATGAGGAGTTTCTTGTGGTTATTCATCTGACAGGGCTGTCAAATCGAAATATATAACAGCTACTCACTTCTTCACTGGAATCGCCCGCGTGTCTGGTCGAAACAACTAACAAAATTGCGGAAGAACGAAGTGGGACGTTTGCCAAGAAATCACGGAAATGTTCGCGCCAAATGTTACCTGTGTGGTGGTTTTAAACCATGTTCTCAAACCAGGATTGTGGCCTTTCAAGCACCCACGCGATTTTTCTTCTAGTGCATATATTCTCTGCTGAATGATGAACTGGATACGCCTCCGTTACTATTCTCCTGCCTTTAAGTGCACGCAATCTCAGCTGCACGCAATCTTAACTTTTGCTGAAATTGGTTCCTTCGATGGACGCAAACTAATCGCATAAAAACGGTAATTATAGGAAGAAAAACTTTACATATATAGAAGCTTTGTTTGGATTAGCCTGCGTTGCAGGCTATGTTTTGATTTCCCGCCATGTTATTCAAACTGGAGTGATTTACTCTCCAGCGCGCTCGCTTCAAATTATGTTAATGAAATTTAATTTACCTCGTGAAAACACCCATTATTTTTAAGTCGCTTACGAAGTATGAAAACAAAACACCCTCGGGAATGTTAAGCGAGACAATGGTTGTCGTGAAAACACAGCCTGTCACAAGCTATCTCTTACGGAAATTTTATGCATGCATATTAATTAAACCTTTTAACGTGTACAGTAAAACACTCGAAGCGAACGCAATAACATCTGTTCGGGAATATCTCCCGGCGCTGGTTCACAATCAAAGGATTGTATCTTTCGATAAATGCGTTTATTCCTTGTACAATCTCTTCTACAACGTAGACTCTCGATACCTAATCCGTTCTGAATAGTAAAACTCTTACGCTAATGGCTTTTACATTCCATGGAATTTAATTACAAC
>CM042749.1:37509302-37516802 GCA_022496165.2 Catalaphyllia jardinei
CTATAACCGCAGTTCAAATATGAAATATTTCATATATGCTTCACATCTACAAGAAACTTTATTGTGAAATAAGCATCAAGTGTAACAATTCATAATTGAACAAGAACTTCGGTTGCTCGCAGGTGTTGACAGATGGGTGACAAAAAATTCTGATTAGTGCTGGTTTTGTTCGATTTCGCTGATATTTTAACACGATGAGGAATAGGTTTTACTTCTCCCGATGTTTGATTAGCTTCCTACGTAGGCGTTCTTAGGCTTGTCACGCGTTCCTCCCCACGAACGTCTGGTCAACGGACAGGCCACTTCCGTTCACTGGCGGTTAGCCATTGTTTCAAAAGAACCAACCCGCTGTTCTGTTAATATTGACATCTCTGTTGTTTGCCAGGCTGTTTGCCATGTGCTGTTTAGGCTCATTTATATTGCACGATATTTGCTTTCGAGGGGCAAAATGTGGAAAATAAGAATTTTTCCGTGAAATGTTGCTTACTTGCATTTAATATTGTGGCGCTGGGCCCGGTTGTTTCATTAGAACTTTTTGTAAGTAGAGCGTCTGTTGCTTCTTATCACGCATATCATATTTACCCACGTCCGGTTTTTTCTTCGGATACGCCGTAGCTTTACTTCGAGAAAGCTACACGTTTCTGTGGAGAGGTTTTTATGTTTCTTCCATCAACTTGGTTAAGCTTGTTTTTCGAGTTCGATGAATAGGTTTATTGCTCCTTTTTGTCCCTCCTGGCTCCACATAATTGAAATGTAGCGAATCAGTTGACTGTTTTGAGTGTTGTATATCCCATAGTTTGACTTAGTTCAGGAAAGGCGTACCGGTCCTCAATGTGGATCTTATCAGTTGCCGGTACTTCTAAAATAATATGTACGTCTGCAGTTGCTGGTGCAACTCGTACCTCAAGTGAGAATGTTGAACACTTTGCGGCACAAATTTCTCGTGTTTATCGAAGCGTTGGGCCAAAGTCGGTCAAAGTCCAGCTTTCCACAGACAGGCCGAGAAGCTATGATTGGCTAACCGCCAACGAACGGATGTGACCGGTGCGCTGAGCAGACGTTCGTGGGGAGGAACGCGTGACAAGCCTAAGAACGTCTCTTTGGGAGGCTAATGTTTGATGTTGTTAAAGGAGAAGATATTTATCGCTGCGAAGTCAGCGTTTCAGATTACATTCTTTGCATGGCGTGCTTTTAAGCGTGATTGTGTAATCGAATATTTTTGTTTCAGAAGCAAAAACTGCTTGAAAAAGGTCATTTCAACGACCTTTCAAACGAATATAAATTTACATATTTGCCGAGATGAGTTTGTAGTGAATCAAAGGGCTCTTATGAACCAACTCATTCATGCTCTTAGCCATGAAATGACTTAAGTGTTTATTGTGTATTATAGTGTTTAACAATGTTGGTGGTGCATCAATAAGCATCAAGCTTCTTCCTGATATGTATCTTAGCTATCAGCAGGCTTACAATTGATTGATTGGGTAAATGAATCATTTGCTGTACAATAGATTAGGACAATATAGCATCATTCTGTATGTTTTGTTGTCAAGCATTTGAGTTCATTGTTTAGCAAATGTTGTGTCGTCTAGATGAAGTGAAAGCCTCACTCACTGTTTACTTGTTACAGTTTATGTATGATATTTTATTCAAAGAAAATGTAAGTGATTAGTGCAACATTTATCAGTTAACCTTGAGAGAGCTTATGTAACTGTTTTAAACATGTACCATGTTACAAAAAATACAGGTCTGAATAAAGGTCTGAATGAAACTAAAGGAGAATATTCTATATCACGTGCATCATATTAAGCCTATTTTGTTAGTTTGGTTGCACGCACGGTGGGAAGGTTGAGTGGACGGAGATCGAGAAGCATGCATGTACACAGACGTAACTGATCATTTACTTTATATATTACTAGCTACAACATAGTCTCTTGGAGTTTTATTGAGGCTTGTACCACTTGAAGTCCAATAAATACATATTATCATATTATGATATTCAAGAGCAAAATGTCTTGTTCACAGCATTGTGCAAATTTGGGTTGTGTATCATTTACACAGAAACGTTTTCTTGTCAACGATTTGTGCAAATGGTTAGCAAAAATGCTTGATTGTAAGTTCTGTTCAGATTGGTCACATACCATTAACTAAAAAAACTCTTGATATTCAACAAAAGTTTAACCTGATAATTATTGCAAAATGGTGGTGAAGAAGTTTCACAACAAAGATATTAGGTAGTCTGACAGTTTATTAACAATAAATAAATCACTTTATTCAAGTGTCAGTCTTGATTTCTGGTGGTGGAAATTTCTTAAAACAGTATTTCAGTGTGTATTATTCCAGGTTGTAGTGGTATTATATGTACCATTATATTTTATATTTCAAGGAATAAGAGACAGTCATAATGACTATGTCACTATCTAAGGTGAGTTGGTTGAAGTTATGATGGTAAACTACAAATTGTACATCAGCTATAGGCTGGCTAAATGAAGTTAAAAGTGTGCAAGCTTAGTTTTCGAAGGAAAGCGTTGAAGTTTGATGGAGTCAGTTTGCCAAGACAATCCACCCTGCACTCAAAGTATTTATCATTTAAAGTTCTTGAGTTATCATTGTCATTATTTATTGGACTAGTGTATCATTGTTTATAATAATTACTTATTACTTTTTTATTATTGTTAAATAACTATATGGGTAGCCACGAATAATCCAGTAGATGTAACATTAACTGCTGTCCCTGAAATTAAATAGATAAAAAAAGATGAAGATCTAAATAAAAATAATTTGGAAGATACCAGAAATAGGGCACATCCCTTTTTAGTTGACCCTGGCCTAGCAGGACAAGAGTCTTGAGTGAAAGAAACACACTGCAGATAACTCTGATCAACTCTGTTTCCAGCAATCTAAGATACTGAATTGATTATTTACCTGCATTTAGACCCCATTTGGCTGATTACAATGGTCACCAAATGTTACATAGCTTTTAAAATTGTCAGTTTTGGTATCACGGTTAGATTCATTAAACCTGATGTCTTGTTTCGCCTCATTGATCTGGGTCTACGCGTGTAACACACGAGCGACGCTAATCAGAAACGAAGTACAGATACCATTACACTTTATGCATTTCAGGATATCATCTGTTACTGATAGATTCGACTTAGGGCCATTGTTATAACGCAAAAGTAGTCATTCGGCGTTTCAATGGAACTAGCAGTTTCATAACGTTGTAAATATTACTGAATGGAGCTTTATAGCAATTGTCACGCAGGGATCGTAAACCTGGCGATTATTTCTGGACTTCTAGTCTGAAACAGACTTTAGTTTAGTTTTGGGTCGTTTCGATTTGACGTGTGGGCTGTATGTTTTGCTCAAAGCAAATTCAAACATTTAAAGAAAGCAATATTTACTCACCAGAAATCGCAAAAGCTGGAAATCAAAATCCACAATGGCTGGCTTGAGCTGAGGATCCTAATGAGCCCGTGATGGAGGCCGACGAATCCGACGAACATCTCGAAACAGAAAACTCATCCATTGCAAAAACTCATCCATTGCTTGGCAATGAATGAGTTAAAAACGGTTTTTTTTTGACGAGCGCTGTGGTTTGAATTTTTTTCCCGCGAAAATGCCCCGATGCAGTTGAGTTAAATCTTAAACATACAAAACTTACCAACGTCGTTGAACCAACGCGCGACGTGAGCACACAAGTCGTGTCTTCTCGGGATACGAAAATCAAACGAACATTGCTCGGAAGTGGTCTCGAGTTCTTGGCGAAAGAAAACGAGAAAAAACCCGAGTTACGGACACACACGTATGCATGATAATATGGTGTCTTGAGCTCTACGAGCAATAGGAACAAAAAATGAAGGGGGACACTTCATGACATATTACACGTCGCTTAAAGAAACACGTTAAGGGGAGGACACTTCATGACATATTACACGAATAGCAAGTGTTACGGACACGTACGCACGATAACATAGTGCCTTGAGCTCAACGAGCACTAGGCACAACAATTTGAGATGCGTGATAGAGCAAATAAACTATTATCAGATCAACGGCATCTTCCAAACCTTCGCAAAGTTAATCCAGCAATCAACGACGGTTATGTCCATGACGTTTCTGAAGTCAAAATACCGCAAACAGGAAATCGAGCTGGGCCGATACTTTGTTTTTAAAGTACAGGAAAGAGAGGAAACCAAATGTGATAATGCCATTTAGAAGACGTTTGTTGCTTTTCTGATCCTCACAAGACTTTTTTATTCCTTGGAATGTTATTGTTGTTGATAGCAAGTTATTGTTGTTGATCACAACAATCAAAGAGGACAAAAAGTATGTAAATGAAGATATAGAACTAAATATACTTTGTCATCCTCACTGTTCCTGTTATAATAATCTGTTAATTTTGATTTAGATTTATTACAATCTAATGGCAGCTACAAAATACAAAATACAAAAATAAAATATATAAATATATATGTTAATGCCACTTAAGGCGAGGTATACAGGTTTTTTGACCCTCGCAAGGCTTCTCTCTTCCTGAGAATGTTATTGTTGTTAATTGCAAGTTATTCAAAGAGAACAAAGAAATTTAATTATTAAAATCATCACACTTGCTGTTGCAATGATATAATGCCACTTCCCTAGGGGTACTCCCTTATAAGGGTTATATAGGTGTTTTGCCCATAGATAGAGGACTAACGATGTTTTGCCTCAAACATTATGGTTTTTAAGCCATGGTCTGAAAATGGGAATGAAGTTTGGAAATTTTGGCCTGAAATTGTTTTTCTCCTGCTTGTCCCAAATAGGGTATAGAAATAGATTTTTGGGGGGGTTTTACTCAAAATGGTTGCTATGGTAACCAATAATATGAATGAGTTGGCTCACAGAGTCTTTGATTATTCTAAGGCAAGGATTCAAAAGTCTCAAATATTACTTGTTTTTAAGTCGTGACTGAAACCGACGATCCATGCCTAAAGCAAAAACAAAAGCGTCTGAAATGAATATCATTGAGTCTGAATAGAAAATAAATCGAAAACTTTTCAGCATAATTAAGAATTTTCGAAAAAAAAACCCTTTTCTCCGAAAGTAGACATGGGAACAATTTGCACTTACCTCAGAAGCGGGTACTTGGGAGCTTCTTTTTTCTCTCAAGTGGGCTGAAAGTGTGAGCGAATTCTCAGTAAAGAATTAATCAGACAGATTATTAAAATAATTTATGCGAAAAGGGGGCTATAAAGTGCAAATAAAGGACGGAAGTTTCTGGAGGCTAATGAATATCAAATGATGTTCGGAAATTTCGAAGAATACTTTCGATTTCATTGCCCATCCGGAAGCATGTTCCAAGTATTGCTCACTATCTTTCAAATAAGAAGCTTGCGCTTCACAAGACGGCGAAAGATAATCAAAGGACAGCTACTCAATTTTGGATCCATCATGTGAATAATGATAAGGGCTTTGAATTATAACTATTGTTGGTTTTCAGTGTCACACCATTCAAAATAGATCAAAATAAAAAATCAAAACTGTTCAATAGATTATGTCCAGAATCTGGGAAAAGAAAGAAGGTAGATATGCAAAGACTCTCGCCAAGATTCAGGTCAAGCAATTTTTCTTGGAAGATATGCGGAGAAACGTTTTCCCCAAATTTATAGAGATTTGTATGGAGACGCCATGCTGGTGCCCTTCTAGATGGGCACCAACATGGCGGCCGGAAACCACCAGATACATCTGTCACTGTGTTTTGCTACAAAAGCGTGAATTTTTTTTGTCGAAGAACTCAAAAACGTACCAACAATACTTTATTCTAATACAAGAACTGTTCAGATAGCCGAATTCCTCGAAATAAGTCACTATTTAAACCAACATCACGACTCTCTCGCCCGTCATGTAAATCCCGGGTCACGCAAAAGCTTAGAAACTCAGGTCAAATTATTGAGTTCATATTTTCCCGTGCAGTGAAGTTATGTGATGTATATATGAAATAATTCATATTTGAACTGCGGTTATAGATGCAAGTGAAGTATGATCCTCGCAGTTAATTTTCCAATTTCCCAATGTGTGGCTTCATAGCTCAGTTGGTAGAGCATCGCACCGGTATCGCGGAGGTCATGGGTTCGAATCCCGTTGAAGCCCTGATTTTTTTTTTTTTTTCAGGCTTCTTCTTTCCAGTTGCTTAAATTGGAAAATTTACTGCGAGGATCATACTTCACTTACATCTATAACCGCAGTTCTAATATGAATTATTTCATATATACATCACAAGAAAGGACCATTTGATTGCGTTGCCTTCGATCGGGAATAACGCATGCCAAACTTAGTGATTAAGTTAAAAACTTTACCTTGACTGCTGCTAAAAAGGCTGCAGAAGAATACGAGTAAAGTAACTGATGCTATCTTCATGTCTTTTGGTTTTCGTTTCCGGTAAAATAAAGCTGTTGAAAGCAGATGTCTTATTCACAGATGCGGAGATGTCACTGTTGTGTTCGCTCATAAAGTGCCACTCAGTATTGCTGGAGCCAATCAAGAATTGACACGATTACATGATGGAACACGGATGGTTTCCTTAAAGACAAGCCCAAACCCCCTCCCACCCCCCTCGAATACCCTGTGGGGAGGAAGGTTCTTCCACACAAAGGTCTATGAGCTTGGCTCTGTGGTAGTAGTTCTCTTTGTGAAGCGTAGTGCTTCCTTGTTGCATACTCTGAGAAAGGGTGGGAATATTTGGTCTCTAGTCTAGGATAGTGTTGCAAGATTGAGCTGAAAATGTCTGGAATAGCAGCAGGGCTTCAGAGTCGACTCAAAACCAGGGTTGCTTCAGTTAAAATAAGCCAGATCGAATAAACTACTCGCGATCGAGAGCCTTTGAAATCACACGAATGTGACATCAATAGCTCATATTAAGACTTCATAGACCGAACTCGGAGAATAAACAGCTTTTTTAACAGTTAGAGAAAGTGAAAACATTAATCCGTGAACTTGTTTTCTACGTTTATATGAAAAGTGATCGTCTGGAACTTCGCGTGAACGTGAAAGAATTTCGGATATTGTGCATGGCGAGTGAAAAGGCCAAATATTTTTAGGTTGCTGAATCTACAGAGGGCTATATGGGACCTGCATGCTTAAAATCTTTAAAGAGTCACTTTCCAGGAAAATGACATGCTTAAGTTTAATCTCAGATCCTTCCTGTATAAATTGCAAGAAGATGAACTTTAAATATGGATCGGGCTGATTGTTTGTAATGGTTCATAAGCGCCACTGCCGTGTTTTGCGGCCGGACTTTGTTTGGAAACATTTCCTCAGTTCTCTATGTTTGAGCTGTTTTGCAAATTAAATGAATAACAAGTTTACAGTTTGTTTAGGTATTCAACTTTGTTTTAAACAATCAGAATGTTTCGTGTTTCGGTTGCTACGTTGAAATTCAAATTTAGCGGTTATGGTGCTGCTGCGCTTCTAATATTCACGATCGCGATTTCATTTAAAGATGACTTAGTGAAATAATGTGATTGG
>CM042749.1:37521802-37529302 GCA_022496165.2 Catalaphyllia jardinei
ATCTCAGATACTTTCTTAATACCCCGTTTAAACTGCTCAATAGAACAAAGCTTTTTAAATCTTGGGGCAAGTTGTTCCATAAACAGGCCCCGCTGTAGCAAAAACTTCGTTTTAAGTAATTAGTATTTGGCTTGGGCAGCGAAAGCTTTCCTTCAAGATTTCTTAGGTTATAATCGTTAACGTGGCGTCCAGTGAAGAGACATTGGGGCAAGTTCATTCAATGTTTTATACATAATTAAAGCTCTCTGCTTTTTACGACGAAGAGACAGCTTCTCCCACATAAGCATCGCGAGAAGGAGGTTGGAGCTCGTATCAAAAGGTGATTTTGTAATTTTTGTAATTTATCACTCAAACAGCCACTCATACCATCCCAAACCGGGCTGCAGTAATCAAAATGTGGTATTATTAAAGCATTATTATAACATGGCTATATGCTAGCGCGCGCTCTGATTGGCTAATTTTTTATGAAAAAGAAATGGATGGTTCATAGAGATGGTTCAGGCTGACGTCATTGTCGGTGAAATTTCTTGCCAGCAGAAGTTTTTTTCGCACAACTTCTTTCGAGTAAAACTTAACTTTAGCTGTTACCAATGACTAGTATTATCCAACATTTGAGTTAGGGTTTCCTGGTGACTTTGAAGATTTAGAAAATGTGTCTGAAATGGTTGCAGAAACATCGAAAGCCTCGAAAGATCAACAAAGCGAAAGTGCTACTGGTGAAAACAACACGTGCACGTGCACATGTAGCGAAAAGTGCTGACAGTGAAAACAACACGTGAACATGCACGTGCAGAATTTGCAATTTGATCAGTGCAGAAAAAGCGACTTTTCAGCGTGAAAAATGTCTTGCTATGTTATAAAAGCAAAAGCCTCGAAAGATCAACAAAGCGAAAGTGCTACTGGTGAAAACAACACGTGCACGTGCACGTGTGGCGAAAAGTGCTGCCAGTGAAAACAACACGTGAACATGCACGTGCAGAATTTGCAATTTGATCAGTGCAGAAAAAGCGACTTTTCAGCGTGAAAAATGTCTTGCTATGTTATAAAAGCAATGGACAATGCCTAGCGCGCGTCCATCCAATTCGGGATCCACTTGGATAGTTGGGAGAGCACTTAGGTAGCTAGAGATGCTCTCGGCTGCGCCTCGAGCTTCTCTTACGCTACCTTCGTGCTCTCCCAACTATCCGCGTGCATCCCGAATTGGATGGACGCGCGCTAGGCATTGTCCATTCCTTTATAAATTTGAACTGCAACATCCGTCTGAATCAAGGTCTGAATAAAAGGTCGTACACGTTTCAATGCACCAATGGCTGAAGAGACTTTCTTGCTTATCTCGTCAACGTGTTTAGACCAAGAGATTTGTGCAATAATGGTAACACCCAGAGATTTAGTATGGTCAACTCTCTTGATCGTCCTATCATCGATACTTATATTAATCTCCTCACATTGACCAGCTATTTGTCGCCTCAAGCAAGGCCGTTAGGGTGCTATGTAAGGAGCGAAAGCCCGACTGACAACTTGATAACAATTGATTGTCATTTAGGTATTGGTACAGTTGGTCGTAAACAATTTTTTCAAAAACCTTCGAGACAACCGGAATAACGGTCCGATTTTTCACCCTTTTTAAACACCGGAGTTACTCTGGCCATTTTCCATTCTGTTGGATAAATCCCAGTGATAATTGACTTTGTAAGTATGGTAGTAAGCGATGGGGTAACAATACTAGCAGCCATTTTCAACAACTTACTTGGGATCATATCAAGGCCAGTGGCTTTCTTTTCATCAATATTCCTCAATAGGTTAAAAACAACGCCGAGACTAGGAGTTTTTAGATGAAATGCTTTATCAGTGTGTGAAAGGTAAAACTCGGGATTTACTTCTGCAGCAGGAACCTCTTGGGCTAGCAATTGGCCAATATTTGTAAAGTGATCATTAAAAGCTTCCGCCATGTCGCCAGGACTGCTTATTGTTCTGTTGTCAACTTGGATTTCTAAGATATTCGTCGACTTAGTTGTGTTACGTGAGGTTAACTCGTCAATGAGGTTCCATGTTGTGCGCGGATTCCCTTTGCTAACTTCCAAGTTATCAGAGAAGTAGCGCTTCTTTGCTTGTTTAATTGCATTATTTGCTTGCTTTCTAGCACATTTAAATTGCTCCCACTTTTCATGATCATTCGATGAAATTGCTTTCTTTTTAATTAAATCTCTTCTATGCATTTTATTCAATAACCCTTTAGTAATCCACAGTGCCCGCTTTTTACTAATTCTTTTTAGTTTGCGTGGTGCGTGTTTGTCCATGCAACTAATAAACATTTGTTTCCATTCATGCCACATGTCATTTGGATCAGGACACAGATCAACATTCGACCATGGCATTTGTTCAAGATCGTTTAAGAACTTGTTCTTTTGAAAGTGTTTAAATTGCCTCATTTCAATCGTTCGTGGGCAAAAACGGTCATGATGGACTTTGCGCGTCATCAATACAAGAGAGTGATCACTAATCCCAAGGTGAATGACACCTGAATTTGAGACTTTCTCTGGGGAGTTGGTGATACATAAATTAATAAGTGTCTTAGAGACTAGAGTGACGCGTGTTGGTTCAGAGATTAACTGACTAAGACCATAAATGTCAAAAATGTTTGTTAGATGAGAGGAAATATGAGCAGAAGCCTCTGGCAATAAATTGCAGTTAGCATCTCCAAGTATGTATAGTTCCTTACTTTCAGCGTCAATTTTGCCAATTACATTTTCGAATTCATTGAAACGTTCAGGCGGAGAGTTTGGAGGTCGATACTAGGTGCCGACCAGGAATACTGAACTTCGTGGCTTACTAATTACGGCAATAAGACACTCGAGGTCATCATTAATCAAATCATCACGTATTCGATAGTTAAGATTTGAGCGCAAATAGATACAAACACCGCCCCGTTTCCTTCCATTTACTCTACGGTCATTTCTAACTATTTCGAAACCTGGTACGTAAACATCGCTGTCGTGAACGGTTGAGTCTAGTTTAGTCTCGTTAATTGACAGAATATCAATTTTGGAATTATGCATGAAAACTCTAAGTTCGTCAATGTGAGAGAGCAAACTGTTAATATTGAGGGAGGCGATGACCAAATCTCAACCAAAAATACTAGAACAGTTGAACTTACCCCAGTTTTCGCGTGGACGGTCATCAGTCGAATCGGACTCCCAGACGGCAATGTCCTAATTTAAGCGTAAATAATTTATAAAATTCTGTGCAAGACGAGAGGTTCCAGACTTGTTTAAATGAAGGCCGCTACGATTTAAATGATTCGAGGTAGAAATATTTGAATGATCAACAAATCCCCAGCTCTTCGAGTGCAGCAATCTTTGAGGATTCTGTTCATCTCAGCTATTTTGCAAGCCAAGGCTTCATCGTCAGGTCTACATACAAGACTTGATATCGCAATCTTTGCTGGAGATTCACAGCTAACCATCGTGGCCAGGTCGATTATTTCATCAGCACAAGGACGAGGGGTACCGCAGGATCTTAGGCTGTTAGTCCCCACATGAAGTATGATCTCGTCTGGATTCTTTCTTACCCGAGACCACCGTGCGCGCCTAGTTTGATCGCATCGAGATTTTTTCGCATACTACAATTTACTTACTTACTTACTTACTTACTTACTTATTTACTTACATCTTTACATTTTTCAAATTCCTTATATGTATACACGCGGGGGCTTCTAGGGTGCCTCCTCGGGTTTTGGCCTCTGGGCCAAAACCCTGCGGGCCGGGGGCAAAACGGGAGTAGGAATTCTCGAATTCATCACTTTTTACCAGAATGCATCGCGTCTTTTTACCAGAATGCACTGCGCCTTTTACCAGAATGCATTGCGCCTTCTACCAGAATGCATTGCGCCACGACAGGAGCCCATGCCACGTACAACACGAGGTTGTGACACCGTTGTGTTGGCGTCTTTTTTCGCGTGGATTGCAGTTGAGAAAGGTTAGTGGCTATGGTTTTCTTTGATTTACCTGTAAAGCGATGTGAGCGAGATCCTGCTTGACTTTCACAACCCTTGCTGTTGTCGTTAATGCAGAATTATATATCTGGACGATTAATTGTCACATCTTAATTTAAAACTTGCTGCGTCAATTTCGTAGCCTGCGTAGCAAGCGTCTCTGTGCGGTTCGGGAGCAAAGAATTACAGCGCGATGAATGGAGCGAGTGAAAGAGGGGGGAGGGGAGGCGAAGGAAGGAAGGAAACAGCAGTCTCGCCTCCTTCGTCAAATTCTTAATGAAGAGAAATCGCCGGTACTTTCGCTTGTAGAATGATAAAAACACACGAGAACCGTAGAACACGCTAATTTATATCTGCTGCGATCGATTTGTTTCCATCCAAACATGAATTTTAAGCTAAAACTTCAGGTCCTTCAGCATTTTCACACATTGCAACGGACGCTTCCTCATCAGAGTCTGTCACATTCGATTCTAGAGACATGTGCCTACCAGTTCAGAATTTTTAAGTCGGCTTTCTACTCTTACAATTTCTAAACCTTTAGTTTATTTGGATTTGGTGAAGAGGAGGTTTATGTGTATCAATTCATGTCCAAACAGTTAAGATCACCATGTGCTTTAGTCACGATCACCAGCGATGCGTCATATCTATTAATGTGTCGTTGTTTTCTTGCAGACAATTAGGAAATCTGTGCCACCAACAACACGAGGATGTCATACAGTCTTTTCGCGTGGATTCCACTGAAATTTTGTTATGATTTACTTGTAAAACGATGTGCAGGAGATCGTGATTGACTTTCACAACTCTTGCTTTTGTTTTTAATGCAGTACGTGAAAGTTTGTAAAAATCTAAACGTCCGTGGACGATTAATTGTCACATCTTATTTTAAACTTAGCATGTCTTTTGTTAGCAGTCTCGCTCCGTGGACGAATTCTAAAATCAGATGAAGAGAAATCGTTGTTATAAAAACTTGTAGAATAATTAAAACAAACGGAAACTGTAGAACACGCTTATTTCATATATGCTACGATCCATTCCTTTTCATCCAAACATGAATTTAAACTTAAGTTTTAGCAGTTTCACATATCCGGCGATCGACTAGCCCGCGAACACAGACGTATTTCCGACTGTCACTGTGGTCCCGCCAGCAGAGACAAGCGATAGCCGGAAATAGTTCGCAGGCTAGCGATCGACGCATTTTCAATACTGTCAACACTCTAGACTTAATACGTACTTGTACAGAATTTATAACTGAAATTTCTGCTCCTACAATTTACACATCTTTCATTCGTTTGCATGAAATATTCGATTTCGAACTTGTCCTGATCGTGCGTATAGAAAACTCAATACCTAAAAAACTCTCGTTATTTCGTTATAACATTAACAAACCTTTGTATTCGTATAGTAACTTTTAATGCATCTGCAACTGCTTGAATGATAAGTGCATCAGCCCATGTATCTTGAAAACACATATTATTAAGATATCGGTATTGCTCTCAATAAATCTCTCTTGGTTATCTCCCATAAATTGAACCCCAGTAGTACGTGGCGTATATGACGGTTGCTATTTCCATATAATTGATGTGATACAGATCTAAAGAAAGAATCACCTGCACCGCCAACATCTATTGATTGTAAACCAAGTTCACCTAATCCTGACTGCATCAAATTCTCAGAGGAAATAGGAGAGGCTAACTGAATTGTTAAGCTGTGATTGTGCATTAAAAAGGTCTAATTATTACTTCATGATGATCATCAATCAGTGTTGTATTGAGTAGGTCCTGGATTCTTCTCACGATATATTCCTAACAATGTAACGTTGAAAAAACGACATAAACCGTCTGCATTTTATGACCGGTGCCAGCCTTCGGCTGGGCCCCGGTAAATAGTGGAAGGCTGAGGTCCCATTAGGGGTGGACGGGGACTGGGGAGGGTGCATATGTGAGTATGTGTATCCCACATCTCAGTATCAGTAACGTTTAGTCCTGATGATCCCGTATAGTGCAAATTTTGAAAACCAACAATTTTCCTACTCGATATCTCGGAAAATCTATTTGAAATATCCCTTGTCTCATTAATTTTCCAAAATATATCAATTATATTTTTTTTACTTAACTATTCCAGAAATAGGCCAATTTCCCAAAAAGCCCTAATGGGGCCTCAATGCCTCTTCTTTCCATCGACGTACAACGCAGTTCTCCTTAAATTGCTAATTATATTCGTTATCAGAACTTTTATCATATCGTCTGCATTCTCGAGCTCCTGCCAGGTCACATTAGAGCCAATTTTGTTTGAATGTTTACAAGGAGAAAGGGTTACACTAGCGAGCGGATTAATCCTAGCTGGAGGGCAGAAGATAGCCCGGGTTTACAAGCAAAATTTCACAGGTAGGGTAACCCTACAATCCGGGACAGCTTAATATGATCGAAGGGAGCGATTATTCAAATATTTATGACTCTTACCGTCGTTCTAGTCACTAGCAGCATTAAACATCGAGATCAAATCTGAAACAAATTAACGAAATCCTACGTTTCAAAGAACGAGGTCAATCAAAATGTACTGAAAGCAATATAATTAAACTAAACTGGATACACGGCAGAATTCCAAGAAAAGGTTTACCGGATGTTTGCGAAATGTAAAAATTTCCGGCATTTTCTTGATGTCTACGTACGGAATTTATATATGGTTGCAGTTTCCACGAATTCCGTCCAATTAAAATAGTAATCATAGTCACACCACGCGAGACGACTTTCATTTTAGTGTTTCTGTGGTCATCGATCTCACATCGGCTATTCTCCCGCCAAAAACTACCAAATTAACTCAACATTGTTGCCAGCGAAACCTTTCATATTGGGCTCGCAGTTTGCAGCGACGCAGAGGGCGTGAGCAGCTGGCCATAGGACACAATTTTAATTCAGCTCCTCTCCCCTCCCTAGATAGAAAGAGTTTTGGAAGGATTGCATTTTTTTTGTCAGATTGCAGAACCAAATCTTCAATCCACAGCCGTCTTCGTCGTACCAACCTCTTCTAGTTATTACTGTTGATTTAAATAATTAATAGTTTCCCAGACTACTCCCCGTTTTGAGGAACGTTCGCTGTTTTTACTAAGTGCGGAAGCAAGCCAACGCAACCACGCGAGGACGAGAATATTAATTGGCAAATGGATTTTTCCACGGTAGAAACAAGACCTGTGACGTCTTCGCTAAATAACTACAACATCGAAATCAAGGAGAACTATGGTCTCAACCAGAGAACAGGATTCTGGTGGCTGAGATTTACTTTCGACTATGCCCTCGAAAAAGGCATCGAAGTGCGATTAACCAACTTCAAGTACAGCGGAAGTGATGTTTGGACGCTGGAAGTTGTCAAGTGCAACTATCTGGGCATTACATGTAACGAAGAAATGGATTCGTTCGACATGGAGGACGAGCTTGTAAACAGGAAAGAGTTTCGTCGACTAAATGAGTGCCTCGGTAGCCAAGAAAAACTCCGCAAGTACCTGGAAAGCAATA
>CM042749.1:37534302-37575876 GCA_022496165.2 Catalaphyllia jardinei
CTACTGCAAGGCTGATACAACGTGGCATATTTAAGACAATAATTCCGCTGGCCAGACCAACCTTCTTCAGGTTTAGATGTGACTAACTTATAAAAATGAATTACAATATTATATGGTGGCGAATGTCGTAATACATATTTCGAAACAAAACAAATAAAATAAAGTAAAGGTAAAAAAGGCTTTTTAACCCTTTAATGCGCACTGTTGACCTATAGATTTTACTCTGTCTAACGCCAGACGATTTTACTCGTCAAAGGGAGACCCCTTGCGCGCTAAAGGGTTAAAAAACTATCTCCTTTAACCCTTTAATGCGCACTGTTGACTTATAGATTTTACTCTGTCTAACGCCAGACGATTTTACTCGTCAAAGGGAGACCCCTTGCGCGCTAAAGGGCTAAGGTAACAAGTTTTACGATTCATCACGTCTATTCATACTGTGAGGTTCTAATGTTCTCTCGCTAAATCTATTAAAAAGGACTCTCTGGCTTTTCTTATTGAATCACGTGACGAGTGGATAAGTTCGAGTGGGACTGGTTGCATGTCATGTATGGCAATGATTAGGATGAGACAGAAAATGTTCGGCAACAGTGGTGGGTTTGGATTTAATTCTAGTTTGTCGATCTGTCTTTGAGACGTCGCTTAGTTTCGCTTATGTATTGTAAATGGCAGCGGTTACACTGTATCATGTAAATTTTAATTTTGGTGTTACAGGTTATGTGTGACTTGATTTGACGGGTTGCACCAGTAGAGAAGAAAGTATAGTGTGTAAGACTGTTAGGAATGTAAGGACAAGTAGCGCAACCTTGTCCACAGCGGAATGATCCCGGAGGTAAACTAGTGTTGTTAGTAGTCGTAATGGTGGGCAGCTTAGCTTTAACTAAAATGTCGCGAAGGTTAGAAGTACGTCTGTAAGCGACGATGGGTGGGTGTTAAAAAACTTCCCCGCAGCGTTTAGAGGAAAGTAATGTAACATCGTTTTTATTTTTCTAGTTTGGCTGATTAGATCTCCATTGAGATCCAACGCGGCGGTTCAGTCAAGCAGGATCTTCGTTCACGGCTTTGCAGTTTATCTAGTTTGTTGAGGAGATAAACCCTGGTCAGGGCATGTCATGAGTCTTGCTGACGAAACAAAATCCTGGGAAGGAATCCTTTCCTATGAAGCTTTTGTTGTTGTCACTTTTTGGTTTTTGGGTAAGAGAGGAAGAGAGGCCCTGGCAATGATGTTGCTAGCCTTCTACACTGACATGCTCCTCATCACACATTTCCTCCAAGGACACAATATAATTGAAATATACTAACTTTATTCACTGGTTCATCGACAGTTTTTATATCAGTGAAATGTAAATAAAAAGAAAAGACGATGTATTGTATGAGCCTGGAGACTGAAGTCACCAAAGGTTTTCTAGTCAGCCTCCACTGAGTTGTTACGTTTCTAATGGAGATATGCACATAAAATTTGAGAAAAGGAGCATATAGAAATATTACTAGTTTTCAGAATATTGTCCAGAGCACTAGTGGGAATGTGAAGAGGTTGTGACCAGGTTCGAATCGATTGCGTGTTATAGTGAAACCTAAGTGTTGCTGCAGAATCGAGGGCGAGTCGTTAATTTCAGCAACCATTTAGAAGTTTCAGTGATAAGTTTCAACGAGCAAAGCGAAGAGACTACGATTAATTTCGTCCACAGAACAAAAAGAAATTATTCTGTGACGATTTTACATTTGTAATGGTTCTTGCTTACTACTGGGATGAGGAGATACGTTATAAATGAAACTTAATCTTTTCTCGTCAATGTTATCATGGATTTTGGCTTTATCAAATTAATAGCCAGCACGAATTGTAGTTGAAGAAAAAGAAAATTTCTTGTTTAAGATAACTTAAGTGAGGTATATGAAGTCTTGGGAGTTCTATGATTGTGTTAAGTTCAAGGACTTTGGTGATTGAATAATAAAGACTGACGTGTACATGTTGCCGGTTTGTGATTTTTAGTCGGGTTTGGAAGGGATTGTGACAGTTACATAATATACATTGGGTTGTTTCAGTGTAATGGGCGCTAGTTATGAACGAGGTGAGTTTTTGCGTTTTGAAGTAGTTCATGAGTCAGTAGTAAACAAATGGGAAGAGATATTTTACTTCAGGTTACAAAGGGTAACTTGATACACAACGACTAAATTCAATTAGAGGTCACGAATCGTCGCTTGTAGTGAAAGGACATGTTTTAGTGGAGACGAGACTATTTAGATTTGAAACAGTTTTAACGTTTACAAAATAAGTGGAAGTGACAATTGTTTTGTTCTTGTTTGCAAATGCAACGAGATATTTTTATTTTTAGTTACAAAGGGTGATTTGACACCCTTGTTTTTCTCAAGGGAGGAAATACAATTAAAAAGAGGAAATGAATCGTGAGCACTTGTTTTGCGGCCGTCGATAAAATCCGGAACATGGAACATCCCGGAACATTCTGGAACATCCCGAAACATTCCGGAACTTCGAATAATTATGCTAATTATGAGAAAAATGTAAAAATTAAATTTTGGGCTTGCTCGCGTGACCATTTGGAGCGCTCGGAATGGTCACGTGACGTTATGTTTCTTTTTCGCGGGCAGAACAACTTTGCTTCGAAATGAATGCGTACGGAAGAATTTCCACCGTGTGAAATCGATTGAAAAGGGTATTTTGAGCGGAGGCGGGAATGTTTCAACAGAATTATACCCAGGAAGTTCTAGAGCTATAGAATCAAAGTACAAAGTAAGCAGTGTTACAGTTTCAAACGTATGGAAGACCTTTTGTCAAGCGGGAGAAAATTTCCCTCTCCATGCAGCTAGAGGTCAACCGAAAAGGCTGGCAGATCCAGAACTAGATTTGGTCCAGCTGCTGATAAAGTGTAGATCTTCAAGAACTTACAAGGATACTAAAGAAAATATCGATACGCAGTCCACGTCCGCGGCAACAGCTTCGATTTCCGAGAGCCTGGAACAGGCTATTTAATAGCAGAAGGGAAAATGACTTGGAAAAAGATGAGACCAGCAGGTGAAAAATTCATCCCTGATAATCAAGTTGGATACTTTAATAGAGTGTAAAGACTTGTTGAACGGGTCAAATGTCAGCTTTTCCTTTAATATAAAAAATTTTAAACGTACGTGATCTTAAAATGTAAACACGCAAATGTGTTTGTTCATTTCTTCCAACACTGTATAGCTAAACAGTATTGAATGCAGGTTCAATTTATACACAGAAATTGATGTTGAGTATCAGGTGGATTTAACGTACTTTTATTCATTTGTTGCTGTTTCGGTAAGCGCTGACTGTAAATCGAGGAATATCCTCCAATATACGTATATCTTTAAACTGACGTAATGAGTTGAATAAAGAAACCACAGTCTGGTTAAAGAACTCGAACCCTACCACCTTGGTTTTCTATGAACAACGAAATTAGGAATAAGGGACAGTCGCGCAATTAAACTGATGGCGAACCTGACAGAAAGAAATGGATTAGTTATAAATTGCCACTTGATGCACACATTTTTATTCTTATTTTTTTTCCTTCAGTTTGAATTTGTCTTGTTCTGTTTTTTTTCCTTCAGAGGTTTTCCAAGCTGATACCAATTTGTTTTTGTTTTATTTAATTGTTGAAAATTTAATTTTACATATTTTTCTCATAATTATGATAATTATTGCATGTTTGTGATGTTCCGGAATGTTCCATGTTCCAGTTTTATCGACGACTTGTTTTACCGAGATGTTTGGTATTTTTAGTAAGAAATGGTAACTTGACACTTCTGTTTTTCACAAGGGAATAAATTCAATTAGAGTTAATGAATCGTCAACACTTGTTCCCATGAAATGTTTGAACAAACCAGCAAACAAAACGAGATATTGCTATTTTAGTTACAAATGGTAACTTAACACTTTTGTTTTTCACATGGGAGTAAATTCAATTAGAGCTGACGAATCGTCACCACTTGTTATTTTTAGTTACAAAGGGTAACTTGATACTTTTGTTTTTCGCAAAGAGTAAATTCAATAGACCCTTCTCCAAAATGGCGGCTGAAAATTCAAATAAGGTAAAATTAGCTAATACTAAAAACGTAAACCAACACTAGAAAGAACACCTTTACTTTAGTAACCCTGCAAAGTTTCAGGATTTCAGGTGCAATATCAGCTGACAAAATGAAAGTTGAAAATCAAGAAATTTACAGACGTTTGTATGACTGGGGGTATACATTATACCCCCAGTCATACAAACGTTTGTAAAGTTTTCAATTTTCAATTTACATTTTCTCAGCTGATATTACACCTCAAATGCTGAAGGTGTTCTTTCTAGATCTTGTATGCGTTTTTAATTTTGACTTATTTGAATTTTCAGCCGCCATTTTGGAGAAGGGTCTATTAGTGCAATAATTACGTTAGTGATTCTTACCAATTACGAACCGATCAGGTGACATCGTTCAGCTTATCCAATAACCTCCCAGCTTTGTTGTGTCGGTCAGTCAAGCTCGTCGCCATTTCTGCGTTTTTATTTCCAAGGTTATTAGCGTCATTGGTTTAGTGATGCCTATCTCATATATCTCAAAGTCAGATGATCATGTCTGATGTCCACTGGTCCTGACATTAAATGGGATCATTTTGACATTTTAGCATCCGGAAAAACTGACTTTCACTGCAAAATTAAAGAGACTTTGTTCATTCAAGAGCTAAAGCCTTCCCTTATGTCAATATTAGTAGTGAGAAGTTGTTGCTGTTTTAGCTGTTACTCCTCATTATGTTTAGACACATACTGCTGCAGATCATATTTCTCAGTCTAGGTTCCAGACCTCCCATGTTTACGATATATATATAGTTTTCCAAAAATTGTAACGGTCACTTTTGAAAATGTATGTTGACTAGCATACGAAAAGTTAAGTTCTATATAAAAATGGGTTGGAAAACAATGTTTATCACCACTGTTTGTGTTATTTTCTGAATTCCACAAACTGTGTAGTTATTTGCCAGAGCCTGGTATTGAAGTCATGGGCGTAGCCAGTATTTTTCAAAGGGGGGGGGCCCCCCCCCACACACTGAGTCATACAGAGGGTACTCACCAGATTGTCACCTGAATATTGTAGGTTGTTTGCTTACAAAAAGGCTTACAAAGGGGGGTTATGGCCACCCCAGGACCCCCCTGTCTACACCCTTGATTCAAGTCTATTGTTTTAGGCTGAATTATAATATATCGAAATTGGTCTATTTGGTGGTGATCAACTCTGCGAAGTCTAAAATTTACTGTATTGACTCGAATAAGCGCCGCCGTGCTCACCAAATTTATCGCTCCAGCTGTGATCCTTTGAGGCCGAACACCCTAAAAAGATAACAAACCCACATTCATTTCACTATTCACTTGACTCTGAAAGTGATTTCTGTTCAGGTTGTCAAAAACTAGAGGCCCACTTTTGTAACTGGCCTTAAAAGGTCAAATGACCCACTGCCCCCTGTCCTTGTTATGGGAGTCCCCTCCTTCAGCGCACAGATAATTACCATATAAACAGATCAAGAAGGGATGATTCAATTTTCATTCCTGGCAACCTCTACCATACTACTAAGAGGCATTTTAAGGAAATAGACCACACACACAAAATAGAGACAGAAAATGTAACCACAAAACCACTCCTAAGTACATTTCTCTGATTCGTTTTATTTCGTTGTGGGATGAATATGTTCAGACATGATAATTAGGTGGAATAACTTGATTTATTTACAACTCGTCTAATATTCTACAAATGTTGCATCAAATATGCTAAATGTGTAAACATACAGAACTGATAAATACTATCATATTCTTTATTAATACTATATAACAACATCTTTATTTCTCACACTTAAATATACAAATATCGCACCACCTGCAAATAGCAAGGCTAATCGAGGCAGGTGGAGTGTGGACGGCTTAAGGTCTATTGCGAATAGTTAAAGTGGAAAAGTACCATATTTATACTAAAAAATAAAAAAGGTCAGTCACGAGAGAAATTGAGAAAGAAAATCGAGGCAGATAAGCGGGGGCTAATATTTTTTAAAATCAGAGATTATCGTGTTTAGGTCAGCATATCTATCCTGAACTTCAAATATTTTCAACAGAATTGTATGAACTTTTTCCTTTAAGAGAGATATAACACTTGTAAGTCCTTCATCTTATCCCTATCATACAGAAGTTAATATTTTTTAGTCTAATCCAGGCTCTTGGTAGTTTGGGACGAGCAAAAAAAGACAACAAACACACAAAACAGAAGGCCCAGTGAAAAACAACGGTGGAGAACTAAAAGCCATTCTTCACCTTAGTCTCCCCTCATTTTTTTGCTTGTCCCCAACCACCAAGAGGCTGGACCATTTCTATAAGCATTATTATTAGGGTAAGGCTGTGGTAGTATATAACACCCCAGACTGGGGAAGAAGGCAATGGGGACAGGGAGGGAATCCAAAGGGGGAGAGGGGTGCAGAGGAGTAGGAGGAGGGGGAGATTCATATTGAGTACATCACTTTAAAAATTAGTAAAACTGTAGGTCTTATACATTTTCTACCTCTTCACATCCTATTACATATTTATCAGTCTTTAATCTCTCCTTATATCACTTATGGATTATCTGTCTGGGGTCAGGCCTCTAAGTGTCATCTAGATAAAATTTTAATACTACAAAAACGTGCACTACGTTTCATGTACTCAACAAAGAAAAATGAACACACCATTCCACTCTTTATTAATGCCAAGATTTTGCCTCTAAACTTTTTACACTATAAAACTTTATCTGAATTAATGCACGACATTAGCACTGCTTCAGCCCCAATTAATATATGCAATTTATTTACAAAAACGACCAGTGTCCATGCTTAAAACACACGTTCTTCTACTTCAGAAAACTATTACATAAAAGCTTCAAGACTTGAAATACAAAAAAAAAACGCCTTTTCAAGAACGGGTGCTAAACTATGGAATGAGATACCAAGCTCTCTGAGAGAGCTACCAAAGAAATCATTCAAACTCAGAATTAAAAATAAACTATTAAGTGTTCTTGAAGATGAAGATTCTTTCATTGACATTTGCAGAATCATTTCTAAGTTAAAATGTCACTAAACAAATAAACAAACAAACAAAGAAAAAAGAAATATCTATTAAATACATTCTCTTCTGTCTTTTTCTTTTTATTTTGCTCACTTTCTTCCTAGGTTCTACTTTTCATAGTTATATTAATACTAATAAATCTAATAATAGTAATAATAATAATAATAAATAATTTGTAATAATTGATCGACTGGCCCGCCTAGACTAGCATTGCTATCCGCGGGCCAGTCAAACTGTAAAATATGTAATTTTTTTGAAGAAATAAAATGATGATGATGATGATGATGAATTACAGCACACAGAGGAACTACCTGCACTGCTGTGCCCTTTAACTCTGCCTACTTCTAGGATTATAGAAGCTTCCTTATTTAATTTAACAGCTTTCATAATAATTTTTATTTTCTTAGAGCACCTCTTCCTCATGCAGCCCAGAGTGGGACAGACACACCCTGGTCATGGCAAGTCATGTGTCTTGCTGACAAAATTAAATCATCAGGAGGAATCCTTTCCTATGACTCTTTTGTTACTGTCTCTTTTTGTGTTTGGGGTGAGAAGAAAAATGGACTCTGGGAATGAGCTTGATAGTTTTGCAGCCTCCTACACTGATTTTCTCTTGGCTCATCACACGTTCACAAGGAACCAAAAAAATGTATGGGAAGGTTTACGCTTTTAGCCAGATGGGTCTCCAGGGAATCCTGTAGATGCCCAGTTTTGAAAGAGAATTGTTTTATTTTTCATGTCTCTTTATAAATTGTATGTTTGAGTAGACCCCTGTGCACCCACTTTTCAAATCTTGGGTAAAAACTTGGGTAGGATGCTACAAGTGATATGTTTATTACCATGGGCAAGTCTGCATACATCAAAGGGAGTTGCCCAATTAGTAGTCACCAACAGGCTAAGGTCGGCACACACGATGGGACTAGTCCCTGCAACTAGTCCCTGCGACTGGTCCCTGCGACTAGTTGTATCATGTGAACTGGCCATTTTTGCTTCAAAATCTAGTTGCAGGGACCAACTTTAGTCCCTGTGAATAGTCCCACGAATTCAAACCAGTTTGAATTTTTGGGACAAGCCCCTGCGACGCTTCATGTGAACTGTTTGTGGGACAAGTCCCTGCGACCAGTCCCTTCGTGTAAATTCTTCAGGGGCCTAGTTGCAGGGACTAGTATCTTCACATGTGCCGACCTTTAAGATGTCAGGCTTCAACTTAAGCAAGACTTCATGTGTTGCACTCTTGGGTAGCCCTCTTGACATGGCCATTCAAATGTATCAGTTAACTGTCAGTAGATTATTAACTTGATTGAATGCCAGACAGGCATCTTAAAAGGGCTAACCAGAGAGAAAAATGATACCCAGGACTAAATACTCAGTGTTATGTAAACATCATCATTGTCATCATCACCATCCTCGCCGTCATCGTCATCGTCATCATCATCATCACCATCATGAAACCAGAGCTAACTGCTACCGAAATGAGTCATTGTAGTTCTTATAAGCAGACTGCTATCCTTGCATCTATCACAAAAACCAGATTCTTATGTTCCTCTGATCTGAATTACTTATTCATTAGGCATTTTTGTTCCACAGTTTCCATGGTAAACATGAATAGGCTCAGAACAATTGTTGTAAGAATCAAAGACTTGTGCGTACCCATGGTCTCTCCACCAGTTACAAAGCTGGCGATTCCATGAACAGGGGAGAATGTGGAAAAGAGCAGGGTATTCCAAGTTGAGCAATGAGTAAAAATCTTGGTCTCCAAGATGTCCTTGAAAGGTGTACTTGTCTGCAATCTCCCTCACTGCATTGTTGTGTAAAAGAAGGTTATAAATCCTTGATTCACGCATGTTGCGAAGGTTTATTAAGATAACACCACTGTTAAAACCTGTGAGTCCATCTGGAGGTGGTTCACCAACTTTGGTGCCAGGATTTCTGTCACGAAACATTTGCAAAATATGTCTGTAGACTGGTTGCTGCTCTCTCGCTAGCCCAAAAATAGTGGTGGCTTTAAAGTTATCAAAAATCGCAAACAGTTGCTTGATGTCTGTCTTGAAAAGCAGATCTGAATCTAGTGAGATGACCCCCATCATGTTCTGGGGTAGGACATAATGTATTGCAGTG
This sequence comes from Catalaphyllia jardinei, assembly GCA_022496165.2. Lineage (NCBI taxonomy): Eukaryota > Metazoa > Cnidaria > Anthozoa > Scleractinia > Caryophylliidae > Catalaphyllia > Catalaphyllia jardinei. The sequence goes on from CM042749.1 coordinate 37,543,509, forward strand.
GATAAAAAGAATAAGGGATGGTTGTAATATGAATCACTGCTGCTACTGAACAGATCCTGAAAAGAAAATAGTGTGCTATTAATATTAAATATAATATTTGATACAAGTATCAACATTAAGAAACTGACCTTCTCAAACTTACTTACCTGTACTGGAGAAATAATGGCTGAATTAGGTTATATAATGGGTGGTTCATGTTGGTTATGACAGAGGAATACCAGTACTTATTTTTTTCCTTATTTTATTTCCCTGTGATTAGTGCCCAGGGCTGCTTTCTTTTGTGTGTGCGTGTACTAAACCTTCCAGGTTTTCACATTTACTTGAGGATTCACTCATTCCGTATGAAGCAATAAAACAGAATCTCTGCAGAAAACATAACTACTTGGTATACATGAAAAAAAGAAAGTATATTGTGTTTAAAGTAGACAGTGGAACCTCCAGTGATGGTTACCTCTCTACAATGATAAAACTTTACCCTCTCTCCTCAAGGTAGCCATTATGGAGAGTGGTTCTACAGTACTATTTGCAATAAATTGTTTAGCCCTCTCATAGATTTTACTTTCAAAATCATTATTGAAGGTTCATTTGTTTGGAACAATTACAGACATTTTGCTCCATGGTTAGATCACTTGAAGTCAGTTTGCTCCAACTAAAAGTTAGATAGCTCGACACAGGCCACATTCATTACCTCAGTTAAGCGAGTTTGGCTTGGTAGAGGTTGAAAGAATGAGAAATGATCTATATGTGTGTTGGAGTGAACTGACATGGAGCAATCTATCATCCATGGAGCAAACTGACCGGATGCCATTTGGAACCACCAACATGATTGCCATTGCCACCTTCCATAGTCAGTGTCAATCACGCACCTGAATTTCTTTTGTGATTGGCTCCACCTTTTTGGATACCTTGTCGATATCATAATATGTCACATTCAAACCAATCTTACACACTTTACCAGCTTCAATGAATGTATCTTCACAAGTGCGTTTTCCAAGTGCATCTGTTATGATGTGAAAAGACAGCTTTATGCTTGAGTATTTGCATATTGACAATACACATTGTTTGAATCTTTTGGCTAGAGGACTTGTTTGTCCAACTTTGGCAAGTGTCATCAAGACATTGTTCTTTTGTTGTGATAAACCAGACTTCGAATATTTTTTCCTACTCTCCTTTTCTTTACCTTTTTTTACACCAAGGTTCTTATGATCACTGGCTCCTTCACTAATTTGTTTGGTATCTTTGCCAGACTTGTTGAGGTTACTTAGTAAAGCCTTTTCTTCCAAGTTTGCTTTCTCCTTGGCGACTTCTTCAACGTTTGCTTCGAGCTCAAACGGTGATATCTGTCCTGACTTCTTGTGCAGAATACCATCATCGCGAATTTTGCGAAGTTTTAAGTCGTTTTCAGCTTTTTCATCATCAGCTTCCTGTAATTTTATTTTAATTTCCTTGGATTTCGGTAATGACGTTTGTGACAAATCAGTTTCTATCTTTTTGAGTTGAAGATCGTTTGCATCATTAAAAGTCGAGACACTTTTTCCGCCATTTTTCACTGGTAAAATAGGTAGGTTATCTGAATCAAGTTTGTTTCCATTGTGAATACGGGTCTGTTTCTTGTCAGTACTTTTGAGACGGTGTTGTTGTGCTAAATTTCCCGCCATGAGATTTAGTTCCTGGATAGGTTGATCTTCTGGAACTGAAGAATAAAGAAATCTACTGGCGATAACCAGAACCGAAAGAAGTCCTATAACGAGAATACGTGCCGGGTGTCTCATGCAATATCGAACTAAACTTGAAGCGACCGCCATTTTGGACTTCGTAACGCGGTTCAATCCCTGCCCGGGTAGGTACTGATAGCTTTTTTACTGTCAAAAGGGGGTTGATCTGATAATTATATAGACAACAAGTGTACGGTAACGAATTGTATTCTCCAACCAAATGCTTTTTCAGTTATTTAGATTTAAATTTATTTCGTCAAAACTGTTCTCAAACGTTTTAATTCTTTCGTTTAGTTGAACTGTTATTCTCCCTCCCCGACTCCCCCCTTGCTACTAGAAAATAAAGAGCAACAACAGTCGATCAGAAGCGGTCAGCAGCAATTTATAAAAACCAAGATGGCCGCCACGTGTAGATGTCTCAGGGTTGTCAAATTTCCTGTTAGATCGCTTCTTTTGCGGACGTTTTGTAGCCGTGAATCGCCTGAAAACAATCCTAACACCCCACCGTTTGATAATGACAATGTTCAGATGATATTAAAGAAAATCACGGGTCGTAACTTGGACAAAATATTCGCTGCACGGAAGCAAAATCTTGATGTTCCATCGTACAAACTAATGACAGATGAAGAGTATTTGGAGGTAAGATATTTTTTTTTATCAAGCCTTGTCAGCCACTCAGCTGTGTTTCACTGGAAAGCTGTGAAACTGATTGGTTCTTGCTCTGTTTTCTATTTGCTGAGAGACAAAACAAGTTTTTCGTATTGTTTTCTACGAATGATAGTCAACTTGACTTCCCTCATTGACTATCCACCCATGGAAAACTCGGGCTTGTAGTCTAGTTGTTAGATACAATGTAGAAACACAATTTTAAACTGTACATTTTTCTTTCGGTTATTTTCTAATAGCAATTGTCTAGTATTTAAGTGTACTAAATGTACTGTACCTTTGGATCACAAATAATCTGTGCTCACACTTTTTCTTTATACACTTTTTAAATTTTATTTCTCATAACAAAAAAATTAAGTTTATGGTGACCCGCAGATAGCAATTTTGCTATTCAAGGTGGGTCAATCATCAATAGACTTTAGAAATCAATGATTGAATAGTTAGACATTGTTAAATAGACCCTTCCCCAAAGTACCCTGGGTCCAGAGATTTTTTCTCGTTGGGGACGACAGAATTGAGCGGCGAAGCCGCAAAGGTGAGTCGCGAAGGGGCGAGAAAAAAACCTCTGGTGACCAGCATTACTAGCTCTGACGGACGTTCCTCACTGCTGGCGAGCGAGAAGAGCTTTGGCATCCAGGGTATCTCCAAAGTGGCGGCCGAAAATTCAAATGAGTTAAAATTAGCCAAAATTAAAAATGTATACCAGCACTAGAAAGAACACCTTTATGTTAGTAAAACTGCAAAGTTTCAGCATCTCAGGTGTCATATCAACTGAGAAAAGGTAAGTTGAAAATTGGAAAACTTAATTTTAATTAAAGACGTTTGTATGACTGGGGGTGTGCATTATACCCCCAGTCATACAAACGTCTCTAAATTTTTCAATTTTCAACTTACATTTTCTCAGCTGATATCACACCTGAAATGCTGAAGCTTGGCAGGGTTACTAAACTAAAGGTGTTCTTTCTAGTGCTGGTATACATTTTTAACTTTGACTTATTTTAAATTTTTGCCGCCATTTTGGGGAAGGGTCTATTATAAAGAGAAGCTATGCTACAAATGTTTATTTCCGCAGGGTCAAAAGGTCACATCAACTGTGGTTTGCGATTAGCAGATTTCAATTCATTTTGTTTTCTTTTTGCAAAGTTTGTTGGTTGTCATTGTAGTTAAGATTGATGGTAGCCAAAAATTATGCAATTTGAGTTTTGAACTTCAGAGAATTAGTCAGCGGTTGTCATGGTGGCTTTTGAGCCAGGCCCGAAAAATTTTCCATTTTCTTCAAAATGTTAGCTTTTTATATAATTTTTTTGAATGTTACCGGTTTATGTTTTGTGACCATCAACTATGGAATGTCATTGAAAGAGTTTCAGAGTTTGTATGTTAATGAAAAGGTAAAGGTAAAAGGTAAGTCTGCATGCGAGCAAAGTGGCCCATCAGGCCAGAGCTTATCCCGGTTTCCTTAGCATTAAGCTACCAGGAGTATTTCTACTCCCCCCTGGATGGGATGCTAGTCCATCGCAGGGTTACCCCCCAGCATTAAATTTGCCGGTACCCATTTATACACCTGGGTGGAGAGAGGCAATGTGAGAGTAAAGTGTCTTGCCCAAGAACACAACACAATGTCCCCGGCCAGGGCTTGAACCCGGACCGCTCGATCCGGAGACGAGCGCACTAACCATGAGGCCACCGTGCCTCCCATGTTAATGAAAAGCATAGTGGTATTTAACAGTAGCTATGTAATTTAAGCTCTTATTATCCAACTGCGCTTCACAGAGTACAATTAACGCCACCCAAAATGAGTACAAATATCACATGGTATTTGTACTCCAAAGGACCGGTTAGACAGGTTTCCTGCCATTGACCAATCAGTTAGCTGGATTTCCCGCGCCAGTTCCATTCCGCTTGCCATACTTCTGTCATGCATTCCCTGTAAATAAATATTGGCAAAATTCGCCTTCATGGACATAACAATTTGGCGTGTTGGATAATAAATTTCTTATTAGATGTTTCATTGTGTAGTATCACTGTGAAGTTTTACTCGTTGTTTGTATTTTGACTCACCCTACAGGCTCGTCAAAATACGGCACAACTCATAAAAATACGCAACAAAACGTCTAATGATTATATATGTAAATATAAACGAATGTTTGTGATGTCTTAGGTACAGCATAAAATTGAGGAGAAAGCTGCAGATGTACTTGAAATGCCACCGGTAATGGTAGAGAGACAGGAGATAAATGAAGTTTATGAAGAGAATGACAAGCTGGCACATTTTTCGGAATCAAATTTTGTCTTTACAGATATCAGTACGAGTGAAAATGACAGAGTAAGAAACAAGTTTTTGTATATTTTTTGTTTTTAAATGTGCAGTTCCAGAAAATATCCATACTCCCCCCACAGAAGGGAATGGAATTTCCTGGGGGTGGAAAGGGGGGCTGGGGACGGGGGAGGTTCCTTTAAGACCAGAAAATCAAAAGAAATATATGAAGTTTAATTGGAATTTCCAGAGGGGGAGGTATGGATATTATCTGAAATTCAACAATATAGAGTGGACAGTACAGTGATCACTTCTAGGAGTATTTATAGGGCAGCTACTGAAATCACTACAGTGGCACCCCACTATAACGAACCCCACTTTTACGAAGACCTCGTTATGGTGAGCAACATTTGAAAGCCCAGCAGAATTACAGTAAAATATGTGAAAATAAACCCCGCTATAACGAACCCCGCTATAACGAACCCCGCTACAACGAAATCCCGGCTATAACAAATAGATTTTGACCGTCCCAACGCACAATTTACCCTGCTATAACGGATATTTTGTCTTGTCACTCGCAGTCAGTAAAAGCGACATGATGGTACAAATGGTTGACAAGCCCAACACGACTCCTATTGGTCAAGATAGGGAAACTTTGACCTTCAAAGCTTTGCTTTATTTAAATGTAGCTGTACACGTGCAAGTCTGTAGACTGTTTTGTGTGGTGTATATCCCATTGTTTAGCTTGGTTCAGCTTGGTTACCCCACTATAGCGAATATTTTTGTTGTTATTTGTTATAACGGGGTCTTCGCTATAACAAACATTTTGATCGGTACTGTGACACTTCATTTTAGTGGGGTGCCACTGTATGTTCTGTGGACACTGTTGGAGTCAACAGATGAATGTCATGTTGCTGTCAGGTCAGAGGAGTTGCTTGAAACTGCCTACAAATTAGTTTGGAGGCTTAATCTTGTTGATTTTTTCTTCTTGAGCTATAAATGCAAGGACATCTTTACATTTTGACATCTTTACATCTTTATTTATTTTTTTCCAGTACTATTTACAGAAAGGGCATGCCCGCAACTAGCAAAGGCTAATCTAGGCGGGCCATACCTTAATAAGCAAATTACAAAAATATACAGACAGAAATAATATTAATTAATAAAATAAAAAGGGGAAAAAAGAAAGAAATACAGTATTAGGTAATAACAAGAAAGACAAGAAAAACAAGAAAAACCATTTCACTAACCTAATAACCTAAGGACTGGTTACCTTTGAGAGTACTATACTCTCAGTCTAAATTGGACATTTGTCAGACAGCAGGAAGTATCTGTCTTGAGAACCTGATTCCACCCTTTCCTTTTCCACGTTATGGGATCATTGGTGAATGGTAAATGTGAGACTTTGCAAGACGTCAAGCAAGACTACAGTGTCATGGAGCTAGAACATTTAAACTATAGCCATTCAGATGTTTAGATGCAAACAAACAAATCAGGAGTTGGAGATGTTCTTAGCCTTGCAAAATAGTTTCCAAAAAAGGAAGGTTTTTAAAAGACCATTTGCCATCCTTCATTAGCAGGACAAAACAATCCACATGCACTGTGGTACATAATATCTAAAGTAACTTTGTTATCAAAAATATTTATTTTTAGACCAGATGTATAACAGTAAGAGAACCAAGTGGAAGATTACGAAAGGCAACATGGGAAGAAAGAGATAGAATGAATTTTATATACTTTCCCAAGCCTGGGCGAAAGTATGAAATGCCAGAACTTCTCAAGGATGAAAGACTTGAGGTAGTGTGACACTGTTTATGTTTTAGTTGTAAGAAACTTTGAACAGAAGTGTTTGCACTTGTTGCTAGTTAATGTTGGATACATGTAAATAAATGGTAATGACATAATAAGTTTATTCAATTTGTTGGTGATTTATGATATTAATATTAAATATTAACTATCTTTCAAAGTCAGGCCCAATAGGCCTTTTGCAACAAATGATCCACCATGCTGGAGGCAAGCTCATTAATATTCTCGCACTGGGATATTAAATCAAAGGCCAGTCAATCTTGACTGGTTGAGGTCTCTTTGTATTAATGTCCCAGTGCGGGAATAATAATGAGCTTGCCCTCCAGCGTGGTAGATTTTGTACCATGTGATCGTTTATTGCAAACGGCCTATTCCTTTCAGGAGTTTAAAAACAAAGGAACAGTCTAGGTCATAAGCCTAATCCAATTGTCTGCAGCTGCTAACAAGAATGTCTGCTTACTTGAGTGAGTAAATACAGAGTTTACATGTATGTGGAGTTCCATCAGGGGTCTGGCTATTTACATAATTATTAATCACCAATATTGATATAGCACTCTTCCTACAGACTGTATTTCAACAGAACCGTCATGAAGACTTACTGGACCTAGCATGTGTACAGTTTGAACCTGACTCAGCAGATTATATAAGGGTGAGTAGTGTTTATAAATGTTACCTTGGCAGGCATGTTATCATGAAGAGCTCTTTGTACATTTCAGTCATATTATGTCCCACTTTAGGATCAGGGTCAAAAGATAGGGTGCTTGGGTTTATCTGGGTGTAAAAACCCGTGAAGTTTTTCTTTGTTTTGTAGCTATTGTTAGGGTTAGGGTCTATTATGTTCACTTCTTTGTTTTCTTTGTTTTACGTCACTGGTGAGTGTTACACTGAGGTTCTTACACCGAGGATGAGCCGGGTTCTCAGACTGAGTATAATTTTTCACAGGCAGCCAGTAAAGCATAACACTTGGCGTAAAGCTAGGCCCAAAGGGCTAAGTCAACTTGGGAGGGTCCAGGAGAATGCTCCCTGGAAAATTTTAAAACTGTAGGTTGCCAAAGATTTCATGTATTTGGTGGGTGGGGCAGGGGGCAAACTGTTGAATTTTTATGCACTTAATGAACTTATGGAAATTGAGCTGTTTTTGACTATAAAATTAAACTGTATCACATGTTTCCTGAATCAATGATGAAGTATATAAACTTGTGCACAAAATAAAATGTTACTATCCATCTCAAATAACCAATATTTAGATGAAACATTTAATAGCATGCATGTACATATACATGTATATGTATACCACATTACTGTGTATCTGAATTTATACGATGATCTTCTTTACAATTACTTTCAATAATAACAATAACAATAATGACAATGACAACGACAACGACAACGACGTGAAATCAACATTTTAACCTATTTAGGCCTGAAATTGTCATTTTTGAGCTTACGCACTGCGTGTAATGGACAGTTTGCTCGTTTTTTAAGTGAAATCAAGATCCTTGCTGTCAGGCTTTCACGTGAAATCAACATTTTAATCTATTTAGGCCTGAAATCTCCATTTTTGAGCTTACGCGCTGCGTGGAATGGACCGTTTGCTCATTTTGAAGTGAAATCAAGATCCTTGCTGTCAGGCTTTCACGTGAAATCAACATTTTAACCTATTTAGGCCTAAAATTGCTGTTTTTGAGTTTACGCGCTGCATGAAATGAACAGTTTTCTCGTTTTGAAGTGAAATCAACAACATGCTTTAACGTGAAATCACGTAAAGTTAATAGATTTGGCTGTAATTTGAGTGAAATTGACGTCTTTGCGGTCGCGCGATAACGTGAAATGAGTTTAAATGGTTTTAAAAACCTGAAATCAACATCTTCTTAACGTTACACATTGATTGTTTTCTGTGCCTCAACACTGTGCTAACCCTAACGAGTCCTGACCCTAAGCAATATCCCTAACCCTGAATTTTAACTGTAACCCTAACCTGCTTGTTCCGTAACCCTAACCTTCAATGCTAACCCTAGTTTCGGGCGGTAATCCCTAATCCTAACTCTAATAAAACTGGGAACTCTTAACCCTTAAGGGTTTAAGTCCTAATGGTGGCGTGATAATGTGAAATCAAAATTTTAACTGTCTGTAAATGACCTGATATCAACATTGTCTAGCTTGTGCATTGCGTGAAATTAAAGTCTTTGCGGTCGCACGTTAACGTTGAAAATCAAAATTGTAACGATTTTAACCTGAAATCAACCTTTTTTTAAGGTCACACGTTGCGAAAGACCAATAATTTGCTGGATTTGAAGTGAAATTACTGTCTTTGCCGTCACCTGCTGACGCGACAGCAAATACAGGTTTTTTTGCATACGTAATATCTCAAAAACGATGCAAACTTCAGGGGAAAAAAATGCAGAACATTGTTTGACACACGTAAACAAAACTGCATGCGAAATTTAGAGCGTTTTTTGACAAAGTTCACTTTTGAGTAAAAAACCTAACGCCCTTTTTCCACCGAAGCTTTCAATTGGTAGGTACATGTAGTAGGTACATTGCTAAAGTGTTATTATTTAAACAAGTCAATTTTATTCCTCACTTAAAAGTTCAGTTCAGTTTAGTTTATTTATTTGCCATAAGGAGTACAAGAGAGAGAAAAAAGTAAAAAAAAAATCTAACTATTTACACTCTCATGGCAAGGAAACCCAATAGAAGCCAGCGGGCTTATGGAGAATGGGCTCCCTCAGATAAATAATTAGAACAAAATCTTAATTTCATAAGGGAAAAATGGCAGAGCTAATGTAAACCTTAAAGTAAATTAGATAGTCATACTGATCATAATAGAGAAAGAAAAATATATAATATATTAATGAATATTTAAGATAAGAGGAATGCTTTCAGCTTACACCAAAGCGAAGCGGTACTTGTTGCATTTCGAATTTCAAAACTAAGAGAATTAAAAAATTTAGGACCTTGGAAACTAATAGAGCACTTTTTTGTTATATTGGACAAGGTGGCTACATTTGTCTTTACAGCCAGCAGAATTCCACCAGCTGCCAGCTTCTACTGAACCCTGGAAGAGCATAATCATAACTTGGCAGCTATTTCAATTAATACATGAACTAGGGTGGATTAGAAGCAACACAGTATCTTTTTGCCTAGCTTCACTTAAAATAAGTGATCTATTAATTAAAAAAATCTAACCTAAGGTTTGCAGTACAAGTGTGACTACTCTAACCAAGGCCACCTGACAAAATTTTCTACAAATTTAACAAAAATTTTTCTCAACAAATCACCCAAAATGAACACAAATCTGTTGCATTTGTAATTTACAGCTTGATTGCATTAATAGGTAATTTGTTGAAAAACCATTGTTAACCTCCACAATTTTCGTTTGTTAAATTTGTGGAACATTTCGTTGGGTGGCCCTGGTTGTAGTAGTCACACCGTATCTCTCACTTAACTTTCTGTGGTCTGTCAACTTTTCATTGCTTCTCTCTGATGAAGGTGGGCAGAGGTCACAGAAAATTCAGATAAGTGAGAAAAAAGCCATCCATTTAAAAACTCTGTGAAGTGTTTTACAACAGTTGTGTTAATAATTATACTAGGTTCATCACCAGACATATGAAGACATCTTCAGGCATAAGAAATTTGATGTTTTGAGATCAACGCGGCATTTTGGAGGACTAGTTTATTATCTTGCAAAACATCAAAGGATCACAGAATTACTGGATGACATGATGGAGAGAGAACTGTAAGAAATTGCTTATTTGGATCAACATACATATAATACTAATTTGTTTCAATTAATTTTAGTGATTAAGTAGGGCTGCCAATTAGCCTGAAATGTCAGCCATCTGTTTCCTTTAGCATTACGCATGGAGGTAATTCCCAGGATGACAGGTGACTGACATTTCAGGCAAGTGCTGCCACAGTTATATCTTGCAAATGAAACACATTTATTGGACAATAGTTACATACTATTTGCACTTTGATGACTTGGTGAAGAACTGAAGAGCAACGAAATTGATGTCCATAAGTACATGGATCTATGCAGAGGTTCAAAATAGAACAGATTAAATTATAACAAATTGAAATTGTGTTTTTCCAGAAAATATCCCTACCCTCCCCATTGACCTTGCCCCTGCCCACCCCTCTGGCTTTTGAGATGGCTCACCCCCATGGAATGTTCTATGACCTTTCATCACACTTAATCTTCTATATTTTGCTGGCAGGTGGGATGATTGTATCCAAGTGGTGAGACTGCATCATGTCTGTCATCCAAAGAGCACAATCGCAGAACAGGCACACCGTAATAACTTGAAAGGCTTGTTTATGGTTCGGGTAAGTATTGATAGTGCAGTAAAATTGGCCGTATTGCATCATTCTTTTCCTTTGATCCATGATACTTCAGTAAAGCTCTGTAGTATATTACCACACAAGTGAATAGTACATTTGGTACATGCTGATTGGCTAGCTCGGAGGTGATTAGCAAGTAGTCTTCACCTCCGAGCAGCCAAAGAACAATAAAATCGCTTTTGTCGGTATATTTTCTGTGGTCCACTAGTTATTCAGCTAGTGTGGTATATGCTATAACAATTATTCACCACAAAGCCGGTGAAAGTGGTGGATATTTCCCTCCACTTGGGTGAGTAACTGTTAAATATTATGAAGATTTTGTTTGAAGCCGGAATCATAACAAAACCGGACAATAATAATGCTTGAACCATTAGGTGGTACTTCATGTCCTTTTCCCTGCAAGGGAAACAGGGACTTGCCTTCTCGTTTGCCAAGCTTTTCAGTTCTTAGCACATGTACCAGCAACCAGTCAGCTTTTGAATGCAAACTTTCCCCTTCCCTCTTCACAGTTTCTCTCCAAGTTTCCGAAGGCCTTCCTGTCTGATGTCTTCCTTCCAGGGTAACCCTATCTTGAATTTTTCTTGCCTAGAACTTCAATTATGGCAAACTGTTTTTAGACTTGTAAATGTAGAATTTGGTAGCAAACAGTTTAACTGAACTGGTGTATTTTTGGGCTCTTGTTGTTACAAGTTAGCTTGATGATCATGATGCAAATTATTGTTCTACCCCTTGTTGGAGTTTTGCCAACAAGGAAATTATTCAGCAGCAACACCTAAATGAGCTATATCCAAATGTGTTTTTATCACCTCTTGTAGGCCTACATCAGAAGACATGGCTCACCAGGATTATTGGAAAAATTAGAGGATTACATGCTGCAAGCAACTAGAGTGAAAGATGTAGAAAAGTCATTAAAGTCAGTAAAATAAAGGCATCATATTAATTTTTACAAAACAACCTTGAATCCAATACTTGGTGTTATATTTAACTTGCTGCAAAGCCTGCTTCTATTAATTGACCATGGAATGCTCAAAATTGATTTTGCATAAATGTTCTCAATCAATATTTTTTACTGACCCCATTATATGCTCTACAGAGAGGAAAGACCTTGGACAAATGTGGTTGGTTTTTCTTATTTTACAAAGAAATTAAAAGTTCAGTGGTGAATTCAAGGGAAAATCTCGGTGAATTCTAAATATTAATGGCCTGCTTGAAGCCCTCAAATTCCTTGGAGATTACTTAATCAGTGCTATTATAAGAAGTGTACGATAAGTTAATTCACTCCAAAGCCTTTGTAACATTTAAGCCAAATTTTTATTGATAGAATGGCTCAATAGTTCGTTTTTGCAGTATTTACACATCACAAAAGTGTGCTATAAGAAGAAGACCAATTCACAACATTTACATCAAATAAGAGTGTTGTCATCAGAATGCAATAAAGTAATGTACTGTAATTTATTTAAAAAACTCCTGCAAGACTTTCATCCCTGCTGAGGAAAGCTGCTCTTTGGTAGACCACAGTACAGCACTCTGTGAGACTATTTTTCACTTTGTTCCTTCTTTGCCCAGTGTAAGATAAAATTAGCATACTAGTAGGAACCAAATTGTACAAAATTGTCATGAAGCCTACGAACACTAGGATTAAAGTATCTTTGCAGTCATTAGTGGGCTGCCTGTGAGTGCTTTGAACAAGAGTGCATTGATTTATAATGTTGACCTATTGTAATAGGAGGCTATGGTTGACTTGACTCTGGGAGGCAAACCTACAGTACAAGTGTTTTTTAACAGAACTGTCTCGACCCTTGCCAAATTGAACTGACAAATGCATGAAATTCGTTGTCATGCTCTTCTCCAATGTTAAATGAATAAAAGTCTCCAAGAGTGCCATTCTTTGCCCAAGCAGACATACTTGGGATATATATACACTGAAAATCAGTGAAAAACTGTAGCATAATGATCACTTATTGATACTATACAGAAAAGTGATGAAATAATGCCATAACTTAGTTTCCTTGGCATAAGCCTCTAATTAATCTTCCCCCCGTGTTAAAAGCTCATCCACAGTGCATTGGCAGAACTAACGAAGTTCTGCATGATCAGTATATACAGTCACATCTGGATTTCCATCTTTATTTTATTATCCAGATTTTCCAAGTGGTATCAGAACTTTTCACATGGTTCTGCATACCAGTTCCTCTTCTTTCCTATATTTGATTACACAGGCTCTTGCTTTTCAAGAAAATTTATCAAGTCCTTACTAGTCCAAGCCTAGGTTTTGTAGGTGTGACTGTATTCAAACTGCTCATAAAGTAAACTTTCTCCAAACAAGCAGCAACATCTTGTCATTGTTTATCCATACACAAAGTACTGGTAAGTGACTAGTTTTGCTGCAGTTCAAAGAAAGACTCATTGATATACTTTTGTAGGAGTAAACACCAAAATACATCATTTGGTTTGAGCGAAACAAATAAATAAATCAAATAGATGTTGCTAGATATATTAATTGTGCAAAACTGATTTCACAATAAAGTACTTCAAACTGATTTATATATTCAAACAATATAAATAATTGCAACAAATATTAATATAATGTGCTACAATACGATGATTATGCCTCTATGCAAGAATTATCATGTGCTATGACAAATAGAGGCTAAAGCTTACAGTTACAGTAAAATCCCTCCATACAAACACTTCATTTATACTATGATGGCCACTTTGTTGAACTAAGATCTGAACAAAATTTCAATCCTTAAAACAAATTCTATCGAATCTGCCTTAAATGCTACCATCCTATTAATTGACCATGGAGCATGATTCAATGTAACTTTTGTCAAAACTAGCTAACATACAGAATATTAAATGAATGACCATAAACAGTACAATAACTATTTTGCAGTGATTAAGTAACGTTGCTGAATTACCAGCTGGCCCAACCACCATTGATTGTAAGCTACAAGCCTGGTACAGACAAGCAAAACTTATCACTGACTAAGCTTTGCATTTCAGTGAAAATTGAATAATATTATATTGACACCAAATCACAAATCAATATCAAGCTTATCAGCTTAGTTAACAGGTCAACCCAGAGTGGGTTCAGTCTAATGTCTTGGAAATTATGCCAAGACTGCTTTATTATCCAGAACAGATTCAATATTTTGGAAACTGTCCATTCACAGTAATGTTAATTTAAAATAAATGGTTTAAATTGCTATCACTGGGTGCTTTCTACATGTATTATACCAGAATGACAGGTCAGATACCAGTGGACTGCAATTGTATCTAAGGAAAATGCAACAACATTTTCCGATCTAATTCGGCCAACCAACAGGAATAGCCTTACCACTTCCATTCCTTTTTTTGAATTTCCTACATAAGATAAATCTACTGAAGAAAAGTAAGGCAATGAACCAGTTTGTCAAAACGGAAACGCAAATTAATTTTTAGTTGGACGGGTCTGACTGGTTGAATTGGACCATCTCCAAGGGTCCATTTTCCCGAATATTCCAATCCGAATGAACTGAAAAAGGACCATTTTATTTGACTTCCAACTGAAATTTCCAGAATCTTTGGCATAATGGAAAGCACCCACTGACAAGACAAATAATCTAGAAGTAAACAACAGTGACTGCCAATTTGCCCACAGCAAAATATAATCTATGTATTATTATCATCATTCATTTGAATGTACACTTCATTTCACCTATGCGATGCAAATAGTCATTGCATTTACTACTCTAATATAATCAAAATACAATTTTTAAGGTTAAACAACTTTGTCAATCAGCATTTGTAACTTGTGGGCAATTTTGTCACAAGGAAGAGAACTGAATTCATCCCTAATCCTTGGGGATTAATAATCAAGCTACAGTAGATTAAAAATGCCATAATTAATAACTTCTACGTTCTCCTATTCAAGGTAATTTGCAGCACTTTTTTATGGTTTTACATTGTGTGATTTCAGAAAATATCCATATCTTCCCCACGGAAGGGATTTTTTGTAAGACCCCCCACCCCTTTGGAAATTCCAATTAAGCTTTATACATTTCTTAAAATTTTTTGGCCTTACAAAACCCTGCACCCCCCAGGAAATTCCAATCCCTTCTGGGGGGGGGGGGGGGGGGCGGCGTAATTTTCTGGAACTACCCATTATGAGCTGCCCAGACAGAATTTTTTTCCTAATAAAAACCTTTGCTTTTGGTAGCTTAAGTTCAGTGGGATCATCATATTGATCATGAAATTCAGTTAGGGCCTGTTCGCACCACGCAAAATTTTGTTTGTTTTGCCAAAAAATCTGTCAATGCGAAGCCATTGCTAGTGCGAACGATTTTTTGCACCCACCAAAATTTTTGCGAGCGGAATGAAACTTCAAAGATTCCATCGACTAACTTTGGAAGCTGTAAAAATTTTGTCAGGCGAGAAAATCCATTGTTCCTTGACATCCAACTGTCATTGGGTCATCAAATTTTGCAACATATGGATTACAAAGCGAACGTGACCGCATGACTTCCCGCCAGTTTTCTCTCTGCATATTTCTACGGAACAAGATCTCAGAAAAATGGCACTGGACAGCTGCAGAAAGATTTCGAACCAAGATTCTGCCAACCGAGGAATTATCCAGTGCGGGTGAAAATGACGGCGATGGCGGCGTATTCTCAGCTGAAGTAAAACCTCCAAAATCCATAACAGGTGAATCTTAGCAACCAAAACTATAACTAATTGTTGATGTAGCAAGAACAGGTTCTGCATGAAAAGCAAAAGGCAATTAAGTGCCATAAAACATTTCGGGGGAGCGTTTTTCATTCACAAATTCGACCGGAAATTTCGCGGGAAACAGACACCGACATACATTTCATGACATCTTAATGGCAAATTGATCAAGTTATCTGTCACTAAAAAAATTTCGTATTTTCATGTGCGAACAGGATTGCAAAAACAAAACATTGGTGATTACAAAATTTTCACTTTTTTGGCAAACGCCAAACTCAAATTTTCGTCTTAGTGCGAACAGGGCCCTATACATCACCTAATAAAACAGGCATTTTCAATCACTGCAGTAGACCATATTCATATTTCTTGGTATTTTTTATTTATTTATTTTTATTTTGAAGATTCACCATGAGGCAGGTGTGCATACTACAATCATGGACAAAAGTTTTGGGACAAATTTACATTTGTGGTGCTTTTTCACGTGCGCCAAACAAACAGTCATGCGCAAATTTATCTACACTTGTTCAGCCCCCCCAACCCCCCCCCCCCTACAATGTTGGACACATGTACACACCACTTCTCCAGAGTGAATCAACATTGTATTGGGGAGGGGGGGGGGGGAGAGAGGAAAGCAACGCATTTTGAAACGAATAACAGTGCTTTTTAAACACAGAAAATTAACGCAATTACACAAGTGTCCCAAGGAATTTTGTCCATCATCGTAGGTTCCCTGCTAGGTAAACCAACCACCTAACCACCTGCCCCCCCCCCCCCCCTCCCCTAAAAAATTGGTAACCTGTTCCCTAGCTTGCAATGGAGGCTTGTGTGAGGGAATATCATTATAAAGAAATTAACGTCATTTGCATTTGATAAGACTTCCCACATTATCCTCAGTTGCAAGGTAATTCCAGTCTTATATCAAGGATATGAATATGGTATATCAGTATAATTTGGTTATTCTCAAACACTCAATCATACATTTCCATTCACATCATTTAACTGGTAATGACAAGATCTAATTAAAAAGGCAATAGAACATTTTTATATAAAAACAGATTCATACAAAATACAAAATCAAACTGTGTCAAAGAGAAAAACTTTCAATCCAACAAAATACACAGCACAAAAAGCAGAATCTTTTAACAAAAGCTCTTCGTTTTTTTTAAAAAAATACATGTGTTATATTTTTTAAGAAAATAGCTTTATTCTTAGCAACTTTTCACCATTGAAAAAAAGAGCACCTGACTGCAGGTTCTAAAAATAATCATGTTAGACACTCCAAAGCATCAAAATTAATGCCAGTAACATATAGTACTGTCACCTTCAATGTCATAACACCTGATTACAACACCAGAAAAATTGGTATTTTCTGTAATTTCCTGTAATTAACTAGCAAAATTAGTATCATAATTTGCCATAAAAAAACTATAAATTAATATTATTGTAATAACACAAGATAGTAGCAGCAAATATTACTAAGCACCCATTTATACCCTGGGTGGAGAGAGGCACCGTGAGAGTGAAGTGTCTTGTCCAAGACCACATCACAATGTCTCCGACCATGGCTTGAACCCAGATCGCTCGATCCGGAGACGAGCACAGCAACCAGAGGCCACTGTGCCTCCCAGAGGACATCAAATACTAATGAATAATTAGCAATATACAGATGAAAATACTATTAATTATTACTAATAAGTAATAATTAATAATTAACTCAATATAAAATACAAGATTATTGTAGCACACCTGTCACATACATTAGTATGTAGTTTACAACATGCTAAACATTAAGCAACTAGTCTCAAAATGGAAAATACAAAAATAAAACTGCTCATAAAAATTATGCTTACAAAAAGTATTTTGCATGAAAGAAACATCTTCAAAAACATCTTCACACAACTACTTCACCCCTGCTTTTTGGTGTTGTGAGAAAAGGCAACAAAACCGCTGAGGCATCGTCTCGTTCAAGTTTCTGTAATAAACAGTACAATGCAAACACTGTTGAGTCCCTTCTATGCTCCCAGTCTTGTAGAAGTTTCTGTGTAGCTTCTGTTGGTGTCAAATCCAGGTTCTGGGTGAAGGAGCTACTGTATCCCATCTTCCCTGCAAGGTACTTCCAATTTTTACCTTGTTTTGCATTGAGATGAGTTGCCAAGTCTTCGGTCACATAAGCAGGCAGGCTGCTAAATTTAGTATTATTTTCTGATGAAAATAGAATAAACAAGTTAATTAATTACAAATTGTATGAAATAATTATCACCATTGTGAAACACATTATAGTTCCACTTATTAGATCAAGAGAAATGCCTAAGAACAAATAGAGGTATTACAACACCAGCAAGTGCATGTATGTGGCCACCCTCAGGGAAGTGGGAGGTGGCTGCTAAATAGGGTTCGCTGCTTAGAGAGGTTGGTGTACTTTGTAACTGTGAGGTCAATTTCTTAGGGTTTATTTCTTTGTGAAAAGCCAAGATTTCCAAGATTGTATTCTTAAATGCGAATCAAAATGGATTTTATGTTTTTTTTGCTAAACACGAACACTCAGATCATGACGCATCAAAGGAAATGAGTGGATGAGCACTTGTAATTAAACAAGTTGTTTTGATGATGTTCATGACAGCATACAATTTATGTACATATTCTGCAGTATGCTCACTAGGCCATCTATTCTGAATGAAACTTTCTGAAACTGTTTGCCATGTTCCAAATACCTCAATAATACATGCGGGTGCCACAGTGAAACCTGTATTAATCAGACACCCTTGAGATACTATCCCCTCTAAACAGGTCTAATACATTGTGCAATAATAGTTAATTATTAACCCCTGTCCAATGCAGTGCAGTGAAACACAGTGTATAAGGTGCAAGATCAAAAACTGCTCGTAGCAGAATGTCCAGTCAGTCAATGTATCAACCCAGCTCTGAAACAATGTTGCTGAAGAATGTTAAAGGAGTCTGACCTGAGCTTGAAGAAGTGAAAAGCCCTTGACGTGTTTTTGCTTAATGCAGTATTAGTGTCTGTGTTTGCTTAAAAGAGGTCAGCCTGCTTAGTGCAGGTTTTCTTACAATGTGTGTTAAAAAAACTATGACTCAAGCTGGTGTCCCATATGAGGTTGGCTTAAACCAGGTTTCACTGTACATTTGTATTAAATTTTTCAAGTTTAATGATCCCAATCAGATTTTGCTCAAACTATTAAATCTCATTACTGGATGGGATACAGTTCCTTCAGAGTTAGTTCAGAGAATATCAGATTTTGCATCACACACCAGTTCCAATACAATATTCCATATTCATGTACCCAATCTGACTTAATTATAACAGGAAATTAATAAAATGCATCGTGACTGACAGTAACATAAAAGCATAACAATATTCTACCTATTATAGGTGCCAACTCTGATGACTTTGGTTTAGCAATGGTAGTAACTGCAAAAAAAGGAAAAAGAAGAAGTTCTGTTACCCTAAATGCAAGCTTGGCACTTCAGTGTGAACCACCACCAGTTACCCTCAGTTGCTCATAACCCTGACACCTAAACTGTTGATTATCACTTCTTGTATAAGGAGTTTATGCATAAGGAGATTAAAGGATTTACCTGAAAGTTCAGAGAAGAGACTATGCCCAGATAAAAGTAAAGTATGTATATGAGCCAAGTGGCCCATCACACTGGAGCTCATCCTGGTTTCAGTAGCCTGAAGCGACTAGGGAGTATTTTTTACTCCCTTCTGGATGGGATGCTAGTCCACCACAGGGTTACGTTACTCCCAGCATTAAGTTTGCCGGTACCCTTTTATATACCTGGGTGGAGAGAGGCACCGAGAGAGTAAAGTGAAATTACTCAAGAATACAACAAAATGTCCTGGGCTAGGGACACGTTTCTCTAGAGTCCCAGAAACTTACAATAACAGAGTTGTTTTATTATTCTTAAGGTATCAGTGTACCCCAAAATTGATGACTTTTCAAAAAAATTGTTTTTCGCTTTTTCAGATAGATCTTATTGCAATCTTTCGTTTATAAAAAATATATGAAAAAAGATTGATTCTAAGCAAAGTTATTAACGAAAAACGTTTCTTGCCATTAACTATTCTCTAATTGATTGCTGTCAACATGTTGTCACGAGAAGTAAAGTTGCATTAAAAGGTCACGTAAGAGACAACAGGTGTGCGATTTCATGCGATTTCCACACCACTGTGTTTCTGTTAGTTGTGGTGGTTCTGCTTTGAGAGTTTTGCTTTTGTATATTATATATTTAAGAGCTTATGACGGTATATCTATTCCACATTGTCGAAGAAAAAGTGCGAAAAGTCCTTGTCCTTTTGCAAGCGAGTTCGAAGAAACCTTCAAAGAGGAAAAAGCTTTTGAATTCATTCGATAAGAATCGAGCTGATGTGTTAGCTGCTAGTGACTGAGGTTCCCACGTTGAGCAGGAGAAGTTGATTGCTCTAGATGAGGAAGAACAAAGTCGATGGGAGAACGAGAGCGTTAGTTCTACAGGGTCGAAAATTGAAGATAATGGCAAGGACGAACTGACAAGAGTTATTGCAACAGTTGGCCGGTCAAAAAATTTTTCCAGAATTCAAGCAAAAATTTCCTTACTAACCTTGTTGCGTGAGTGGCAGAATTCAGATCTTGCAAAGGATATTTTCCGCCAGGAGCAACATTTGAGCCCGCTTTGTAATTGATATGAGCTCTGTACTGTTAAAGTAACATAAACCTTCACTTGGTCCATCAACGGGTAATTAATTTCGAGATGTTTTGTGTAATTATCTCATTGCACCGGAAGAATGCCCCAAAGTATATTTTCCTTCATATCTTGAAACAAAAATTTCCGCAAGCGAAGCGCACATTTTAAGTTCGTTTCCGGCTAGTTTTCAACGTGTTTCGCTGAAATTTGGAGAGAATGTTGCCCAATAATCAGGCAAAAAAAAACGGTCTCGGGGAATTTTCATTTTTTGCTTCTTTCAAAAGTTATGACTATTTTAGTGAAGAGAATGTGTGTTTTATTAACTACCAAAGTTTAACTGCGTGTCAGAAACAAACCAGACAAGTAATCAAAATTTCCCGACACCGTTTTTTAAAGAAAGGTGTCAAGAAGACATAGCGATATTAATCGTGTTCTCCCACTCAAATCCGACTTGAAACGAACTTGATCAGTGAACCTCTGTACTTTGAGATATAGCGCGCTATATTTGGAAAACCTTAAACTATTTTATGTTAATGAATACACCTCCGTAATCTACATTATTATTAAGCTTTCAGAAAATATATACTTTACTAGGGTTTGCGTCAAACGTCTGACCGTAACGCGGTGCAAAGAATGATGGTCATTTGGGGTACACTGATACCTTAATAATAATATGAACGAAGGTTCTCTTCATACAAGATGTTTCAGGTGCATACACCTCCCTAAAAATGGCTTTACAAGCCAGAAAAGTTTCTGTGGCTTTCAAGAAACAGGCCCCTGGGCTTGAATCTGGACAGCTTGATCCAGAGATGAGTGCACAACCATGAGGGCACCATACCTCCCACAATATAACAGCAATTAGTATAAATCTACAAGCATTCAATCAGAGATGCCATTCTCTGATTGGCTACACTACTCAATATCTAATTGTTTTAGTATAAATTTACCGCAGTCTCATAGCATAAAAAGAAAAAATGTCAAGTAATGTGTAGAAAAGAACTGTTTTATTACGTTACATCAGGCTCAAACGCGATGCGCGCTGATGCGCAACTGTTGACTATCAGCAGGTAGTCAATGATAATTTAGCCAATCAAATTTGCGGATTCACAATAGACTACGGTTAATTTATACTAATCTGTCATAGTGAGTGGCATAGCAGTGTCTGCTTGTCAACAAACTGGCTGCTGCTTCTGTGTGTTTCTCAAGTGTCTGTGAAGAGGATTAAGATCATAAAGTTTTGAATGACTTCGTAGATTTATACTAAAACAACGGGATTATTTGCTCTTGATTTCTGTGTGTGATCTAGTAATTATTTAAAAATATAGACAACCATGGAAGAAACTATCGTATTTACAGATTATAAATGGAACCAAGAGTTACAACTAAACT
The DNA here is from genome assembly GCA_022496165.2 of Catalaphyllia jardinei. Classification (NCBI taxonomy): domain Eukaryota; kingdom Metazoa; phylum Cnidaria; class Anthozoa; order Scleractinia; family Caryophylliidae; genus Catalaphyllia; species Catalaphyllia jardinei. Next base: position 37,565,073 of record CM042749.1, read on the forward strand.
TGATTGAAATACAGAAAGTTTTTTTGGAAACACACACCTTTGCCAGTTGGAGTTGGAGTTGGAGTCTTGTGTTTGGACAAAAATTTCTTCACTTTTGGCCGAGCCAAAAAGAGAAGTATAAAAAACAAAAGACCAACAAGAACTAAGAGGAACCATGCCACATCATCACTAAATATCTGGGGTTCACAAGAATGTTGTACCTTGCTTGCATCATCTAGTTAAAAAGAAAAACAGGAAAGAACATCTAGTAACTGTTTTCTTTTTGGTCAATATGTATGAGTATTGGTGATTATTTGAATAATTAAGTGCCCAACCTCAGAAAAGCACCCACCCCAGCCCCCACCCTCTGCGCTCAGAAAGATGATCCAATTATCAAGGTTACGCTGTCAGACATTGAGGAGTCAGCACCAGAGAGTTTGATAATTGATTTTAGTGACAATGAGATAACATAACATTTTTAACAGGAAGAGTTAAAATTCTGCTTTGGTACAACTTCACATTTTGTTCTTAAACATTGTTTTGTTTCAAAATAAACTCACTATAACTTGCTGAAAATGGTGAAAATATGACTTAAGTGCCCAGCCTGGAATAAGTGGGTCCACCTCAAATGCATACTGACACGCCAGGCATCAACTAAATTACAAGGGAAGTGTAAATCTTTGCATTGAAAATCCCCCCACTAGTCAGATCAGAATATTGCAAGGTTGTTATTAATTCATGAAGTAGATGGTTGACACCTGATTCAAGTACAGAAGAGATGAGCCTCTAGGGAAAGGTCTGGGGGCATGCTTCCCCAGAAAAGCTTCAAACCTAGTGGCTCAGAAATTCTTAATTATGCACTCTCTTGAAGATATTTCCTAAAAAAAATGAAAAAGGTCAAAACACCAAGAATATCAAGCGATTGCAAAACATTTTTGCCTACTTTATTCTACAGCACTAGCTTAACTGAAACCATACACCACACCCCGCTCACCTCTAGCTTTAGCTACATGTACATAGGAAGCGATGAGTTACCTCTCCAGCTTGCGCCAAATTTATTACAAGCTGGTGGGTTGTAATAAATTATGTCAAATTACCTTTCTCTATCCAAGATCTTGATCTTGAAGTTCTTGTAGTTGTAGGGTTTGGCTCTAGAGGTTGACTATTGACTTTTGGTGAATGTGGAGAACTGATAGTTTCTGCTGTCCTACAGAAAGTATCTTTTAGAATATTGCACTCTGATTCTACCACCTCTCCTTTGTGGCAGCGGCTGCAGGGATGACAAGTATTGTTCTCGGAGTATGTACCCTGGAGGAATCGTTGACAAAATAATCACCAAGGTGTAAGATAATATAGAAAATAGAGATTGCTGGCTTTAGAATTATTCAGCCAATCATATACCATTAAATTCCCAAAAAAGCCCCAGGGATTATCTTTTTCAAAGGCCCTTTTCGAGGAACTTATATTTGGAGGGGTTTACCTACAGAAAGAAATTTGTGTTTCCAAATGGATTGGGCTAGCCTTATAGTTGGAAGTTTCCAAGTACAAGCTCCTGAAGGGGGTTATATTTTGAGGGGTGATTTAATAGTGGGATTTTTTCATTACCCCTTTGGGGGATTATATTTGAAGGGGCTTATACATGGAGGGGCTTATTTAAGGGATTTTATGGTATTGCCACAACAAACAATTTAAATTTACAGTATAATTTCTGTTGTACAATAATAATATTAATAAAGATTGTGCTTAAACAGGGATTTGGCAAGTGCATCGAGATAATAATTCAGCAACGCAGACAATAATAATAATAATAATATTTGCATCTCTTCCTATACTGATGGAGTACAAGCTACAAGTTTTTATGGCAAGAATTCTGCAGATTTTGTCTGCTAATTGTCCCTTGATTGATTATAGCGGTACAGTACAAGTCTTGTACTCAATACCTACTATACACAGGGAATTTGCAGAGAGAGGGGCTGGGGGGCTACTTAAACTTTATTGCAAGAATAAAAATAAATTAAACAAAAAATAATTTAACAAAAGTAATGGAGTGAAAAATAGCAAAAAATCGTTAATTCGAAAGTGACCAGAGTTACTGGCAATGACAAACGCGCAGATAAATAGTAAGACTGAATGAAGCATTAGTCGTTACAATTGTAAAAAATGTTTGTGCTTCTAACCTAGCAGAGGCAAACATCTTTTAACTGGCTTCTTTTTCTTGTGACCGCTGTTTATAAAAACATTTTGTAATCGAAAGTACTTAAACCACAGAATTGTGTATAGCTCGGACTGGTCATCAGGGAACAATCAATCCGGCAGTTATTACGAATAAAGAAGTGCACATGGTACAGGGCAACATAAATATGAACGACGAAACTTCACATACCACTAGTAATGCAAGAAATAGTAATCAAAGAAATAATAGTAATGCAATATTATTTCTGATTACTTTTCCAAACATTTTAATGAAAAACCTTCTTTATCTGGTGAGTAAACTCTGCATGATTTTTGCTACTTTTTTCTGAATCTGTTCTATAATATTATAATATTATTTCCTTGTGCAATAATTGCTCAGTAATTATACAGTGTTAAGTTCAAGGCAGCTCAAGCAAAATCGTAGATTTCTGGCTTATTTATAGTAATTAAAGGTTGATATCAGTAGTATAATATAACAATCTATGATATTTCAATTTAGTGATGGTGAATTTTCAGACCCGATAGCAACATCTCGGAAGATGTGGAAAAAAAAAATCAATAGTTTTATCGTTATAATAGCATTCTCCGTCACTTCAGAGAAATTGAATAGAAATCCACAAGCATGCCCCCCCAGCACCCCCCACCTAAAATTTCCTTCATGCATTCTTCTTTAGCCCCTCCACTTGAAAACTTGCTTCATTGTCCCTGTTACACGGGCCAGTTTAAAAGCTACAGACAAGAATTCACTGACACAGCCCAGTTGTGTCAATTAGATTAGCAAGGCAAATTAAGATGTTGATAACTGTGGGAAATTAAATTTCTGCCTACCTCTGAGCACTTCTGACACTTTGTATCCTCGTCTGTTTTACAGTGAGACGTCACTTCCTCGCCTAGGTTACATTTTGTACATTCTTTACACCGTAAGGTATCACTGTTAAAGTATTTGTTGTTTGGACAGTCACACCGGCTGTCTGATGTTGGTGTGCACTGCTTCAGGATCCTTCCACTAGCACTGTCACATTTCACACTTGTGCATTTTTCACAAGAAGTGAAGTTGTTTGGAATGGCCGTGAAGTGGTCTTTAGGACAAGCCTGGCATGCAGTACTGTAATCCTGTCCACAGTCCTTAATTCGAAAATGGCCTGCTGGGCATAGCGGGCAACATAATCCAGTCTCCTGGGATTTGAACTCATTCACATCACAGGTATCCCCAAAACTAAAACACTGCAAAATATAAAGGCCATAAACAGAAAACTAAAATGGGTATACTGAGAGTTCATTACACATAGTTACATAGTTGAATGTTTGTCCAAACCCTACGTAGCTGATAATTTAAGTGACAGAATCCAACATTTTAGTTGCCACTTTTGAATGCCTACCAATTCCCCTGGTTGCATTTTTCACCAGTAGTACCTGGTTACTGTTGTGGCATCACTACTTTGAAAACAAATTTATAACTGGTGGCTATTTTTCTAAGATTTGTTGTAACATTCATGTGCTTAAAGTGATCTTCTAGTTTTCAATAGCTCTGGAAATCACCAGAATTACTTTCAGCTATTGGTAACAATCTTCAATGCAGGTTGCAAAGTTTAATGGAGTCAATAATTACCATATTATGATAATGTAATGTAGTGTGTATGTCAGTGGAAGATTCAGCTAATGACTTAGACTATCTTAAAGTCCTTTCCAAATTTCTTTCCTACCCTGCTAGTTTCGCTGTTGGGCGCTTACAAAGGATTAAGCAAAGGTCGACTTATGGCAAGTCTACCAACCACTATAATGGGAAAAAATATTAAGAGGGCCGCCTGATATAGTTACAGTTAAAGCTGTCTATGTTGTTTCTGTCAAGACAATACTCTTTACCTTTGCCACTGAATCACAGAATATTCAACAAACTTTCCAGCTGTCTCAACTACTGATTAGAGTTAAATTCTCTCATAATTTATACTGGACATGGTAGCACATGATTAATTTGACTTTCTCAGATTCCATTTGAAATTATGCTAATTTGGCTCAGCTGTCACTGTTGTTATACAATGTCAGTTAACAAATGAGCATGGAGTTTTTGTACATTAAATATGTTAATTTAAACAGCAATATTGTAATGGTGAAAACCAAAGGCATGTGTTTGCCTTTTGAACAAGTACAGTTAGTCCAGTTGCCAATTAAGGAGAATTCTGTAGAAAATACAAACATCATGATGGTGATTGATTCATTCTTGTTTCAAAAACAGACCTCAAGTCCTTGGGCAAAAATACTCCAAATTCTTTCAAAACAGGTTAGCAACAACAAGCAAAAATAAACAAAAGTATTGTTCATTTGTGACATATCACCTTCAGTTGATGATAATAACATTAAAATACAGAACTTTCAAACCTTGAGTAAGGCACGAACATGCAGTACAATAACTTTTATGCGTCCAATAAAATTTAATCTACAACTTCTCAATACAATTAATTAAGCTGATCAAAGTGTAATGTATACAAGTTTAAAAATTTGAAAGACAGGGAATGCAAATGGCCAAATAAATCACTTTTGTCGACAAGATCAGTATTGACCAGCCACTAGCAAATAAAGCAGAAAGCCAGCAAAAATACACCCTAATACGATTTATAGTCCATAAAAAGCAAAATGCTAATAAATCTCCCAGGGACATGCCCGTTCACGTCTATCGCTGCGAAAGAGCAATCGACCAAAACTTGCTTTCCGAAGCAAACTTTATTTATCTTCACGATACTTTAACGGCGCTCATAAGCTCAAACCGAAAACATCTACAACAATTTTGTGTCGTTACGGATAACTCTTATCCAGACTAAAACAAATCGGAAAATAAGAGGTAATAGATCAAGTGGGTGTGCATATTGAAAAGGCAGCATGCGTGGATTTCTCTCAAATTTGTGAAGGAATTTACGAGCGGTCGACGGCAAAGCCAGTCTCAGATCGGTTGCATATTCCCTTGGAATACAGGTTAAGAAAGATAGCCGTACTTACCGAAAGAAACAAGAAAAATGCGAAATGACAACGCATTTTTCTACACTACATCGCAAGTAGCGAAGACGACGGGAAAAGGACATCCCAGGGCGAAAGAAATGATGTAGTAGACGCTGCACCGCAACAATGCTTTCCAACACGCAACGTGATTGGTCAACGAAAAGTTTGTCCAATAAAATGATTTTTAATGATTAACATGCCCAGACTTGCCCTTGCGTAAAAGTGAAAATTAAAAACACATGCATATTTCTATCGAGTTTTTTATTTCGTTCCGGATTCGTGACTAACCCGGAACATTTTAGTACCGGATTGGTTTTTCCGTTTACAGACAAGCGGACGAATCACTGACGAATCCTTATCATACTTTTCCCCAGGACTTTCCCATCCACGTCTCTTTACTCCTTTAGCGTTCCAAGCCGACAGCAGAATTTCTCGCCCTGTAGCAGCTCTCCTAAGGTCTCACATGAATGGCTTGCAACCCTTTGAGAGTACAATAGAACAAACAACAGAAACAATGCCCTATTTCTCGCTTCATCCGCGATTTTAGAATGGCAAATACCAGAAACCTCTGATGCTGGCTGACTGCTCGCGCAAGTATCACATGACAAAATATTTTTTGCGATTTCCAAATTTTTTTTTCTGAATTTGACCACGATTCTTGGATTTTCAAACTATTTTTGCATTTTTAAAAAAGTATTTGTGGATGCAATAATTTTATTGAGATTTGCAATAGTTTTTTTAGATTTGATAAATTGTTTGAAAATGATTTCCAAAAAAACATTGTGATTCAAAATTTCGAATTTTAAAAAAACTAATTATTAATTATTAATTAATATATTATTCGGGATTGTCCCTAATACCGACTTCCATACTCTTGGACAGAAAACAGAACCGCATTTGTAAGAGCAACAAACCAACAAACGAACAAACAAAAGAAACTATTTCAAATTGCTATATATGTCAGAGACTTTGAAGCTCCAAAATTTAATACTCATATAACCTAACAATTCATTTAAAGTTTGTATTTGTCTAAAAAAAAATTAACAATTTATCAAAAGTGCCAAAGATGATTTCAAGACAATACTGCTCAGTCATTACAAACCACATACCTTATCTTTGAGGTTTTTCAAATTCTCTTTCCAAAAGTTTCTTATTTGATTTTTGCAGTTGCAAAGTTGTTTCATCAAGTGATACAAGAAATAATGAAGCATAAAGTTTTGACTGCATCCATAAATTATGGCGGTTGTTTTGAAACTTTGAAATTACTTTATGTAAAATTTTGAAATGTTTACATTTTGTGATGTCTTACATGAAACAAAAAATGTAAACACTTACACTTTATTAATTTCCAATTAGATTTTTCAGAAAAGGGCATGCCCGCAAGTAGCAAAGGCTAATCTAGGCTGGCCTTGCCTTAATAGATGAATTAAAAAAATATATTAAAACAGAAATTAATTAACAAAGTAGAAGGGAAAAAGACAGTATTGAATAACAACAAGAAAACTGTTACATTGACCTGATTTAAAATATGTTAAAGGCACAAGTACTGTTTATGTTAGTTGTATTTGCTTTGATTTGTCGTTTGTTGCTGTTGTATTTTTTTTTCTATGTTGGGTTTGCACTCTAAAATTAAATAAATAAACAAAGAAATATGTTTTCATATTCTTTTGTCAGCCCATACTAAGGTAGCTATTGTAAAGCTGTGAGCACTGTAGAAGTTATGTAGTCATTGTAAAGTTGTCAGTATTGTAAAAGTAACGTAGTTATCGTAGAGTGGCATGTATTGTAAAAAGTAATGTAGTTTTGGCAACTATAAAACTAAAAGAAAGATTTGTAATTAAAAAAAAGTTTATGTTAGTTAGAAGAGGACAGATCAGGAGAAGTATTACCAGGACTTTACATTTTATATAATCTCAGATAAAGTTGTTGAATAAAATTTGTTTGAGTTAGATTCTTTTAAAACACATTTTTGGAAAGATTTCTTTATGCTTGAGGTCTTTCATTCCACACTTTTACTCCTCAAGAGTGCAGAGTATAAACTGGAAACAATCTCTAAGTTAGGTGGTTAAATAGTGAACAAAGTACGTATCTATTAAAAACTATGTAATGACTATGGTAAATAATGTAATTTTGTCACCTTTGTACATTTTATTTTAGAGGTTGAGAGCACACACTTTTATCTTACAGTTCAGGTATTTATTTATTTCATCTGCTTAAGGGATTCCTTAGTATTGCATTGCGCATCACTACTGTGCACAATTTCTGTGTGATTAGCTTGTGCAAATGAGCACATGCACAATGTAAGGGATTTCCCTCAAGCTAAGCTCTACTGCAAAATAAAATGATTGTTTTCAAGCACCGTCAAGTACGTTTTTTATTGCAGCATTAAGTAAGTACATAATTCATTGCCTTTACACTGAATGAGTAAGAAAAAATTTTAACCTCCGGTAAAAAGATTACTGCAAAAAAATGCGTACCCACCTTTTCACTCATAACCTGAACCTTACCAACCTTAGAAGATGAAAGCTAGAAAGACTGTTTGTCAACTCTGACCCAAGATGTACATTTTTGCCAAGGAGCACATATCGAATTGATCCTCAAAGATGATGCAATGCATCTATTGAGACTTTTTAATATTAACTCCATATGTTTGGCCACTAATACCCCAAAGTGTAGTGGCATTTAGAAAAAAATGCACTTGATGGGTAGCATTGTATGGATTTTTGAAGCACCTTTCACAAGTTATGACTCTTAAATGAGCACCATACCATATGCTTTTATTGCACATTTTCAAATAACTGCATTATTAGGAACCACAAAAAAATTGAAAAAAATCAAACATAAAGTGTTATTTTTAGGGAATCACCATAATTAGTAATATAAATAATTTATTAACCATTTTTATTTCAAATACAGACAGACTAGTAGTTATTTTGTCTTGTGTATGACCAACTTCCAGAAACAGACACATAATACAATAATTGTATTATGTATCTTTGATCCGCAAGCAGATTAGCCTCCCATGCGGACACTCTAAGCGCTTGTCGCACATCCCTTCCCCACACGTGATGAGCCCTAAGAGAATGTGTGTGGGAGGCTACAAGCAGGTGACAAGTCATGAGATTGACTGGGACTATGACTGACAGTACACATCAGAAGGGAGGCGTTGAATTAGGGAAATACAATGTATATCTCATCAGTGACTGAAGCTACACTATATCTTCAAGATACAGAACTGTTCTTGAGGTTATACCAGCTTTTGTCAGGCTTTCAGAAAAATTGTTGTAAACCCGTCTCGGCACTTCATTGGTGCAGAACTGGCAAGGAGGAAGTTTATCCTTACTCAATGACTCAGCAAAACCCAGCACTGTACCTAATGTGTCGGTGTGTCTAAACCATCTTTCATGACGAGACCCATCTAAAAGTCTGATAGCAAGATGTATCCTTTGTGGCTCTGTATCTTTTGGTTCATCAGGAAGTGTATAATGTAATGACAGATCAGCTGTCCTTTGTAGCAACAAAACGTTGTCGTTGTCATTATCATTTTTGCTTTTTATATGAGAATGGTGAGATGGATGGTCCCCATCAGGTTCAACAACAAGTCCTGTACCAATAGATGGTAGTGGCTTATACTTTGAAAATGATGATTGTGATTTCAGAGGTGGTGGGAAAGGAACTTGTTCTCCAGCGCACTGCATATTTTCTCTTGAAGCTGTCCTCTCTCTCCCAGGGAAGGAAGTTGGACGCACACGACCCTTGGCTGATTTTGGACGACCCTCCATTCCTGTGAAATGGCGTGATGGAGGTCTGGGAACAAATGAAGCATTACTTCCTGAAAATTTGTGTTCATTAGGAGAGACAAGGTCCTCTGTGGTATGATGTCGTAACAGATGGCTTCCATCATGAGATGGTCTTTGATTTAAAAGAGGTCTTTGTTGGGATATCTGTGTCATATTATTTGGTGGTACTGGACTGTCCAGCGACCTGCTACTTGTCGGTCTTTTGCTATGATGGGACTGTGGCCATCCTACAAACTTTCCTGGCATGAAAACAAGCAAATAAACAATCAAATTAAGTAAATTTTGCCATTGTACTTTTCTCTACTTCTCTAATGTGGAAATAAATATTTCCAAGACTGTATGGTAAGCTTATTAAATATATTATCACTAGAATTAGCATTTTAATTTACGCTTTTATCGGCCTCATAATCAGGATAAGTGGTAAGTGACATTTTACAGCATTATTATCTTGCTATCAATCTAGAGACTACTACATAGAAAGCTAATTAGCCTTACATATAATATATTTTGTATCGATATGTCATACAATATTTAAATTTATATTGCAGTGGGTTTCTTTAAAAAGAGTTCAAAATGCAATATTCCCAGTATTAGAGCTTGTATTTAAGCTTAATTTTATTACCGTTTGTTACAGTCTACAGTTTAGTAGTCTCTCATGATCACGAAAGGCCGATCGGCGACACAATTTTCATGTAACTCGTACCTTCGTTGAAATGTCTAGCGTCAGACGAAACTGGCGTTCTAGCCATCAGTGAGTTATGAATCAAATCTGTCTTTTTTTTCCTTGCTCGTTCTGTTGGTTCATCTGCATTAATTTGTAGAATGCAGAGTTAATTCTCCGCAAATCTTGTTTTTGTCTTTGCTAAGCAACTTCCGAGCATTTTCCGAACGATTATTGACCGATCTCGATCTTAGGTCGGACCTACCTTCGGCCAAAGACCCTCGCTACCTCCCATCTGGGCCATCGCTTACAACCTTATTGACAGGCAAGGCAAATTTAATCTTATTTTGAACTATAACGTAAATGATGCTTCTTTTCTTTGCCGTTTTCACTGACGACACTCGGAAGAGCTCGGAAACTCTCGACTTTGTATCGAATAGCATAGCTTGTTTCCAGTCTCCTCTCGTGTCCACCGGAAACTGGGTGGCTGTTGTCTGCACTTTTTCTTTGACCACTGCACTGCGAGCTGAAAGATAAAGTAGAACATAACATATTTTTGGGTTTCCTCGTTAGAGAGATTACGTTAATACTCAGTTATGGCCGATGAAGACTGGGCGGCCGAAGTAGATGAACAGGAACGGCAGATAACTGGTCAAGTAAGTGATATGCCAAGTATTTCACATCTCGAGAACACGTGCGAAAGTTCTTGGTTTTACCGGGATTGCTGTCGGCTTTCTCTCCGAAAAAGCAGCATTGGAAATTGTCGTTTAATTAAGTACAGAACGTTCGCTCACCAAGTGACATTGAATAAGTAAATTAAGCTTAAGCTTGCGCACATTCTAGCCTGTGTACGGCTGTGATATCCCCCTCAGGTCACTGTTTACGTAGCTCATGATAGAATGAATGGCTTGTGGTTTTCACATGCCCATCGACGTACACAGGTTTCAAGATTTCAGCTTAAACGTTAAAAACAGAGTCTTCCCTCCTGGAAAAAAACATTGTGCTTAAATGGACAGCCTCATGTTTATTTTTAACCTATGCTATTCTGGTTACAAAAAATGTCACCCATTAAATGTTTTCACCTGTTATAACAGGAGTTCTGGAAGGTCCTAAGTTGAAATTATTTGCCTTTAAATTCTGGTTTTCGATTAAGAAATAGAAAAGTGGAAGTTTGGGAGAA
>CM042749.1:37583069-37605048 GCA_022496165.2 Catalaphyllia jardinei
TGTTGTTGTTGTTTCTTTATAAGGTGATCTGCCTTTCTCCAACATATGAGCTGGCATTACAAACAGGCCAGGTGGCAGAAAAGATGGGGAAGTTTTGTCCTGAGGTTAGGATTGGTTATGCAGTGAGGGGAGAAAAAGGTAAGAAACTTCCTCCAAAATCTAAATATGCCATAGTTATCTCAAAAGCAGATCTTCCTTCTAATGTAATTTATTATAAATTTTCTCATTTCTCTTCAGTGTCGAGAGGCCAGAAAGTGACAGATCACATATTATTTGGCACACCAGGAACCCTGCTTGACTGGATTTTTCGACACCGTGTTATTGATTCTAAGAAAATCAAGATGTTTGTATTGGATGAAGCTGATGTCATGATTGCTTTGCAAGGACATCAAGATCAATCTATAAGAATTCACAAGTCAGTAAACTATTGTCATAGAGGTAGATCTAGCATTTGGCATTGAATTTTCTTGGAAGTTTATTTTCAGTTATTGCCACTACTTTGCACTTCTCAGGAAAAACTTCCTGCAAAATTTGGAATTCAGGCTTTACACCTGGAAACAATTTTTTTTTTGCCTGGATAATTCAAGTTTTCTCAGATTTTGTAAATAACAACCAGGAGATGTAATTTTGCCATGTATATTTCTCTCATTCACTCTTTCTCGTTTCCTGAGTAGTTAGGCCAATGGTCATAGTCACAGGGCTCAAAATAACGGCCAGTCACTGGACAATGTCCGTCCAAGATAACTATTTGTCCGGACAAAATTTTTGTTTCGCAGTCATTTTGACCGGTCATGGATGCCTGGCTGCAAAATTTTGCCCCATGAACAACGTCGGTTTTACTTGAAGGGAACCTCCACTCTGACAAAAAGTTCACTTCAAATCACAAGAAATAATTTTAAGAATCAAATCTGTTTCAAGTTTTAACTAACAAAGCCCATTTACCTTAAATACATGAATTATAAAATAGTTTATTTTTGTTTTGAAAGTTCCCGGGTGCCGCCATCTTGAATAATTGTGACATGAAAATGTTGCCCTTTTGTTATTAGGCAAAAGCAACCTCGTTCCCAGGGTCTCTCTTCTCTGCCTCCCTTGGTCGTTGGAAGAAAGACTCTGGTTGGGGCTGGTCACGTGACAACCTGTGACACAAACTTTTCCATCCGGGTAGAGTCAACCAATAACTTTTGTCGATCTCAACTGAAGCGAAAGGTCATCGAATTAACTTACACCGAAATTTTCCAGTCCTGTTCTAACCATCACACAGCACAGGTCAGATGAAATATATTTATTGCCCCCGCAAGGTTTTGGCCCAGACCCGAGGAGGCATTAATAGGACCCCGCGCCTATAAAGAATGTGAAATATTGGTGCAGTATCTCTGTAGGGCGAATCGATCCCGATTTGAAGAAACTAGGCGCGAACGGCGGTCTCGCAAGGCAACTCTGGGTAATTCTTGCTGCCACGAGGACGAGGAGAGATTTCGCGTACGCGAGGATACGGAAGGAAGGTTGATGCGCTCACATTTGCAAAGTTCTTGTTCCATTTCAAAGTCGTTGCACAGTTCTTCATAATTATGAAAGTAACTGACAAGAAAGTAATGAATTGTTTCATGAATGTACTTTCCATTTAAAATCAACCTTTCCTGTCTTGGTTTTCACGTGATGTCACAAATATTCTAAAATGTAAAATCGCAGAGTCCTTGAGTTTTCAGCTTTCTTTGGTTATTGAACATCCTAGATACATTTCCTTTTGAAGGTTTTCAGTTCGATATATAGCAACCTTCGTTTTTATAGTAGGGCATATGAAATTCGGTGTTTTCACGCCACAGGACATCAAGACGGCCGACAGAGTGTGTCACGTATGTTTGAAAAAAAAACTTATTCAGTGAGTTTTAGCAACCGAAACTGTTGAGGTATTGTGAAAAGTGTTTATGTGAATATCTGCTAGTTCAAAGGGGCGAGCGGATCGATTTTTATAGCAGAAGTGAATTCCAGATGTTTTCATTGATTTCCGGTCGCCATTACTGTCCCTCTCCAGGACACAACTATGGCGTTTCCATACTGAGCTCTATAAATTTGTGTAAAACATTTTGACGGCTAACTTGAGTACGAAAAATCGCAAAGACCTGAGACTCGGCAAAGTAGATAAGCTAGTAATATCCTATAATATCACTAATTCTTGACTGTTTTTATTCAATAGTTTTGATTTTATTTTTTCGTTGCGTGACAGTGAAAACCAGCAACTGATTTCTTAGCGGCCTTCAATAAAAAAGTGAATTGCTACAATACATGAACTGAATGCCTTGCCATAATAAATAAATACATGAAATTTCTGCCAGCATCCTTTACTTTAATTCAATAGCCTGCAAACATAAAAATAAACGTATTTTGAAATTAAAATTGTACAGTTCATTGCATAAAAAACGTCATATCCAAGGCGGGGGCAGATGTAGTGAGAACTATTACTAGTATGTATCTAGCGTATTGAAATATCCTCTGATTTCATTTCCAGCCTGTCTATTTACTATAAGAAGTAAAACTGTTTCGCTGTTTCATATTGCCTACCTTAATTAACCTCACGGCACATTGTTCACTAAATAAATAGGATATTACATGCCCGCGCGTGGATATTAATATTTGGATAAAATTATGTTATCTTCGAGTGGTCAACTCGATATCGAGTTGAACACGAGAAGATAAAATTCATATCCATTAGCGGGCATGTAATATTCTGTTTATTATATAAACATACTTATGACGACGACGTTATTGACTACTTTCCGAAGACTTCCGACCACTTTCCGGAGATTTCCGAAGATTTTCCCAAATTTGTCAAAAGGCCAGACAAACGTTTCCGAACATTTCCGAAGATTGCCGAGGACGAACCGATAACGTTTCGATCATACAGCAAGACATCTGGGTACTTTCTCAGAGATTACGAAGCTAAAGCAATGGTTATCATGTTGTCTTCACGTGTGAAGATATGAAGTTTTCGCGGGAAAGCTCACTTGGTATTTCACTGGTGTTTAATATAATAAAACGATGTTTTATTAACCACTTTGCCAAATATATTTATTGACTACGCCAAGGAACCGTGTTTATATAAACTTGCATAAGCCTAATGCAGATGAAACATAAGTGTGTGGCTTAAATAACAACAAACTGCAACAAAACAGAACAGTAAATCATTTCACAATGCTGTAAATCAAATGCAAGTCAGAATACTCGGCTAATAGACCGTATGACGAAATACTTCTAACGTTCAAAAAACCGCACAAAGACGAAAAAATACCTCCGAATTCAAAGATTCAAGATACTGATACACTGGGTCGATCACAGGGAACCCACACAATCTGTCTGAGGAGCCGATTGTTATTTTATAGGAAATGTACTAGATTTACCTACCGTTTGACTCACCTATAGCCATACATCGCTAACTGTGTATGTAAATCAATGACAATTAAACGTTGAATTACCTTACCTGTGGTGTATAGTCGTCCTTTTGCCTCAAAAGCGTTTTTTTGAGCGATTTTGAATGAATTTGAGTTCGCCGTTGATTGTTCTTTATAATAGAAGAATCAACGGCGAACTCAAATTCATTCAAAATCGCTCAATACACAGTTAGCGACATATGGCTATAGGTGAGTCAAACGGTAAATCTAGTACATTTCCTATAACATAGCAATCGGCTACTCAGACAGATTGTGTGGACTCCCTGCGGTTCGATCCGGTACGTGACCTTTTACATTTGCTAACCGTCAAAACCTTTCTGCTTCATTCGGCTGCCATATTTCTTTGTGAACGAAAGTCTTCTATATTTTGAAGACGGCAGAAATCGTGTAGCATTCTTCATCGGCAAATTCGACTTGGAACCCCGATATAGCGAGTAGTTTTTAGCGACTGCTACAGGATTTGAAACACACAAAGTTTGTCACATCAAAATGCTCTGCCACTCCTCCCAACCAACAGATGTTTTTGCCACCCAGATTCTGGGTGGTAACTTGACCAGCTGCAACTAGGGTCTTTCTTCCAACGACCAAGGGAGGAAGAGGAACGAGGTTGAGACAAAAGCTCTTTGTGTCAGAACAATAGTGCAACCAAGACACGTGACAATTATTCAAGATCCGAATTAAATCAGCCGTTTCGAATTGATTCAGACGCCGTACTTCATTCATTGAATTCGATTCGGCTCATGTGAAGCACGGCGTCTGAACCGGGCCTTACATGCCGACCGAGCCTAGCCGAGCATGCCATGCAGCCCTATTAGTGTTTGGTAGAAACTCAGTGTTCACAACCAAAATCGCATCCAACGTAAATCGTAAATCAATAGAAACATATGTGCAGAGTAATTACGGTTAAATGAGTATTTCTAGTAAAATAATATAGCGAGTTCTGATTGTTATCGCTGGCAGCCCTGCATTTCAAGTTTCATGTCGAGTAGAATGCAGTCTGAGCCCATTGCCTGTGGAAATGCAAATAGCAAACATATTTAAGTGATACTTCTAGCGACTAAAACTTTTACGCTCTTTAACAGCACTTTTTTGTGATTTTCATCATTTTGACTGGTCAAAAACTATACATGACCGAGCTAAAATTGGTTTGGCCGGTCAACACGACCGGCCACCGTTCAAAAATGTTGAGCCCTGATAGACAAATTGCATATGAGAAAAATCCTTGATGGGTTATAGCACCTGAAAGTTTTACACTTGTGCTTCTTTTTCCAACAGGACTTTACCCAAAGATTGTCAAATGCTGCTGTTCTCTGCAACTTATGATGAAGAGGTGATGAAGTTTGCAAAAACAGTCGTGCCAGATCCACTCATCATTCGACTTCGACGAGAAGAGGAGAGCCTGGATAACATCAAACAGTTTTATGTGGTGTGTCGAGAAAAAGAAGACAAGTTCCAGGCCCTCTCCAACATGTATGGAGTTGTGTCTATAGGACAGTGCATTGTATTTTGTCATGTAAGAACATCTTCCTTGTCATAAATAGTCATTAGTTTGGTACATACTACTTACGTTTTCTCGGGCCACGGTTGGGTCGTTTTCCTTTACCTTACAGAAGGTCAGGTTTTCAGAATCTTAGGGGCAGAACTCACCTTAAATCTATGAATATTAGGGAGTTTTAGCAATGACGACGACGGCGACAGCAGGGACGAAGCCTCGTAAAAAGTGAATTTATATTTTACCTTTGAATGTCGCAACTCTGTAAATTTGTTCAGTGTGCCTATCGATCTAAAATTTTGCTCAGGCTTAACATGCGTCAATAGCGTTCCAAAAGAAGATACCAAATATTAGCCATTGCGGTTCGCGTTCTCCAAAATACATAGAACTTAGTCATTTCACGTTGTTTTTTGCAGAGGACGGCAAAGAAATGTACAACGATTTACAGTGAAAACAGGTCAAGCATTCCTCTCACCAGTGGATTAATAATTTCATTATCGCAAATTTGATTTCGGGAATCATTTCAATAATCTGGTTGTTGGACCCGTCGATTTGTTTTGACTGTAAAACGCGTTGCATATGAGATGATAGATAGCCAACGAGGCGCGTATCGCCGAGTTGTCTATAATCATCTCGTATGCAACAAGCGCGAGTGGAATAATTGTTTTATTAAAAACGCCCCCAAAATAAAGAAAACTAGACTACAATAAAAACAACCCCCCCCCCCAAAAAAAAAAAAAAAAAAAAAAAAACACACACACACACGCTCGCCATTTTTGTAGATCATGGAGGCAGCGTGGCCGAGTGGTTAGAGCGGTGGATGTGAAATCCCTAGCTCTCGGGTTCAAATCCCGTTCTGACCGCTTGCTGATGTTGTTCTCGGAAGCCCCGAGTTCAACTTCTCGGTTACGCTTGTAAATAGCCAACTGGTCTGCCTCCCGCCAGTTGGGATTCTTAACCTGGTTATGTTTATTTGAATATTAATTTATCATTGTTTGTTTGCATTAGTCCTGAAAAGCCCCGAGGGGGAGTGGCCAATTACGTATAATGGCTCATATACCATGATGGCTAAGCCAATGAAAACTCTCGAATTGCATTATCCAATGATCCAGTTTTTAATAATGTAAGATAATCGCGGCCGCTGTTACCACTGATGGTGATACTTTATTGCTTTGTTTCGTTTATTTTGCGCATGGAAGTTGTATTTCTGTTTTTTTTTTTTCAGACTCGCAAGGCAGCCTCGTGGTTGGCGCAGAAAATGACAGAGGATGGACACGCAGTGGCGCTGTTATCAGGCGAGATTACAGTGGAGCAGCGTATAGCAGTGCTGAACAGATTCCGTGAAGGCAAAGAAAAGCTACTAATCACAACTAATGTCTGTGCCAGGGGCATAGATGTTGAGCAGGTATAAAAATTGCGCGCGTGAAATGTGATCAGACGATAGATTCGTTGCTAATTCTCTGTTTCGGGTGCAATTCTTGTTGTGAAGCTTTATTGAAAAACCCAAGTCCGCAATAGAGGGAAGCGGTTTTATAGTTTGGTGGAGTGTTTCCCGCAACAAGCAAATTATCAGAGATAGTCCATAGAGCTAAAAAAAGGCAGGTACTTTTATGTTGCAACTCATTGTTGTTGGGAAGAGTGGGGCGCGCAAAAAAGCGTCTTCTTGCTTTGCTATAGTTATTGATGTAGATGACAGTGATAGTCATATGTTTATTACAGGTAACAGTTGTGGTGAACTACGACATGCCTGTTGAGCCCACAGGCAAACCGGATTTTGAAACATACCTGCACCGGATTGGCCGGACGGGCAGGTTTGGCAAGAGCGGCATTGCAGTAAACTTTATTGATGGTCAGCGGTCGATGGCAATCATGAAGAAAATCGAAGAACACTTTGGAAAGAAAATATTGCTTTTGGAGACCAATGACGTTGACGCATTGGAGAAACTAGCGTAATAATATGGTCACCATTTCAATTGGTATTTCAGCTACAAGACATCTTTTGAACATATTTGGAGACTTGAACTCAAGACACAGTAGTTTACCGCGCATTTCATATAAGAAATTTGTTGTTTTAATGCGGTTTCTCTAAGTTTAAACCCGAGATTTGTTATGTGAGTTTTCTATTTTAGCTGGCCAATCGAAAATCAAGTTAAAGAAGGAGATGGAGAAGTCAGAGTCAGGTGGCAATAAATTACACGTGCGGTTGCTGGCAGCTCTTTGATTGTTTAAAGATCTATTTTAATATTTTGACAAAGGTATTGAAACGAACTGTGTACAATGTTTACTTCATGTTCCATTCTGAATCAGAAGGCTTAAGTTAAACGCGTTGAAACAGTCCGCGTTTTTTTTAAGAACCGTGTCGCGACTGAATCTATTCCAATTTGTTGATTGCTCCGGGTGTGTTTACTCTGTAGTCTTGAAATCTGTTACAAGTCGTTTTTCGTTCTGACAATGTCGCGAACTGCTTTCTTCAGTATGTTTGCTTTGGCTACTCTAAAAAACGTGAAATAGCAGTTCTCTACCAGACCTCGCTTGTCGCTCGTCCTGCGCTTTTTTTTCGATCGTCCCCACTGACCGACAGCCTGGAACAGGCTAGGCTACTTTAAATTTTTGCTGCGGCGATTTTGAATGCATGCTTTTCATTTGTTATTATTTGAGTTTTGTTCACTGATTACTTCATTCTGTTCTTAGATAAAGAAGTATCAGTATTTATGACCATCGCCCGTTATCTTCACCATCAACCTGATGTATACTCTGTTGTTAAAACCAAATTTCACAATGCTTATTGTCGTTGATAATAAATTTTCATCAAGCCATATGCTCGTTGTTCTTTCTAGTTCTTTCTAGTTCTCATATACTCCTAGCCTGCGTCGCAGATGCTTTCTTCCGTGGGTTACCGTGATTTATTTTCCGGGAAATTTCCGTCTGTAACGCACACTAATATACCCCGGTAATTCCTCGGAACATGTCTCCCGCCGGATGCCTGGAGTACTGCCCCACGATATTACCAGATGTCCCGGAATCCCCGTGAGATTACCCCGGTCTGTCTTTACTGCGGATGCGAGTTTGCCTGTGACGTAACGCCGCTTCTGAAATCATTGCACTGGCTGCCCGTCAAATGTAGAATCATTTTTAAAGTGCTTTTAATTACTTTTAAAGCTATTCATGGTTTGGCGCCCGTCTATATTAGCGAACTAATCTCAGTTAGGGATGTATCATAAAGTAGGTATTGCCTACGTTCAACGAACGCTATGACGTTAAACTATCCTGCATGGAAGTCTCGCAAGACTCTTGGAGACCGGTCATTCTTCGTGGCCGCCCCTAAACTATGGAACGAGCTTCCTAAAGATATCAGGGACCCTTAATTCAATTAATAAATTCAAGACTTCAATCAAGACTTTTCTTTTTAGTCAAGCCTTTATATAGTATTTATATATTTAATTTATATATATTTGTATTATGATCATACTGTAATGCGCAATTGAAAATTTATATTGATAATTGCACAATAGAAATTAATAAATTATTATTATTATTATTACTATTGCTATTACTATTATCATTATTATCATTATTAAACGGCGGGAAGCTGCGTTCGCAGGCTTGAAGAGATGTGAAAGCTTGTTTGGCCAGTCTCAAGCTTTATTTTATTTTTCCCAGCTGGTGTAAAGTTCGATCCACAAAGTGTTCAATTAAAGCTGCAACGAAAGTCTTGCTTTACAGTTTGAATACTTTATTTTTGCACTGTATAGTTTGTTTTATAGTATATCTTTTACAAGATAAGTTATTATTGCACACATTTTGTATTGCTTGACCGTTAGTACACACACAAGACTAGAAGCAAGTTTAACAAAAGATTAAAAAAAACCGGTGAAGGAAATCTAGCCGGCCCAAACGGCCTGGGGGAGATTAAACACAGCTGCATTCGCCGGCTTGGGGGGGGGGGGGGATGGACAAGTTTGTTTGGCCTCGGACAGGGAGAGCCCCCAAGTTGTTTTCTTTTTGCCTTTGCTAGTGGGCTAAATATAGTGTTCAACCCTAAGGCTTTGCTCGACAGTTTGAAATACTTTATTTTTTTCACTGTATACATTGACGAACTGATCTTTTTCCCTATTTCACATTATAAATCATTATTGTACACACTTAAATTAAAATCGGTTCATTTACAAAAAACATGAATGATCCTTGAGAGTCGTCACACAACGCGTCTCCCCTAATACGGATTACGTGATTGTGTGACGGAATTTAGCTGCTTGTCTCTGCAAGTGATGCCTTACAAAGTTTTGCTTTAAGAGCCAAGGTGTCGATTGATTCAACTCAGGCAATTGAACCCCGTTAGCAAAAAATACATTTTAAAAGACGTGTTTTTTGAGGTTCAACGAATAATTTTACTGTTTCTCAGAACTGAGCCGGCTTTGCACCCAGTTCTCATTGTGTTGTAGCCAGTTGTGACGTTCTTTATTTCCTATGAGTGACCAAGTAAACCAGTCCCTGAAAATTCAGATGATCATTTCATTAAGTTAAAGTTTCCAAAAAAAATAATAAAAAAAGAATAAAAATTACTACTGCAAAACTATGTGCAAGACTAAGACTAAGTTAAACACTGCCAGCACAAATTTGGAAAATTTGCATGTTATCGGAACACACTTACCTTTGAAACCTTCTTCAGGGGCACTGCTGACTGTAAAAAGAAAGAAAAGCAGAAATGTTATGAGGTATGATAAACCTTTTACAAAATTTGAGCTGTTAATGAAGCAAGAGCTTTTTCCTTTGTGTACTTTGTCCACTCAGTTTCCGAACACTTCACGAAAGTAGCCAACAGCATCGGGAATCGATTACTTGATCGGAATATTTACAACAATTGTCGGATTTGGAAGGTTTTTCTAGCAGATTATTTGAGTAGCAAGAAGTAATAAAAACTGACGAGACAATTTTGGTGCTAAGCTATTAATATGTTTTGATGAGACAATAATTGAAATCTATTGCGGCAATGTTACAAAAAAATTGCGTAACCGTAAACCTCGTTTTCATTATTTTCCGACGGCAAATGAACGGACGTGGAGACTTCCCTTCGCAGAGGGTAAGAGTGCGAGTTGCAATCCAGTTCCATACTGCCACGACCCCAGGCCAATATCCCCCCAGCACCGCCCTCGCACTTCATTAGTAAGAGTTTAGTATCATAAGGAAGTATTAATTTTGACAACAAAGAAAATCACGGCGCCAATTCGCATACTTGGGAGAGCGTCCTGTGAGATGGTTCCTTGTGGTTCATCAATCTGCAACAGAATTCAGCACTAAAAATTAAAAACTTTAACAGAACGATCTAGATTTTAACAATTAACATCGTAAACAGCCGGGTTCCAAGTACGACCAAACCCGTGATTTTGATTATGGTAAATTCTTCCCACTTTCTGCCACACTTCATTTGTAGTGCTAGCTCTGGAGGCAAGCTGTCATTCTCCAAACTGTTCCGGGCACATCAAACGGTATTGGTCAGCAAAGAACTATTTAGCTTAAGACAAACCTGTAGCAGTAATAAGGATCCTGGCTTGATTCCCAAAGTTATAAGCGTTGCGTCGTTGTTTGAGAGAGGGACGCCATTTAACGTGAGATGTTGGTCCATGGGCATCACAGAAAAGCTCTTCATCAGCTGAAAAAACAAGCGCGCATTAGAACACATTCTGATGATGTGTTGCGACATGTTGGGTGTTGTTGGCTCAAATTTGAAAATGGTCAAATTTTTAACGCAACATTTGTGGATGTTGCATGATGTTGTAGTCGTTTGGCCAGGTTCGTGCAACAATGTTGCGCCAGGGCATACGCATTAGTTCGCTTTTCAACACGCAACATGTCGCAACACGTCGCAACAGGGCGGCCAAACGCATGCAACATGTTGCGCCCAACAATGTTGCCATCGTTTGGCCGGGGCTTGCTAATACTGGGCCAACAATGTTAGGATATGTTGCGTTGAACTGTTGCGATCGTTTGGCCGGGGCTTAAGCGCGCGCAGACGACTACGTGCACGTGCACAAAGTAAGAGATTTCCCACAAACAAGGCTCGACAGCGAAATAAAAGCTCGTTTTCTCTTAAACGAGCACGATGACCGATAATTTTTGATAGTGCACATGTCATCCTCTTAATTTTTTTAAGAAAAAAATTATCGGAAGGAAAAAAAGATATAGAAAGATTGAAAGAGTGCAAAAAACCATTACTCTGGGATGCAAATTATGACCACGAAAACAACAACTCGACGAACGCTTAACGTCCACCTCGTTGTAAATGGTATGATTTTTCACAAATGTTATATATTGTTCCATATGCTTGAGACTTACACCCTGTTAAGTTTTCTCCAAGTATTACTTTGATCATAGTTAGTAGAGGGGAATGGTTATGAAACTTGGTCCTTCTACTTGTGCCACAGCCAAACACGGAACAATTATCTCCTGGCATGACGGTAGTCGACCAATTAACGGCAAATTTAACAGCCAAAACCAGAATTTTTGATTAGAACTTCGATTTCTACGAGATTCCGGACGCCATCTTGACATTACTGTGCATGGTCGCGATCACGTGCCCGAGCTAAAACCTGAACAAAGAGATCATCCTTTGAAGTTTGCCGGGTTTCATAACCAGTCCCCTCTACTAACTATGCTTTGATAAACTATACTTCCAGCTACCGCAAACGTGGGCCGATGAATAACGCGTGATTAGCGCGAGTACAGGCATAAATGGGGTACGACTAGCCCATCATGTCTCTTTTGCGAGCACGGTGACCTATTTTATTAATTGTACCTTTCGAAACAGCGCTTGGTAGGGAACATTCAGAAAAAGTTTCAAAAACATTAATCGGCAACTTTTATTTCTAAGGAATCACCTTGAGGGTGGAAAAGATTACACGGATTTCAAACGACAATAACAGAACGAGAGACAATACAAGAAACACCACGCAATGAAAAGAAAAATAAGAATGTTTCTCACTGCTTGAATTATGTCATTTTTGTTACAAAATTTCGCGGACGAGCAGTTGATGTTTTTCTTGATTCTCATCGCCTGTCTGTTTGATAGTGCATTGGTATTGTTAGGAGAAATAACATGTGGATGACACAAAACAGGAGTTCACGATTGTTACCTGCAGTTTGAGATCTCGTAAAGTCTCGGCTGATCCAACAGTCAATGAGACTTCTCCGCGCTGTTTACGGTGCCTGTGATGGACGAAGAAAATAATGAATATCCCCTAATAAGAAACAAAGGAAAACAAAACAAATTAAACAAAAACTGGAGATACCTGGAACTTCGACGGGCTCGACTATCGCGGTTCAGCTTTGGTTTTTTACTGTCCGGTGGTGTCTGCAAATAAAGAGGGGACGGGTGAGATGCACGTGGCATGCACATGATTGAAGGCTTGGTGGCCTAGGCTATGGTACTTGTGTCAAGCTTACAGTGTTCTGCTTTATTTCTGGCTCTGCAAAACGTTGCTTAGCCCCAAATTGTGACACAATTACCACGTTATTTAATCCAGTTCATTTGGTTGGACACTAACCTGGAAATCTGGATCGAATGAGTAGCCGTCTTTGCTCGAGGCACTCTGTTGAAAAAAGCATAAATGACAATGGCAATTGCTATTAAAATTCAACTATTAAAATAATTGCTATTAAAATAATACTGAGATGAAATATTGCCCTGAATTGAATGGATAGTGTAATGTACTATTATTATATCTCTAAATTAGTACGCGCGCTGTGATTGGTCAATTTAGCGGGCCGTACTCTCCTGCACGGACCGCTAAAATTTAAAGTTTTTTGTTGCTAAACTGTTGCGTGATCTATATCGAAAATTTTCTCAACTTATATAGCGAATAAAAGTTTAAAACTTTCTTTTACTCTAAATTGTGTACTAAAGCATGCTAGCGACTTAAAAACGATTTCAAATTGATTCGTTTTGCTTTCGACCTGCTTCAGAATTTGAAGCCGTTCCTCATGAATGGAAATCGTTGCCGAACCCTTACAGATCCTCGTTTTTCCCCTACGATTTAAGGGGAAAAAACTTGGTCCGTAACTTACGGTACGGACCGCGAACTCGGTTAGTAAGAGGTATATCTCGGCTGTTCACAAGCTGAAAAAGGACTAAGGAAAAACAGAAAGACAATGCTTACATCATTCAAGGCTTGCTCGATATCTTTCTCGGTGTGATCCTTTGTTATTTTGCGCACATAGATTGTACCATAACGATAATTTTCCACGTGCTGTGCTCGTTCCTGTATCCGCGCATAGCAGCATTCCGTGCAGACGTCTGCAATACAAAACGTGCTGTGAACATTCCTTACAGTTCTAAGTAATCGTTGAAATCTTCACGCTGGTTAATTCATTTCTTGGTCAATCAAATTCCAACTTAATCAAGAAGACGGAGAAGGCAAAGTAGCCGCGTGACGATAAGTTGAAGGGGTGGTTTCTAGCTTTGTGACTTGCGGGAAAAGATATCAAATACTAATCTAAACTCTACCAAGCTGCAAGGGTATCAAGTATCTCAGTGGAAGATTAAAATTTAAACTGTGACACGATTTAACGTAGACTAATATGCCTTCCGCTGGATGGATGTTGGAGACATTCGTTTGCTCCCCGTACAACACAAGACGTACCGGGACTAGTCACCAGTTCTCTCACGTTGTCTTCTGTAACACTTTTAGTAACCGTGATCATGTGATCGTAAGGGTAGGTTTGGGTAAGTGTGTTCCACTCGGGTTGCCAGACATAACATAACCTGCAACAAGAGTAAAAACTGAGTTAGTGTGATTTATGAGTTCACATAAAGACCCATAAATCACTTTATACTGAACGCGCCATCGAAGTCATGACTGACTGACTGACTGACTGACCGACGAACCAACCAACTGACAGACCATCAAACACCAGTTGAAGTGATTTCCCTTGTTATCACAACACAAAGGCAGGTACGATTGGTCCAAATTCTGCACCTGATTTGTTACAATATTTGACGCATTTGCTTTAATAAGCTGTTGTACACTGAATGCGTGTTGAAGAGAACTCAGTATTCTTGGGTTGCATCCTCACGCAATTAAAAAAAATTCGAAAACTATTCAGTGAATAAGCTCAACAAATTATAATGTTACAGAAGATAAATAATTAAGACACTTCTCTAAGTTTTAAGTCAGTAAGTTTTCCCAATCTTCAAATATTTGTCGAAATATTTTGCACAAATTTACAGAGCTTAGTATGGAGCCGCCATGTTAGTGTACCTCCAAGGGACACCAACATGGCGGCCGGAAAATAGTGTAAACATCTGGTTAATTACTTTGGCTGTCTAGGCCGCTGATTAACTAAACTGATCAAGGAAACATTTAAATAAGCACTTTTCCTAACATTTTATCTCCTAAAAAGGCTACAAATCTCAAGAAAAGTATGTATTTTTCGATAAATTTTGTCACGCACCACCATAGCTCTGAAATTAAAATGTGCCTGTGTTTAGACGAAGCATGTTCTTGAGCTGAAAAGTTGTTCACAATTTTAAATTTACCCCCCCCCCCCCCCCCCCCCTCTCATGACTGATGAAGATAATAACTTTGGTGGCTCTTTAGAAATGATGACGTCACATGCAACCCAAGAATATGCTAATCAAGAAACGCAGGCATATTAACTTACTCTTCAGTCGCACCATCCATGTCGTCATCACACTCCGGATTGAAGAGGAACTTTTCATGGGGACACAGCAGAGGGGCATTGACGATGCTCTTCGGAGGGACATTCCTTGCGGGGAACCTGTTGAACCGATAAAGCAACCTTCAAAGGCGTGGACCTGACGCTTACGCACAGTGGTTATCGATTGTCTGGCAAAGGCCGCACACGATCAACCTCTCCCTGAACGAGAGTCAAAAAATAGTTGGCGTAGTCTGATGACCAACAGATCTACCGTCACACACGTTCGTTTGTTTGCGTGCGAGGAAGCGTGCGTGCGTGCGTGCGGGGGTGAGCGATGAGAGGTCGCACGTTGGTTAAGTACTGCTTTTTATTTCGGTCAAATTCAAGGATAAAAAGAAACCCAGTTACTGATTTT
The DNA here is from genome assembly GCA_022496165.2 of Catalaphyllia jardinei. NCBI lineage: Eukaryota > Metazoa > Cnidaria > Anthozoa > Scleractinia > Caryophylliidae > Catalaphyllia > Catalaphyllia jardinei. Next base: position 37,598,077 of record CM042749.1, read on the forward strand.
TTTGAATTAGTGGCTGACTTAAAAGTTCCCAACTCTTTACCTATCATTCTCACGTTTATGGCACACACTTTACTTGTCCCAGTTGATTGGTTTAAAAAGCTCTAATTTTTAACTGATTCACTTGCCAAGTTGTTATCGGACGGTTTGTTTTTGGACAGTTTGATCCAATCACATTCAAAGTTGTAGGGGATTTCAATTTCAGAGCGACATTAAACAATTTACGCCGCCTTTGTCAGTCTTTTAATGCAAATTTTCCCTTTCTTTCGTAACGTGGCTATTCTTCATTTCTCGGAAATTGTAGTTTTTACGACTTCGTGTCGTTATCACTCATATGATTACGGACCGAATTGGAATCCACTCGGTCCTATAGTACCATTAATTTAATACAATTTCCATGACCAATTAAATACGAAATATCCGACATAGTATCAGCCTCAAGGCTCCCCTCACAACTGTCCTTTCCACTTGTTTGCTAAGACTGATAATTTTTCAAAAAAAAATCCTTCTTTATTGAGGGAAAACATCGTTGAGATCACAGTGACTCAAATGTTTCTTCCAGCCTTCAACGGTATTAAATCAGCCGCGTTAAATTATTCCAATTTTCCTCGACGTTTCTTTAAAATTTCAATTTTCCCGGATTCAAAATAAAATTCCCTGTTTTTTTTCCTGACCTTGAAGAATTTTTTTCCCTGAACATTTCCTGACCTGTGGCAGCACCACAGTTGCTTTCGTTAAACGATTCCGAGAGGTGTTACCTAAAACTCGCGTAAACAGAAGCATCAGCTCAATGACACCTTACCTTAGGAATTGCCTCCACTGGTCAAGAAAATGTTTTGAAACGGCACAGGCAACGAATGGATCCTGACGAAAAGTAACGAAAATTAGAATCTAAATACTTTATTTTTTTGAACGGAAATGTTTTAAAAGCGATACTAAGAAGTGTATTTTTTATCCTTACCTCTGAAGGATACGGCTGAAAAAATGGAGGTGGAGGTGAATAATTGTTTTAGTATATACCACACAAGCTGAATAACTAGCGTCCAAAAAGTAACTTTATTTGTGACAATACACTGACAAAAGTCATTTTGTTTTTCTTCGGCTGCTCGAAGGTGAATAGTGCTTGGCTAATCACCTCCGAGCTAGCCAATCAGCGTGCGCGAAAAGTACTATTTACTTGTGTGGTATATACTAATCCTCGATATCCTATGTTTTCACTAAAATGTGTCTAATGTGACATCTGTTATAAAGCCCATCTATTTTCCCGCCATTTTGTCGCAACGTCCGGCTATTTTCCTGCCATTTTATGCTGTGTGCATTCCCTGCTATAAAACATGTTGCGTCACTCAGACTGTTGCAGTTCCAATTTTCCGCCAAAACTGACCTCGAGATGAACTTGACTTGCGACTGAATTTAACAGAATTAAATATGTTACTCACGTCGTTATCAAATGACGGCCGATTCCTGTCGAGATACAGTTGACTAACAGCAGCTCTCTGCTCTGATGCGAGCAATTTGTACGTCTCATTCTTCTGTCGTTCTTCTTCGTCTCCTGCCTGTGTGATTAAAAAGAACATCTTTAAAAAAATCACTGGTACGGATCTGTGTCACTAAGGCTTACAAGATTCGTACCTGGCACAACCTACACATTGGGTGAACAGCTTCAAACTCCGGTGTGCAAGAAAAGTAGTACTTTAACCTCTGCCAAACGACATCTGGTACAAGCCTCCGACATGACTCGTCCGAAGAAAGATCTCCTGCAAGGTAAAGAAACACAAACCTGTGGGGTAGCTATTCTAGAACGTGTTTCGCTGCATTAATTCATTGGTGACTGTTCTGTTATTACCTTTGTTCTCACTGTATTACACTGTTACAGTAACGCAACAATGATATTTTATAGAAATGCAATATTTAATTTGTTATAGTAACGCAATATTGAAATGGTACACAATGTCGATATCTGAGTGTTACGGTCACGAACCATTTGTAGTGTAGTAGCCTAGAATTTTAGTAGTAACGCTTCATTGTAAAATGAGATCCTGGTAATGATGTGAAATGAATGGTGTTGTACAGGGCTGCCACCCGCCGAAACAAAAAATATCCTTGACTTTTCACCGACTGTCAAGAAATTTTCACTGACCCTGCAGGATGATATTCTGGGGGATATTCTCGCCATGAATCAACAAAAATAAGGGTGACTGAGATATTTTTTAAAACAAAATTGCCTTGTCTATACAAGTCAAGTCAAGTCAAGTCAATTTAACTCACACAGAATATTATGTACATAAAGTTAGAATAATTTTACAATATTGTTGAACAAGAATAGAAGAAGGGAAACTAAGTTTGATAATATGTTGCTACGGTGTAGAGTTTGGGACGCCTAAAAGTAGTAAACTAATCGAGTAGGTGCCACGAATTAATTACATCATAAGCAAAAGGAATCAAGTTAAATAACAAAAACATCTAATAAAATAATTTGCACCAATCTTAAAAGATAAAATTCTCTGACTTTTTACTGACTTTGAATAGGAATTTAGAAATTCCCTGACCTGATACAAACCTCTCTGACTTTTCCCTGACCTTGAATAAAATCTAACTATTTTCTCTAGCTTTTCCCAGACCGTGGTAATCCTGTGTAAATGCCTGAAACACCGACATCCCTCTTGTAAACTTACCGTGTTCACAAAGCAAGTCTTCGTTGAACTTAGAATCGCTGTCATCCTCGTCCTCCTCTGCACCAGTCTCCTGTGGATTCTCGTCCATCTGCTGAGGTGTCTTCTCTTCTTCCGTCATGCTAACATCATGATCTTCAATTCCTTTGACCTTAACCTCGCCATCTTCCTCTGGATCGTGATTGGCTGTAACTTGACATCTGTCCATAAAACTCTGGCGTGCCTCTTCATGGTGGATTGCTAAAGCTTTCCATCTAAGAAGTGACCGCCGACCAACCCAAAAGAACTTGTTACTGCAAAAAAAGAACGAAAAACGACCATCTGATGTGAATCAGAGTAAAGTAACCAGTGGAAAAGCGCGGAATTGGGGACTGGAGTTGCTTGGTTTATTTTGTTTGTTTTGTTATTTTTTTACCATTGGCATTTATATTTAAAAACTGTCAATACACAAGCCCAAAGAACCCCAAGGAAGCCAATAACGCTTATGTAAAGGACTACCTAAAGATACCTGACTCACCAAAAGAATGCTCTCATCGTCACACAAAATGATCATAATTTTGGGCAAAAAGGAAGTTGAGCAAAGCAAACGCGTAAATGTGCAAAAGCAACGGAAGGCAACAACAGAAAAATACTATAAGCGAAAAAAGGCACACATCCTTAGGGAGCACACTGCCTTATGGAGGCAGGGTGGCCGAGTGGTGTAGGTCGCTGGTGTTTTAATCCGGAGGTCCCGGGTTCAAGGCCTCCACCCACTTACTAGCGGGATTTGTTTCTCGATAGTTCGGAGTTCAAATCCTCGATCACGCTTTGTAAATGGTACCCTGGTCCCAGAGGTTTTTCTTGATTTTTCACCGCATGAGAGAGCTGCGAGAGAGCCACGGAGCGGTGAACACGAGTCGCGAAGCGGCCAGAAAGAAAAACCTCTAGTTACCTTGGACTTAAACCAGAGGTTTTTCTTTCTCGCCGCATCGCGGCTCTCTCGCAGCTCTCTCATGCAGTGAAAAATCAAGAAAAACCTCTGGGACCAGGGTATGTAAATGGCCAACGGGTCTGCCTCTTGCCAGTTGGGATTTTTAACTAGATTACGTTTATTTTAAAACCCATTAATAATTCATGAGCCTAACAGCCTATCAAAACACCGATAAAGCATCACGTGCATGAGTTTTATATCCCGATAAAACACTCCTCGTTAGTATTCTTTATATACAGAATACTGAAAGAACTGGGAAAGAACGCAGAAAGAAGTGAGCGTGCGAACGTGACTATGAGAGTCACGTGGAAGCGGCGATGTCGCAAGCCGCTAGTAGCGTGGGCGTTGGGTACCAGCGGCTCGCGGCATCGCCGCTCCACGTCACGCTCAAAGTCACGTTCTCACGCTTACTTCTTTTTGCGCTCTTTCCCACGGATTTTCGAGGAAAAGAGACACTGCTCGCAGTCTAATACTGGTAAGGCATAGCTTGTTTTTCTTGTATGCTAATATCTTCCCCTCACACTTTGAATCTTTGTTCGGACTCCCAAGACACGCTTTTTCAGGAATGTTTTTGAGACCGTTCAAAAAACTCGCAGCACGTGTTTTATCGGGTTTTAAACCCGATAAAACACCCCAGCTCGTTTTTTAAACATTACTCGAAATATTTGTTTCCTTTGTTTCAGTAACATTCCTGTCAACTAGCTAAGCTTAATTTTTGTATAGCATGACCACTATAAATAAGATTCACATTCCAAGCACACTAAGAGAAGTCAAGATGACTTAAGTTCAGTTGAACACAGCAATACTAGACACAATTTGAATTTCAGTGCTGAGAAAAATAATGAATTTGCGGCCTTGAAAACATAGTGAGAATTTTCTTACATGCTTTCTACTGGAAGGCAAACGAAAGGTTATTTACCTCAGTGATGTTTGAGACTTCAAAGTATCGGACACAAACTTGTAATCTTCAGCCAGTCTGGATTCGAATCGTATTCTTCGGCATTGTTCCTTGACACAGTTAATACACATTGAGTCACTGGATAATAAAAGTATAAAATAGCAAGATTATTTACTCCGGCAGTAAGGCTGAGACAAGCTTATTTTCCAGGTCACTTTAATTTGGCGCTTTCAGTTTGTTGTTGCCAAACTAAATGAGTTTTAAGACACTCGGTAAACCTTTTTTCATTTTCCTATTTTTTTTAGTATTGTAGGACATACAGGAAAATTACTTAACTACCTTTGAAGTCTTGGTAGACCACCGTATTGTCTGAATATTTCATCTGCCTAAAGAAAAGAGAAGAACATGAACATAACCGTAGTTGAAGTGAAAAAATGGGAATTCTCTAAATATCAACAACTTACAGCTTTGAGGGTGATTCGCTTGGCATTCAGAACTTGACTTGGATTGAGTCTGGCGTAAAAAAATGAAAAAAAAAAACCAGTTAGCTCAAAACAACATCATATTGCATTACACATTAAACTTCATGCAAGTGACACCCCAAAATGTCCAGCCCGGGTGGTCGCTTATTACGGGATGTAGTCGCTTACGAGAGCTTACACCATATTGAGTCAAAATTTTGCCTTAACATATAGTATCTGCTGGGACTTTAAGCTGTTTTATTCATGTGAAAAGTCAATTTTGACAAAAAAAAATCTGGTCCTTCCCATTGAGAAAATTTCCCTCTCTTGTACTGCCCAGGAATGCCATGATGTTACAACAGCTTATTATCTAATTTCCGCTCTATTATCTGTCAAGTGGTCTCTTACGGGAGGTTAACAATTTTAGCTCTAAAAGTGGTCGCAGACGCATATGAGATGGTTGCTTACAAAAGGTTCCAGACATAGTGATTTGACTCGGAAACTTGGTAACGCTGGGGTTAGGTGGTTTTTCACAAGAGGTGATGACAACCGTATGTTCGACTATACTTCTCAGCTATCACATACTTTCCATGAGAACAGAGCAGAGATGAATTGTCCACTGGGGGTGTTTCAGTTTTCTCATTCATCCAATCTTTCAGCCATTTTGTAGAAATCCATTCATACTCTGTTTCTGAATAGTGAACAAGATGCAGCAAACTTCTCTTTAAATAAACATTAAGTCATTACTGAACAGTTGCCTTGCAACAAAACTTTGATTAGTTGTTGGCATCTATATATATAAGGTTTCCCTTTCTTAACCAATCAAAAACCAAGTTAATCCGGGACTAGCGGAAGAATGTAAATATGTAAATATGTAAATACGTAATTTGTAAAAATATATAAAAATGTGAAATTTGTTCTGACCTAAGGAGCGCCAACCAGCTACAAGACGTTTTTCAGAAATGTCCGTGCATTCCAGGATCGAATAGGAATTTGGAAATGTTGGTATTTGAGGAGAAGGGAAACTGGAGTACCCGGAGAAAAAACCTCTCAGAGCAGAGTAGAGAACTAACAACAGACTAAACCCACATATACATGTAACGCTATACATGTAACGCTATACATGTAACGCTGGGTCTGAGAATCGAACCCAGGACACATCGGTGGGAGGAGACCACTCTCACAACTAAGCCCCTAAAGTCAAATTTGTCACCTGCCGTTTCGTTACAAATACCTGTACATGTAGGGTTTTTTTTCCTTGACTGACATCTCTTTTACTCTAAATGCACCTCAGTCTTCGTATGATGGATGTTAATCACACAACACATAAACACTCTCCATTATCAACTTACCCGAAGTTACTGGCATATCCTGATATAGTTTTCTTATTTCAGCTTGCCTTGCCTTTCCTTTGGACACCAACTTTTCCTTAAAGTGGCACACAGAATGTATTCAACAGCTTAAACCCACCAGTTGAATGCTGAATAAAGAGGGCCTAGCTAAACTCAGATCTTCAAAATCTGAGGTTTAATACACCTTCTAACCATTGGCCATTGAACCTACCTAGGTAAATGTACGTTAAACAGAGGTATGATTTGCAATGAGATCAATATTGAAGAAATAGAAAACATGTACCGTGTTTCTATCGAGTTTTAGAAACACTAGTGGAAGTTTGGGAGAACGAGAAATGCTGTGGGAACACAAGCCACAGGCGAGTGTTTCCACAGCTTTTTCAAGTTCTCCCAAACTTTCACGAGTGTTTCTACAACTCAATAGAAACACGGAGTACGTGTTTTCTATTTCTTTTAGAAACACAGCGATGAGAAAAAGAAAAACAACTTGTTAACTTTGATTATCAAAATGTAAATTCTCTTTGCTCGCGTTATCACTACGTTAACAGCGCGCGCTAGTTCTGTGTCTCCATCGAGTTATACAAACACGATTTTTAACCAATCAGCGCACATATTTTCTTAG
>CM042749.1:37619986-37655101 GCA_022496165.2 Catalaphyllia jardinei
CCTCTGGGGACAGGAATGAAAAATTTGGCACACACCGTTCCTGGGTAGTCTGGTATGTCGAACTAGTTATAAACAGATATGAGGTTTAGTCCATACAGTTTCACCAACCCTTTCCCATCCCCCATTGTTGCACCCTTCTAAGCTTTTAAAAATCTACATTTAGCACTAGCAGTAAAAATGAAAATAGTCTAGGGAGGGCTGGGTAGCGAATCCAGCCGACACTCGCCCCTAGCTAAGAGGGCGAGGTTACAGTGGTCTTACAAGTTATACAAAGAGCCCGCCTTCCTAGACAAGATTTATCTAGAAACGGAAGAAATAACAGAGATATTTAGAGCGCAGACAATTTATTTTTATTCAAACAACAAACAATTAACGTTATATAAACATAATGTACACATGAAAGTAATTTGTCCCATAGTAGCAATTGAGTGATAACGGTCATTAATGCAAGTGCGGCCGTAACACTACTTGAACAGAGACCTGAAAACAATTTTCAGGCTCTGAGCGGGATTCGAACCCACGACCTCTGCGATGCCGGTGCAGTGCTCTCCCAACTGAGCTATCAAAGCCACATGAGAGCAGTCGTATTTGGGTTAGCCCTTTTTATGGGGACATTTCGACTTGGCCCAAGTACAGTAAAGATGAAAGTAATTTGTCCCATAATAGCAATTGAGTGATAACGGTACACAAGACTTCATTTCAAATTTGGTCACGTTTTTGAAATGATATCACTACCTATTGATCCTGATTTCAAAGAGAGGATAAAACAAGGAAGCAGTAATTAATAAGGGCACGTGTTTTACAGCATTAAAAGGTTTAAAAATATCGCCTTTTTTGAAAGACCTTGGCATCTGTAATTATTCTCTTAATTCGGTTTGCGATTACAATATAATGCTGTATAACTGCTTCCGAATAACGTTTGCAAATAGAAGCCGATGATTTCTATAAAAAAGTACTTAATGATACTGAGTAACAATGAAAATAAAGAGAGAAAGGGATAAAGGAACTAAACTTTATAAATGCATAGGTCTTATGAATTCAAGATGCAAGCCTTTCAGTGTAAGGTGTAATGATATGGACTATCAATTATGAATGAGATGTCGACAAAAACTACATAGATCATGAAATAATTGCCGAACGAAGTCGGGGAAGCTTTTCTATACTAGCTCCCAAATTCTAAAGAGCAAAGTGTTTTTTTTAACGAGTATTTCTCTCGACCAAAAATACTCGTTTCAACATTGATAACCTTTTCTAAAACTGCGACTTGGAGCGATTTAGGATCAGTGTACAAACATCTTTGCGATGAATTCTTCCGGAAATTCTTACATTGGCGCACGTTTTAAAAGTTTCTTCACAAATTGCTGTAGACGCGCTTTATGTTGCTTGTGCTGCAGAAAATATTCGTTTTCCTGGAGAGGACTGTGTTACCGAGACGAATTCCTCTTGGAAAAGTAAGTTTAAATTAAATCTGAATGTGTTTACCTTGATTTGAATAAATTGCTATCATGATGCTATTGTGGTATTATTAGTTTAACAGTCTTAAAACCAAAACGAGATACTTTAAAACTGCATAGGAACGCCAAGTATTCAAAGTAGATGGTTAATCGTTTGTCAATGTGTATAGCGCGAAGCCGAGTTTTAGTTTGCGTGGACAGTTTTAGTTGCGATTATCTTAATTTTACGATAGTTTGATTTGAGGTGTGTTTTGGTTTGAGAAATTCTTCCATGCATGTGTGAAGAATGACTGGAACAAATAAATAATTCAATCAAATCGCTTCTTTCTAAATTTTCTAGCGAAACAGATGGCGAAAAATAAAATACCCACGCTTCGGTAGTACATGGTTCATTGAAGTGCACTTTATGTCCTAAACAGGTTGTAAGAAAAAAACTTAAAGAAAGATTATTCTCTTTGGGAGCTTTGTGGATGGTGGGTTTAAGGTTTAAAGTTGCTTATTGTTTTCTAAAAGGTGGGAAGAAAATTGCTTTTGTACACAGTGGCAACGTAGAAAAATAACTATCAACGATTTCTCGGATTCTCAGGAGAATTTTTTCTCGTTCACAGTTTTTATGAAGAAATTTCATCTCAAGAGTGGAACATGATTGAAAAAGAGGCTAGGAAGGTAAAAGGTGAGCTCAACGGGAATTTCAACTAATATAAATCATAGAAACTTCTAACTTCCCTGTTGGAGGGACACCCACCTGTAAAGCACAGGGCTGCTAATCATACCTTTTAGGGGTTAAAAAAGCGGTTTTGGCATCTCTTAGAGTGTTCAACCTTAAAAGGTCCACAGGAGATAAGGTTTACGTTGTTAAGAATTGTTACCACTTAGGGGTGAAAAAAAATTTCAAGAAACTCCCACAAATCAGGATCTTGTTACTTCCCAGGGGTTCTTTTCAAACCCCTCTTGCTTTTTATATAGGAGTACCCCTCCGGGAGCCTGCTATTGGATGCTGGTGTTCTTTCTTAATAATCAAGACGACCAGAAAACCATTTTGCAAGATTTTATTACTCTAATAATGGATATGTTGTATTTTCCGCAGGCTACCCTGGGGAGAAAATTGTTTTAGTAGAGACAAATGTTTTGCCGTCTTTTCAAGAACATGTCTCCATCCCAACCAAACAGGAAATAACCAAGCCTCCGAGGACATTGGTGGGCTATCGGGCAAGCGACTTCATCAATGACGAAGAAAGTCGTGAAGCTAAGTCTTCCCGGGAGCGCTTAAACACCAAAAAAAATAGATCCTACACTGAGCCGGATTTTATGGCCGAGATGTGGAAAAATCCCAGCAAAACGAAGCCTTTAAACGGGATATTTCGGAAAAGAAAATATTCACGTTTCACGAATGAACGTGGCGAGAGAGATTCTTCTGGGGAGGAATTTCCGCAAGTCAAGTCAAAATTAAATTTGCGGACTAAAATTCTCACGAGGCGGAGTCAACGCCAAAGACATAAACTAGAAGTACCTGAGAATGCAACTAGAAGTTTGTCTCCTTCATCCATGTTTAATGATTATCATGGACAGATTGAAGCTAGCTTCTCTTTTGCTGCGCACGTGCGGAGGCAAGGTCCCGGATTTTCAGCCAGTTGTACCCAGACCCTGCGCACAAGTGACTTCTGCTCTATCAGTGACTTGTTCGAAAGCGAGGTTCACAGTAACGTTACTTTTAACCCTCTCTTCGAGGACGACGACGGCGAAGACGAAGAATACGTCAAACGAATGCGACCGAGGAGGTATCGATTGTATACCATCGACGAAGAGTCGGAGCATTACGACTTGGGCTCATGAATTTCGCCAGAAAAACATATGTGGCAAGTGACAGATACGACAAAACTGATATGAAAGTAAAAAAACAAAAGTAATTATTATTATTCTTCGAAAACGTTGCGTTGTGTTCTTTTCTTATACGAAATATTTTAACTGAACAATTTTTTTAAACAAAGGAAACGGTATTTTTTCCAGGGTACAAGCTGGCACCTGTCTAGCTTGGATATCGATATCAAAATAAACGCATTTTTGGTGTCGGCGAAGAAGAGTTGTTTGAAATTTTTCGAGCGAAGTACCTGCTGTTCACAGGTCACGTGTGATCAACAAAATAACGAGTGAAAATCGTTCTTTTGGGGGTGTTTGGAATTTCAGTCCTATGACATAAATTCTAAGATCAAAACGTCTTCAAAGATTAAAAGTTATTTTCCTCGACAAAAAGACAAGAATAAAAAAGGTAAGATATTTGATTTGTTTCGTTTAAGTTGTTATTGATCATGAGTAAAGAAACTTCTTTTATAAATCATTTGTCTTGATCTGCTTTCAGATTTTAATGTTGAGATTGTTATGGTGTCAAGGTTAACTGTGTTTAAAGTCCATAAATCTACTCTCTCAGAAACTTGAGATCACTTTAACTATTAAATGGTTCGTGTTGAAGTTTGATTTTATAAATACTATCTGAGAAGCCTAAACGTTTTTCAAAGGGAATCTCGGTTTTAGTACGTAGGTGTCAAAAGCTAATAAATAGTCCTCTTTACAATTTTTGTGAAAACAGTCAAGTTTGGGAGGACTCGTTCCTTTTTTCTTGTACACTTTTTCAGTTCAATGATTGCCACAAAATTTGGGCTTCATTTGCTGAGTTTAAATATGAAATTATGGCATGTGCGTCATGTCTTCACTAGCTTGTTAAAAATTGCGTCAACACTTCTTAGACTGTGATTTTAATAATGTTAAGATATTATCTAAGAATTTCATGAAGCAGTGCGGCTTTGTATCAGGCTCAGGGCCTGTGATAAACGTGTGTAGAGGGATTATGCCACTCATATGTTCAGAATCTGTTGCTGATACAAGTCGCTTGTCATTCGTTAAGGCCTGCCTCGATGCTTGTGAAAGTTCTTTAGAAATATCTTATGACAACCTGTCAAATAACGTAAAAAGGCGAGACTAAGTTTCAGAGTATCCGAGATATAAAGGGCAAAAAAAGTTTTACAAGTAATGTAAACTATGTTGTGATCTATTGGCGTACATAATATTGCATGAATAGAAATTCATTCGTCTAGCTTAACTTTTATTCTCTTAATTGAGTGTCATGCATGCATTACCCTTTCAGGAAGGCATAATGGACAGACGACAGCTCCTATTGGCTGCTGTGCTGTCAATCACGTGCTCTGTTTATGCTCAGCAGGCACAACACACAGGTGCGTTTTAAAAAAAGCGGGAAAATTTGTCGCTGTCGCCATCTTTATATAGAAGAATGATATCGATAGAAACTTGTCCGATACCTTTAAGGAAAACCGTCTGCTGTAAACTTAAATTTGATTACTTTTCAGTTTTTGCTATGGTCCTTGGAAAAGGAGCGAAAAAATTACCAGGTAGGCTTCTGATTAACTTATTGAAATTAACACTGTGACAGCAATTCCTAAGTTTTCTCATGTTTATTTCAAACAAGTTAGCAACTCTTCAGTGTCTTGTATAAAGGATCGGTTTCGCTCCAAAATACATCAAAGGTCAAATTAAATTTGTTTGAAGTAAGTTTTGCGAGGTTTTTCCTCTTCTTCTGTAATTAAGGAAGCTTCCTGTTTCGTTTTGTTTTATTATTTCAGACATCAAAGTTAATGGTGTCAAAATGAACCTGCATGCACCTCAAGTGAACACAAGGGCACAGGAACCAGAGGCTCTTGTGCAAGGACCTCCGACAGGTACACGAATGTTGCACCGTTTATAATTCAGCTTGGGTGTGGATTTCCGTGCAAAATATCTCAATATGGTGTAATTAACATTGGAAAATTGTTCTATCATTACAGAGACAGCAACATTCATTGTTGGAAGCAAGACGTCTAATAAAAAGCCTCCAGTGATGGCAGGTCAGATTATAACCATTATAGCTTTCCGATAGAGTGGTTTTCAACTGGGTGTGGTAAAACCAAACTAACTAATATAATCACTGTGATCAGTCACAAAGGACGAACACAACACAGTAAACCAATTTAGAAAACAGCCCTAAGAAAGCACGCGCGCTGATTGGTTAATAATCGTGTTTGTGTAACTCGATAGAGACACAGAACTAGCGCGCGCTGTTGACGTAGTAATGGCGCGAGCAAAGAGGATTTACATTTTGATAATCAAAACTAACAAGTTGTTTTCTTTTTTCTCGTCGCGATGTTTTCTAATAGAAATAAAAAACATGTACTCCGTGTTTCTATCGAGTTATATAAACACTCGTGAAAGTTTGGGAGAACTCGAAAAAGCTGTGGAAACACTCGCCTGCGGCTCGTGTTCCCACAGCATTTCTCGTTCTCCCAAACTTCCACTCGTGGTTATATAACTACTCGATAGAAACACGGTACATGTTTTCTATTTTTTAAATATCAAAACTCGAGGTAATTGCATGTTACAGCGCGAAGCGTGGATCGAAAACGTGTGAGCGAACGATAAACGATTGGCTTTACTTCTGAGTGAGTGCAAAACCGAAACTTAAGTGAAAACCACTGTCTAACTTGAACAATAACAAACAATTATTGGAAGAGGTTTTTGTGATATCCTGAATAATCAAAGTCGAGGTAGGGGTTATCAGCCGAGGCCAGAAGCTGAAGCTCATAACCCTTACCGAGACATTGATTATTCTGGATACCACAAAAACCGAACTTCATTATTGTTTTATTATACATTGAACGAAGAAGAATGGAAGTCGTGTTTTTGCTTCTTCACTGACGGCAAAGCGCACGAACCGGCCGTGACCTTGATTGTCCTTGACATGATAATTGTGTAATCTGCAGTTGTGACGTCACGGGCGCTGATTTCAAAAATTTACTGTACGCTTTCGACCAATCAGAAAAGAGTTATAGAGTTCAATGTATATTCGGTCTTTCCAGGAAAATCTCAAACCTCTGTAATCACTTGGTCGGTACGGCAAGGCCCGGTTTGACATTTTCCCGTCTCGGTTAATAAGTAAATAGTAATCATATATGATTAGCGCGAAGATAATGGACCGGTACTTCAAGTGCAATCTCAAAATATTGCAAATGAGGTTAGTTAACCCAGTTTCAATTTCATGTTTTCCACAGAAGCTTTGGTAATGCCTGCAGTCAAGGCAGACAAGCCAAAATCAGGTTGGTAAAATGAGAAACTTTTAAGAACGATTTCTACAAATTTCCTTAAAGGACAAGTATACTAGGTAGGACAAAACGAATTTGCATCAGTTATTGAGTATTGATAGCCAAGATCAGAAGATTGGAACGAGTCACGTGAAAGTGACGTAACGTGGCGGAGTGGTTAGGGCGCCGGGCTAGAAATCTGAAGGTCGCGGGTTCAAGTCTCTTTGTGGCCACTACTGCTTGAAGATGGAGTTGTTTCTCGGTAGACCACAGTTTAACTCGTCGGTCATGCTTGTAAAAAAACAACTGGTCTGCCTCCCGCCAGTTGGCATTTTTAATCCTATTATGTGTATTTGAAATATTTCTTTTTTTCAGTTCAAGTGTGAAGCCTGGGAATTAACAAGTTGTAGCTGGGCGAATCGAGCACTAAAGAATCAAATATTCAGCATTAGGCTTCCCCTATCTTCCTTGATCGAAATGCCTAACTACTGTGAAATGTTTCTTATTTAGCGGCACAGAAAGCAATGGATGACCTTAAATTAACCAAAGAAGAGAAAAGTAAGTTTGCATCTAGGCTACTTTGACAGATGTCTCTATCAACCTTTAATTAGATCTTCTTCATCCTTAAAAATAAGCATATAATCATTACAGCCTCCATCGAACATCTTTTTTTTGCAGAGAAATTGTTTCCTTGTGATGATTATCAACCTTACTGTAGCAATTATGCCAAAACTGGCCAGTGTAGAGATGTGTGGACGCAGAAAAACTGCAGGAAGAGCTGCAACTTATGTGACAGTAAGTCAATTGCTGGTTTTCAGTGTCAGGCCATTCAATATAGATCAAAATAAAAATCAAGATCGGTCAATAAATAAAGTCCAGAATGTGGGAAAAGAAAGATGGTAAATATCCAAAGACTATCGCCAAGATTCAGGTCACAGCAATTTTTCTTAAGCAAGATATGCGGAGATATTGTTTACCCAAATTGGCCATTTTGTTTCGTTCCAAGAAGTCTGCATTTGATCTATGTTATAAAGTTGGCGCTGAAGCCTCGCAAAAGATCTACAAAAAACGATTAAAACTTCTGCTTAGTTGATAGTTTCAAAACTGGTCAAAACACAAATTGGCTCTGCTTGAAAAATATTACCTTTATGTAAGGAATCTTAAACAGCAAACACAACCCAGGGTAAATATGTTTATTTAGAAAACAGTCCCAAGAAAATACGCGGGCTGATTGGTTAAAAATCGTGCGGTGCTGGCGCAGTGATGGCGCGAGCAAAGAGAATTTACATTTTGATAATCAAAGTTAACAAGTTGTTTTCCTTTTTCTCGTCGCGGTGTTTTTTAAAAGAAATGGAAAACATGTAGTCCGTGTTTCTATCGAGTTATAGAAACACTCGTGAAAGTTTGGGAGAACTCGTAAAAGCTGTGGAAACACTCGTTCTCCCAAAATTCCACTCGTGTTTCTATAACTCGATAGAAACACGGTACATGTTTTCTATTTCTTAAATATATATTTTTTTTCTCGATTTATTGTGTAGATCTATAATTGCAGATGAAGAACCTCACTTTGTCGGGTACTTTGTGATGAGTGTTTCTATAACTGGATAGATTATTATTATTATTATTATTATTATTACATAGTTAAAAATGCGATACAAAAAGACAATGTTACAGTAGCAGCACTTCATGACACTTACACACTGAAGAGACTAAATGAATTTTTTGCATTCCTCTTCAGTTCCTTATGGAGTATTCATTGGCTGCCAAGACTTAGATGTCTGTAAAAAGTTTGCTGCGTCCGCTTGCATGGTCAGCTGGGTTAGGGAGACTTGTAAGAGCAAGTGTGGACAATGCGGTTACGGTGAGTGCTTTTAGAGTGACAGGATTGAATCTGCTGAATAAACGCCGTACTAAAAATTTATCATGCTGCCAGTAACAACATTGAAAATAAACAATAGTGATTCATTGACATCAGTTGAATTATTAATCATAGTAAGAACAGAGAAAACTGAAAGTGTTTCTTCTTCATATTCATGCCATTTTATGTTAATATGTCACGTCACGTCACGCCACGCTACATCACGTCACGACACGTAACGTTAAGTCAAGTCTAGTCAAGTCATGTCGTGTTCTATCGTGTCGTGCCATGTTATCACGTAAAGTCACTTTATGTCAAAACCTTAACTAAAAAAAAAAAACAGCCAGCCCTCCCAAACATGAAGTGATCAAATCGTTAATCATTCTTCTTTCTAAGATTAATAGATTGCTCGATGAACAAGTGACGAGGATAAAATATCATCATTCATGGGACGTGTTGAAGATGCACTTAACTCAGTGCTAAATTTTGAAAACAAAAGAAAATCGAATTGACCACAATTAATATGTCATGTTTTGTAATAAAGTAGTTAGCGTTCCATGTGCAGCGTAAAAAATAACAAAGTAATCTTTTGCCTCTAGAACGTCAAGCAAACTCACACATAACGATGGGCAAAAAGAGACATTTCAGTGATGGCAACACAAGGCAATCAGCCGAGACCAAGCACGTGGTGAAGACTAAACAGCTTAAAAAAGTCCTTACGAAAATGACCAAGAAAGCAAAAGATGCAGTCAAACAAGCATCAGCTAAGGTTGAACAACAGAAGAAGGACGACAAGCCTGCATTGAAGCCGAAAGCTGGTGTTGTTGAGAAGCCAGCGATCAAGATTAAAGAGGCTCAGAGTAAAGACGACACTGAAGTAAAGAAACATAATAGCAACGATGATGATGATGACGATGATGACGATGAAGACGATGATGATGACGAAGCTGATGATAACAATGTTAACAACGGCGAAGTAAGTGTAAGGGAAAAGAACTGACGCAGCGCTTGAGGGTTGATTAAAATGCGAGACGTATACGTTTTGTTATCTAATGACACTCCAGTGAAACGAGAACAAATTGTTTTCATATTAAATGTCATGTAACGCAGACAAGAATCAGAAATAGACTCCTTCAAACCATGAATAATTCATCTAGTTAAAACAAAGAAAATCACAACCGTGAAGAAGGCTTGGGTAGCCGGTCTTGATTAGCATAGATTTTGACAGTTTTACTTCTCCGTTTACTCCTTAGGCTGCAAGCAGTCTCTCTTTTCCTCGAAAATTCGTGGGAAAGAGCCCAAAACAAGTATGCGTGAGCGTGACGTGGGAGCCGCGATGCTGCGAGCCGCTAGTAGCGTGGGCGTTAGGAGACGAGCGAAAAGAGAGACTGCACTGGTTTCATACAACGATTTGGATGCTCGGCACTCTGGTGACGGAGTAATTTTATTGGTCGGTCTACGAGGTTACGACGCGCATCTGTCAGTAACCTTTATAAGTGACATGCAGCGCACGCACGCCAAAGCCTTGTTGTAATGTTTGTCTCCTACGGTGCGACTCCAAAGGTTCGTGACATTTGTCGCTTTGTTTTGAATTTCGATCTTGCGACCTTTTATTAGTTTTATGCTTCACATTTGTTTTTAAAGGACGGTGGTATTAGAAGGACTCTAACTTAGAGTAGAGCCCTTTGACCGAGCAGTATGAACATTTTTGAGAAGTCATTTTCGTGGTTTTAGCTGCAATCTGTCGAACCATTCATCATATCTTACCAGATATAGCTTCAATAAATTCGCGTAAACAATTAGACACCGGAGTGTCATATTCAAAACAGAGCGGAGGTGTCATTGATGTTACTTGTCAAAGTAGCATATCCAAATCGTTGTATGAAACCAGTGCAGTCTCTCTTTTCGCTCGTCGCCCAACGCCCACGCTACTAGCAGCTCGCGGCATCGCCGCTCCAAAGTCACGCTCACAGTCACGACGAACTACGAGGTGTTTGGAAATATGGTCAAACAATGTCTTGAGTGTTTAATACATCTTCTCAATGAAAACTAAAACTAACGGAGTAAACAGAGAAGTAAAATCGTCAAAATCTATGCTAATTAAGACCGGACCGGGTATCCTTCAATATTAGTACAACCCGCCTAGATTAGCTATGCTATAAGCGGGTTTTGTAGATATTTAATTGTTAATAGAGCAGCCTAAACCACTGTATGAATACTACTGAAAAGTGGGAAAGTGCTATCAATAAAAAGATAGTAAAATATCAAAGTATCAAATATCAAGTGAATTCCTCTGTTTAAACTTGATGAATTATTAATGAGTTTGAGAAGGATTTTGACAAAGAATAATATCGATCGAACGAGTGCCTTTGGGAAATGAAATATAATCCAATGATATTTGTTCTACTTATAATAGTTTGTTATGTGATATTGAAAAAGGACCAAGATGTTCGTGGAGAAGGAAGCTCGCAAAATGAAGATGAAGATGATGACGATAAAGCCGGATCAAGGGAAGCTAAGACTGAGGATAAACCAGATGAGCCAATCAGATTGGACGCAGATCCGAGAGGCGAGCCAGTGGTTACTAAGCTGATCAACCAGCCAATCAAGTTTAACGACGCTCCCGGGAAGGCAATGCATCTAAAATACGTGAAGGATAAGCAGCACATCAAAACCGTGAAGGACGCGCAACCAAACGTTGAGCAGCAGAAGAAAGTGGCTAAGAAAGTTGAAAATGATAAAGTCGAGAAGAAAGTCAAACAAGTTAAGAAAGAACAAAAAAGCGACAGGGCAAAGACTGCCAACCAATAAAGAAAAAAAATGAATATAAGGTTGTCTTTCTGATGGAAAAGTTTTCGTTGGACCTTTTTTCCTGAGTAACTTTCTTTAAACATGAGTCGAACATGAATTTATGACCAACAACTTTTCATAGTACCTCGTATTTGCCTGCTTAGTGACCTGGCCTTTGAATGGCAGCGAGGCTTAAGGGGATCTTGTTTTGATACAGACTTAACTCCCTTTGTTTTGTAAATAAAGCTGTTCTAATGCTAACTAAGTGCATTTACATGACAAAAGCAGAGAGGTCTTTATCAAAGCAATGTCACTTCCAGCCTCGCTGCCATTTAAAGGCCAGGTCACCGCGGACATAACTGTAAAATGGTCTACTTGTGACTGAAAGAGACATTACGTGAAATGATTTCGGCAAAAGCACCAGGAGTTAGATGATTCATTAGTATGCACTATATTTTGTTAACCTTGCTTGCAAATCGATTTACTGACTGATGTGACGCTACAGATTCTGAAATATGACAAAATAAACATTTTTTCGTTACGGTAATCTTTTTTTCTTTATCTTTCTTCCATTGTGTGTTTGGAGATAGCTTTTTGTCTTTCCGACGACCCATGCACAAGACATGAATTCTCCTCGCGAATTGTTATAAAAATAATTTCAATCGACCTAGGAAAAAGCAAACATAATTAGAAAGCAACGCATTTGACACAAACACCTCTTTCCCTATCCTAACTTTTTCATCGACGTAAATGTTTGGCTGTTTTCATTTCGTTTTTAGCGGCAGTAAAACATCAGCGCGACAGAGTTCATGTCTCGCACTAGGAGTCTTCGTTCAACTAACCAGCGGTCTTGCTTCTAAGGCGACCGATGTTACTGGTGGGATCTGGGAACGAAAACGTGGTAGGGAGAGTCTGTGTTCTTACACAACCATTTTACTGCCCCTCGTCGGGGTCATATTCAAATCCGCCCATCGATATGTTTTGTTTCGGGTTTCATCGTTGACTATCCACTGTTAATATCACCCAACTAGTGGACTAATGCAAATCCTGCATTTTGATTGGCAAGCTACTAGGGGTCTAATAGTAATAGTCATCGAGTAGCGAAATTCGCCGGTTTTTCTTTTGCTTTTTTCCCCGAAATAAATATTTCTTCAACTTGCATTTGCTAACTTTATTATCGCCATTTCTGTCCGACTAGTTGGGTGATACTAAAACAATTAGACCCTTCGCCCTCAAGGGCCACGGGCTGCCACGGGTCAATAGCCTATTCGGCTTCGCCTCATTGGCTATTGACCCGTAGCCCTTTCTCTAATTGTTAAATATACCAAGGACACTAGCGTTATCCACATCGTTATCCACACAAATGCCTTAAATTGCACGATTTTTACTGCATTCGTTTCAAATCTTAACGTTTTCCATTGTCTGGCCTCGTTTCCTATGAGCGATAGGCAACTCTCTTAAGTCTCTGACTATTCGCGCATAGCAAACGAAGCTTGTCAATCAACTGAATCTTTTCTATACATATCTGAATTAAGCTTAAACATTCCAAAGTCTGGCTGGTTACTTAAGTTTATGCGCTGACAAGTTAGTGAGCAATATTTTTGTTAGAGTAGTTCTGAGTGGACGGTTTGATGTACACTATTCCTGGCTCAAACCTCTGTAAGAAGAAGAAGAAGGAAACCTTGGAAGATTAAAAGTTCACAAAAAAAAACAAAACAAAAAACATTTGAAGACTTGCGTCGTCTATTAATTAGCTTTTATGTTATGTGGGCTTATTCAGCTTACGGTCCTCAGTTCCATCTGAAGAATCGTAATGGTAAGTGTAGAAGTTGTCTCCAGGGGAAGGAAGGTACTATGTAAAATCGTTTTGAAAATGAATGCAGCCGTTAGTCCAGTTCGTGACCTGTTTGACACAGACTTGCGTTTCCGTTGATCAAAATAGCATGGAATTCTCACTTTAAAGTGGCGATTATGTCGCAATAAATCACCTACACTGCGAAAAATTTCGGCCGTTTTATTGCGGACATTTAGATTCAGTTTCAAACATTATCTCATTTCGGACAGCAATTTTGAACACTATGCTGAAACATAGCTAAAGCACATTTCCGCCTACAAAACACGAATGAGACGGAAAAAGAAAATTTTTCTACTGCACTCTCAAAGTTTACGAATACACTAACGAGAACTACTGAAATTCTACAACGTCGTTACGTATGACAAGAAATGTGTAGCCTAGCTGAGTTCACTCCTTTTATAGGCCGGAATAAAGGCAACTAAGAGCTTTAGAGCGAGCTTCAAAGTTTTATCACTGTTTACACTGTACTGTAAATATTTCAGACGCTTAAAAATTTCGGACTGCTTTATTTCGGGTATTACTTTTGTCTGAAATTAAAATCGACGGAATGTTTTTTTGCAAGTAATTTAATATATATTTTTCTATCATCGGTTTTGAAGTACTTGTTTTCACGCAAGGTCATGCAGAATCATTTTCAAATATTCAAAGAAAGTGAGAACTATTAGAGTTAAGCAAAAAGGCCAGTTGTTAATTCATACCCAGCTCACAGTGAATGGAATATTCCTCTCGGACAAATAAGCACGTGATTCGCGAAGGATCATGGGAAATATCTTATCTTTAATCAATTGAAAGAGCTGCTAAATTATTGTTTTAAATCTTATCATATTTTTGAAATTCAAAACAACTTAGCGAAGGGGCCATTGATAATTTCCTTTATGTCTTCTTCATAACGATAAAGTTATCAGGTAAGCGATAGTCATTTAAAAGGTTTCTTCACGAGTCAACGATTAAGTTGTTTTATGATTAGGAGCTGGGATGGAGTGGCATTGACAGAAAGATATAACAGCTAGTCAGAGTTTACTGACTTAACCAGTTATTACAATTCAATCTCTTTATTGTAGGACTACGTTTCAAATATCATTTGATATCAGTTTATAACTGCATTTCTCTAAAATTTATAAATGAACGTAAAGTATATATGACACTTGTAGCACGATTGCTAAATCACCCAGGGCTAATTGGCACTGTTATTTACTTCCTAGACTATGCTTTATGAGAATTACGTGATGCCAGGGTTATAAGTGCAATAGAATGATTATACCTTTTTGGCTTTGTCACTTGGCTGAACCAAAGTTGGCAAAATACGAGAAAAGTGAATTGTTAAGAGTAAAAGAGTGTCGGTAAGAGAAACTTTGGATACACCATCGGGATTAAGTGTATGCAAATTAAGGCTTGATCACTGTTAACAACCAGTGCACTTTCACCAACTGGTCTGTGACCTGCTCATCCTTTGTTTAATAGAAAACGATATGAGGCTGACAAGGACAGGGTACGGCATAAAGACTCTGTTAGTATTACTTTGCTTTGGCCTACAGAACACACTCTTGGATGCTAAAGGTAAATGCGTCATCTATCCACTGGTGCACTTCAATTTGGATTTATTTAATTTAATTACTGAACTTATTGTCTTGAATGTTTTCCTATCTCGCGTTGATCTATAGGGAATTTATTTACTGTCGTATAAAATTAATTTAATTGATAAAATCACAGCGAGATTTTTCAGATTTGAGCTTAATTGGGGTTCGACCCATAGAGTTTATTACGATCACTGAACCGCAAGCTTTTCATACAACATTTCTTCATGTATATCGATTTTATTATTCGCCTGACGAAATGGTTTCTCTCCCATCGCTTTGAATAATTTATAAGGGCAGTTTTGCCATTTTCTTAAAACAGCACCCGCTTGTTTTTACATACAACCGATCAACGATACCTGTTCCTGCCTTTAATCTCTATAATAACATAATTCCGTGGGTAAAAATACACTGGGGAACGTCCACAAGGTAATATGTCGGTTAACATCGCCGTTTGAATGCGCTATAAAGTGGTTAACTTCTACTTTGTACATATCTAACTATGCGTGCGTGAAGCAAGGAATACTTGTTCTCAGTTTCAAATTATTATTTGTGTTCAGTTTGATAACCATTTCCCTCTTAAGTTATCTTCTGTACCAAAGGAAAATCCTGCTTGAATAACGGTTAAACCCGATTCCCGACGGTGATCAAGAGCTGAATTCTCTTATAATATGATAAGAAGCAAGAAAATAGTCCAAAAGTATTAGCAGTATCTTAAAGTGTTGCGAGCTTTTCGGACTCAGGATAAAAGAGTTACAAACAAGCGGAAAAATTGGTATAAAGTTCAGCACAAGGATGATGGTTCTTTTCTCCACTTTTTAACGATCGAAAGATCAAAAATTACACGGGTACTTGTCAGTTGATTAAGAGGCGTTAGTTCGCAAAGGAAACACCCGCTTTCACAATCAGATCACAAGCTGTGAAACTCTACACATTGAATTGGATTTAAAGAACATCTGTTTAAGACAATGACTAATGCGATTAGCTGTTTTTTTGGTGTAAATAGAAATCTGGGAAGCTGTTCATTATTTTAAAGTGTTCTCTGAGAGCGAAATGGCCTAGGAGGGGTGGGGGATGATTTTACAGCGCCAAAAAGGAATCGTCACCGGTTGAATAAACAAAGAAACGATTAAAAGCATAAAAGCCGGACCACATAAAGGTTAATATCAAACGAAAACACATAAGGCTTTTGTTTCAAGTTGTATTTGATAGAAACGCCAAATGAAAATGTTAGAAAATGCCCCTCATCGGCTGAATTAGTGCATGCAGTTTGAAGCATAGCTTTCGTTTACTAAATTACATTGTGGCGTATCGCCACACTTTGGGAAAGGAACAAAACTTGATTGCAATCATGAATGGCCAATACCCTCCATGAGAAGCGCCCGCAGGGAATCATGGTAAGTAGTTGTACTCAACACCTTGGACTGGATAACGTAAACTTCCACTTATAACCCCTCCCCCCCCGGCTTCTAAGGCACCCCTATTATAGACCCAGCGACCAGTAAACCATAAAACACATCCACCGGGGTATAAGGCCCCTTGGATACAAGCCCCCTTCTAGTTATCTTTCCTGGTTTTCAATTCGTGTTAATATCATGTCTTAAAGCTTCACTAAAAGCCAGTAAATGATAAACCTATTTCGATCATCACAGCTACAGCTCGTTCCCAAATCAGTGGTTTTTCATTCCTGTTATAAGGCCCCTCGGGTATAAGCCCCTCCTTTTGTAAGCTCAGCTAAAAGTATTTACGAAGTTGTACAAGTCCACGGCTTATAAGTGTTTCGTTTCATGAATACAACTCCCATGATTCCCTGTAGGCTTGTCTCATACAGGGAATTGGCCATTGCTGCACTGATCAGTATGTAGATTGCAATAACTCAGCGACAGTATTAATAGCACCTTTATTGTCGCCTTTGTGTTTCTGAAAAGCTTAACTAAGCTTGTTTACTGACATTGCGTTGCTTTGCTCATTGTTCCTTCGAGCAGCTATCAAGAAGTCCAAACATGCCATCCATAAAAGTGCGAGCAAGAAACACGACGGTAAGTATATACTTCTAAGTGCAGATGCATCAAGATATTTTCTCTGGCAGCTCTTATGGAGCTTAGGTTTTTTCACCTTTTTTTACCTGAGTTTAATAGGGTTTGTTTTGACTTTTTACAGCTCCGAAAGGAAGCTTCTGCGTCAACCACTCATATTGCGTCAAGTATAGCGATTTGGATTGCGCTTCTGAATGGGTTGAGCTGAATTGTCCCAGGATGTGCAGGCTTTGTGATTATGAAGGTAAGTGAAATAGGCGTTAAAACGCAGTAATGGTTTATCCACAGTCTGCCGCTAGCTGTCAGGCTACGTTTATTTCCGCATCACTTGCTAGCGAGCTCGTGTGTAGCGTTTGTGTTGCATGTTCTCTTGGATGTTCTTTTCTTAATTTGTTGCTAAATAAACTTCCAATGTTAATCGGGAGAACACCTCGCACAATGGGTAGCACTGACTCTATCATTTTAAGTGGCACAACTGATGCTGTAGCAAACACCATTATAGGCCCTGGTATCATGAAGCTTCCAGCGGTCTTGTACTACAAGAAGGGAAATAAGAAGCATGGAATCACCAAGAAGGGAGACAAGAAGCACAGTATTACTTCCAAAAAACATCGGAAACACAAAGTTGAACAGGCTTCTAAGGTCATCAATAAGCGCGACAATGATGATGGCGGCAGGCGTGACGTAGTCTTCCTCAGTCGTCCATCGGACTACTCGCCAACCAAGCCTCCATCTTATTTACCGACCACCAGCTACTCTCTCTTTGACTACAAAAGTAATTACAGGAACTGGCTTTTCCTGTACCCTGAGGAGCATCCTGTCCATTTGCAATACGTTGACCAAGGAAAAGCCGCGGACCCTAATCAACAGAATGGTGCTCAACAGCAGGCTGCCGCTACCCAGGATGCTTCTGCGGCTGCTGCAGCTCCAGCGACTGATACTGCTGAACCCGCAGTAGGTGCTTTGGCTCCTTCTGCGCCTGCAGCGCCAGGAGCAGCACCCGTTGGTCCTGGTTCTGCACCCGCGGTTGCACCTGCAGCTCCCGCTGTTGGTCAAACAGCCGCGCCTGCAGAGGCTGCTCCTGCTGTCGCCGCCGCTCCTTCTGTGGCTGTTGCAACCAACCCAGTGGCTCCTCAGGTGGGGCAGGCGGCTACACCAGTTGCAGCCCAGCAACCTGCCACACCTGTTGCAGCGCAGCAACCTGCCGCAGCAGTTGCAGCTCAGCAACCTGCCGCAGCAGTTGCAGCGCAGCAACCCGCCGCACCAGTTGCAGCTCAGCAACCTGCTGCAGCAGTTGCAGTTCAGCAGCCTGTGGATGCCGCGAATCAAACAATACAGTTGATCAATCAGACAGTGTCTTCGGCAGCTAATGCCACTTTTGAACCGAATGTGGCTAATGTGAGCCAAGCAAATGAGACCATCATGGTTGGAGCATTGCCTATTGGAAACAATACCTCTAACCAGACTGTCGCACCAGGTAATATCGCACATACGTATTGTGAAAAAATTAGTTGATCTTTAAGTTATGAGAAACATAATATTTAAACCTTTTTTTACAACGGTCTGTATTTTCTAATGAAAATTGACAGAATCAGCGTTTAGAGGACGTAATAGATGCTCTTTTAGGACGATTTCAGAATTATTAACCGAGTTAATTTCTTCGACCTCATAAAATGGATGCTAACCGGGGAGAAGAATTGTTCTATTTTACCATGCTCCTCCCATCAAAATTATGGTTTTTGTTTTTGATCGTCATACATATATCCAGAACATAGTTAGCGACCCATTTCTTTTGTCATCACAAGCTCGTATAACATAACATAATATTAAGACATTGTATGGAGAAACTAGATGCTCATGTTTTTTTGTACAAGGTAACATCACTTCACAAAATCAATCTCAGTCACTGGTAGAGACCCTGTCACAGAACTCGTCACTATCGCAGAATTCATCTCTGTCACAGAATTCGTCTCTTTCACAGAACTCGTCTCTGTCATCGAACTTGTCTCTGTCACTGAATTCCTCATTGCAAAATCAGACAGAAACACCAGCACTCCTACACAATGAATCCAATTCACAAATCACATCAACTGCAAATGCACTTGGCGCCACAGAACTCCGCCACGACAAACCATCCCATGGTGAATTACTTGAACCATCTTCGAGCGCTTCATCAATGCAATCATTCCACATGGCAGAACAAGAGGTAACATCTCAGCACAAACTTCATCTTTTCAATTCGGATGAGTCGAGTAAGATGCAGGGACATTTTAACCCTAATGGTGCGACTGTGGCTTTGTCCGGTCCAGGTACCATGGATCTGACAACAACAGGTCAGTCCTTTACCCAAGATGTCACAGTAGATCCACAAGCAGGATCGAATGATCAGTCTGATTACAGCTGGACATGTTGCACTAAACAACCAAGGCCAAAGCATTGCAAAAAATGTCCCGACCTACCAAAGGCACCACCACGTAAGTAGTACCATTAGTTTTTCCTTGTCAGTCTCCCATTTAAGTTTTGGAAGTCAGCAAAGGGAAAGTTTCTGCGGTGTAGTATGTGGAAAATGGGGAAGTGGAGCAATATGATTTTGCGTGAAAGAAGGGGTGATTACGTGGGAGAGATCGAGAATAATTACATTTAATCTGGACCAAAAAGAGAATTCGAATGGCAAATCTCTTAATACCAACAAGCTGTAGATTCATTTAAATCATTGACTACTTGCTTTGATAAATGTTTCTGCGTCACCGCATATTTCATGAATTGTTTGTCTCTTGCATCCTTACTTAAAATCCTGATTAAAATACAAATACGTTTTCCGTAGTCGTTTACTTATCTTTTATCGATTACATCTGTTAAAGTGCCTATGACATGAAATTTTAGCCCCCTTTTTTATTCCAGAAAATTGAAGTCTTTGTTGCACTGATTCAAAATTCTCGAATTTAAGCTCTGGTCCGGCGCGCAAAATAATTTTTCGATCTCTCCAAAGTTGGCAAAAAATACAATTGTCGTTTTTGGAGGCCTGGAACTAGTGACGTCATAAGGTGTGTAAATTTCGATTGCTTCACTTCGAGTCAGTGTATTTCCTACAAAGTTAGCCCTCGCTGAGCCGTTTTTTTTAGCGGTTTTATTCAGTTAAAAAAGTCCTCAGATGATGAATTATCCAGTAACACATCATCTTCGTGTGATGTTGAGTCGCTGCAGTTAGCGGTAAAAGGGAAAGGCTCTTTAAATTCGATCGTTCAGCGCTATCGAGTCGGGTCGTGGAAGAAGGAGACGTGAAGGAGAAAGACGAGGACGACGAAGATGGTATACGCTTTGTGACCTTAGAATCTCGATTCAAAAACAAGGAAACAGTATTAAATTGGTAAACTATAGATCTGTCACGCCTTCAATGTGAGAAAATGGTGAAAGCGCTGTTCGCTTTGGCAAAATATTTAATCTGATGATTTATTAAAGCACTTGGGTCGCGGTTGTGTTGCAAATCTCACACACATGCTGCAAACATCAAGTTTCAACCAAACGCATGTTCTAGTTGCTTCAAACAGTATTTCCCTTTTCTGCTTGGAGGGGAGAATTTACATAATTACTTTATTAAACCCATTGCCAGTTCTCATTGTTTTATTAATTCCATAACCAGTTCTCGTTGCGAATACTCCGGGAGATACTCTCGTTCACACGCTCTTTCATGATAAATACTCACCCGCTCGTTTGGTTTCTCGAAAACTCAGACCAAAAAGTAAAACAATTCCGTGTTATACCGCGGATTGCTTCAAGTCGTCTTGTTTACTATTCGTCGATATGATGTCCTATATTTGAATGTGTCTGGTTCTGCAACGTGACTATCGATTTGTATCGCGAAACTGTCACGCAACAGACATCGCGCTAACAACGGCTTGGCTCGAATGGCTTTCAAATCATCTTCAGTGATAATTTGGTTTATAGTTATAAGACAAACCAAACACGATTAGAATGCAGTGTACTATTTTCCTGATCCTACCAACGTGGGCTGTATTTTTCGCTTTCTCTCTCTCTCCCTCCGTAGATCCTAGCTATATCAACATTATCACGACGAACGGTAAACAAGACGTCTTGAAGCAACCCGAGCAAACACGGATTTGTTATATTTTTCGGCTCTGAGTTATTATAAAAGCTCTGTTCAAACAAATTTCGTTATATTTGCTATCGCATTCTCGCATTAGGATTATCGTGCTAACATGCCGTGATAAGTCTGCAAGAAATCAGCAGCCGAAATCATGCGTGCCTGCAAAATCACACAAATCACAATGATGCAACTTTATTCCAATTGAAATCTTCGCTCCCTTTCAGTTTTGTTCCTGTTTGTGTAAAGACTCGAGAGTACCACCACTAAATCTTTATTAAAACATCTCCATTGCAGAGGATCTCTACTGTTTAAAAGCCGTCGATAGAAACTTTGTTCGAAATGGAAGGAACAATACGGACGCATTCGTACGTCGCTCTGCATATTTGGGCCGGTGCATCCAACAAATCGCTAACAATGTGCTCTTCTGACTTCGTCTTTCGAAAATATAAGCAGCTGTTTTGCAGCTCGCTAAAACAGGTCCTCCGGTAACGAAAAACTTCCCACTCCTTCCCTTATCAGCCTTATTCCTCTCAGATGTTATGGTGTATGGCTTGAAGGTTTTACACACCTTAGGAAGTCACCGTACTAATTTGCATAGTTTGACCGCGCGCGGAATGTCACACATTTTGACTCGACTAGGCCGACTTTTGAAGCTCGAGAAAAAATTCGTACGTGCATTTCCGAAGCCCAAACTCGAAAATTACGAATCAGAGGATCATAGACTTCAATATTTTAAAATAAAAAGTCGGCGAAAATTTCATTTCATAGGCACTTTAAGGAAAAGTAACTTAGTCTGTTATGCTATATTTTGAACCATAGATGCACCAATTATCGACTGGAAAAATTATTCAAAATTTACGTGTTAACTTTTATTTCAAACGGGATACCTGTAAACACTTTGTTGACCACACAAAGTTAAATTACCTCTAATTGTCGTTTCTTTAATATAACTGATTGATACATATATATTTTCGTTCTTATTCTAGTGCAATATGTGTTTAACGTCTACTGTGATGATTTGTACAAAGACTGTGCTTACGGATACTCTAACTGTAACGATACCTGGTGGCAGATTCATTGCCCTAAAAGATGCAACCTTTGCAAGGGTAAAATTAAAATAGATTGAACTTCTTTTAAGGGTTTTATGTCCTAAATAGACCTATGTAATAAAACGCTGTTGTATTGCTAGTCGTTAACTGGAAAGCGTCACCATGATAGCAAGAAGTGATTATCAAAAAGAGGGGTATGAATGAGGTTCGGTCCTTTGTTACACAGGTAAGGGAGGATAGGATTGGTCAGGAGTAAATACGTATTCTCCAGACATAACAGGGTAACGAGGCCCTCTTCCAGATCGCACCACTGAACACTATGAACATAGACTGGCATAATTGGTATCAATTCCGTAACTACCAATAGTTAACACTGAACGAATTACAACCAGGTACTGCGCTAGCTATTTAGTCTTTATGGGTATTAGTAGCATTGAATAACATATGGAAGAGATGATCTTATATATAATATGATTTCTAAACTAAACCATTTTGAAAGGATGAAAATAGTCTACACTATCCGAAACAAACACACAGCAGAAGGTCCGGAAATTGTTTTGATGTTGTAATTTTGTACATGGCAAAAATAACTCTAACTTCCTTAACTGAGCTCCTTCAATGAGAAAATAAATGTCTCACAGAGTGTTTCAATTTGTTTTTCAGCCCAAGATCAGCAGAATACAACGGCGACACAGACCCAGGAGATTTACCCGAATGAGGTGAAGAGCCTTTCAGAAACTTCAAAACTAGAGTCTGATCTGGTGGCACCGGCGCCGGGAAAGAAACCACTGGTAGCCAAATACACTCTCCGAGTGAAGCCCAAACTGTTGAACGGGGTGCCACAGACACAGGAGATCCGCATCATGCCACCAAATAAGGCAGGAACCGCTGGATATGTCAAACCACTGATGGTACTCAAGCAAAATATCACCAAGCCTATGATTGAGAATATCGAGATCGATGTTCCTCAAAAGGGCGCGAAATTTAGCTCCAAGCCAAGTGTGGAGGTTATTGAAGGAGATCGTACAGAGATGCTGAAAGTAAGCAAAGGACAAGCGATTGTGGAGGACCCAGTACAGAAGTCCAAGACACAGTCTGAAGGTATAATAGACTAAAGGGGACTTCTTCAGTTGTAGGGAATTAGATTGCGGTTTCCTTTGATATTACAACACATTTTTTCCCATCTACCACAGAGATCAAAGAAGCTAAGCACGAACAAGACTCATCTGCTCAAACCACCACCGATCAAACCCAGTCCTCATCCACCACACAAGCAGGAACCCAGACCACAGCTTCATATCAACCAGAGACTCAGACCAAGTCTTCACTGGATACTCAGGTCGCGCAAACCACTATTCCAATAACGCAATCAGCTGCTCCCGTCGCCCAGCCTGAAGCTACAGCAACCCAGGCCGATACCTCAGCACCCCAGCCCGTCGCTTTTACAGCAACTCAGGCAGCTGCTGCTCCGGTTACCCCAGACGTTTCAGCCACCCAGACCGCTGCCTACACTAGCAGTAAGTGGTTTCTGCGCATTAAAAAGAAAAACTAAAGGAATAACTCCAATGAGAGAAACGTTTGCTGCCTACACTTGCATATTTAATAAAATCATTCTTATAATCTGTTCCCTAATATAATAAAAAAGCTTTAAATTAACTATTCTATAAATCAAGTCTTTATAAAGAGTGTCTTATTCATGTTTTCGTTATCAGGCGAAACTTGCACAGATGACGGCAGATGCAAATCATATACCGCTGACCGCTGCTCTGATCCATGGCTGACGACTAACTGCAAGAGCATGTGTAAACTCTGTTAAATTAAAAGGTAAATACGGTTTTATGTTAAATAAAAGAAGCTTTAAATAAATATTTGTCTACACGATCCCCAAGAGAATCATATGTCCAGGAATACATCTGGTAACTTGTAGTTCTACTTGTCTCATTAGTGATTTATTAAAGACAGCCAGAGCCGTGTCGGTAATACAACCGGAACCCGGTATCCATACTGAATTTTAAATTCCTGATAACTCTGAGTTTTGTGTGTCAGGAATCAGCGTGGAAACGTTAGCCAAAATGCATCAAGCTGGTCCTTTCCTAAAGTCCTCTCGATCTTCTCAATCTTAACTATTCTTGTTTACTTTTGCTTTGGTATTACAATACCTGCTTCAATACCTTCTTCGTTATGAAAATTTTTCATACATAAGTAAGTTGGTTAATATGGAGGGAGGAGGTGTTTGCGGAAGGAGAAGAAGAGTATGAAGAGGGATGAGGAAGGAAGGAAGGGTAAAATTAGTGTTCTGTGCCATTACACGCTTGCCCACAGATATTAATTTGATGATTTCATCTCATTCTTAGATTTTAGACACGACAGCCAACTACGACCAGTCACGTAATCCAGCAGAAGCAATAAAGCCCAGATTTGTAGATAACAAATACTCTATACGTTTCGGTCTTCCTGTCAATACAAGTTTTAATCTCATCTCACAACACTGCTGTAGGGATTTCGATTTCGATGAAGTAATTAGATTTTACTTTGATTCCATCCTTTGGAAGGCTAGATGCAGTTTGTTTTTCTTAGTTTATTGGATTAGAATGAATTTCGAGGCCAATAGAAATCAACCCTTCGATGTCCCAGTCTGCTTTAAGATAGATTAAAGATGGAATTATAAACGAGGCCATCATTCAGTAGTCGAACACAAGCTATTCTATGAATGCTATATTTTTGGATTTGTTAAAGTCTTTGTTGTTTGTGAAATGCATGCTTATTCTTTAAATAAAAGATCGTCCTACTGATATAAGTGAGTGTGGCGTTAAATTTCGCACCATTTTGCAAGCGCGCGCGTCGATAACAAGCCCTGACATGTTAAACGGTTTACCGTAGGTAAGGTATAGTCTGTGTAGGAGCCATGTGGCCCAACAGTCGGAAGCTTATCCCGGTTTGTGTAGCATGAAGCGACTAGGAGTATTTCTACTCTTCCTTGATTGGGATGATGCTCCATCACAGGGCTACCCCAAGTATTAAAATTGCCGGAATCCATTTATACACCTGAGTAGAGAAAAGAACTGGGAGAGTAAAGAGTCTTTTCCAAGGACGCAATGTCCCGGTCAGGGCTCGAATCTGGACAGCCCTATCCGGAGTCGAGCGGACTAATCATGAAGCCACCCGCCAATCCACGAAAAAAGGTGTAATACTTATTTATTTACACTCTTGCTTTTGCCATAACTTGGCACTCCATTCAGACCTTGCGAGCTTTTAAATTGCCTAATTCAATAGATCACATGTCCATTGCGACCAATGAAATCAGTTTGAGATTCTCTCAAACTCTCCAAAATTGCATTAAAAAAGTCAATACTTACACAACGCTACTGTTATCGTTTATTTGAGTGAGTCACAGCATTTTTTCTGATTCTCAATTCAAGGAATGTGTTTCTTTATTCTCCTCTAACAGTCATTAAAACATATGGCCGATCAGGTATCGTTAACATATTTTTACATTACGCGTTTTATAGTGAATGAAATTCATTATATTGTCTCGAGGATTAAGAAACGGACTATTGTCCTTTTTCTACTTTTCACGTCAAAATCTACCAGCTATACAATTTCTAAGTTTTTTCAGTATATAAGAAGTCATAAATATCATTATTTATTCCATAGAAGGTCTTTAATGTAACAATAATACGTTTCCAGCTCATTAAGCAGAAAGGTCACCAGTTGAACCGATAAGCTTCTTAAAATTTTCGTTACCTGACATCTTCAAGCGAGCGTTAGACGAGCGAATCCATTATCTCTAAATACAACGCTTTGTTTCGCTTCTTAAAAATGTTCAGATTTGTGTTATTACTCGTCTGCTTGGCAGTGACTGAGGGTAGAAATATCCAACGGTTTATTCGAGGTAAGTGGGAAATATTTGTTATTTTATCATTTGGAAGTCATAACAGTTTTGACGCGACACCGTTAACATGCTCTGAACGGGTCAGTTTAGAAACAAGAATTCCAACAAAATTCATGATCACCCGTAAGTTTGAGCGGAACGCACAGAACATCACATAGGGACAAGCAGTTGGAATCAGCCGAATAAGAACGTCTTCCAAAAGAAAGTATGGCAAGAGTTGTATGTAAATTGCTTGAGTCAAGACAAATTCAAAGATCATTAAATCATCATAGGTTTTCGAACTTGCCAAACTAGGCGTGGACGAAATAAAGGGTCACACCAATCAATAGTTGCTTAGTCTTGTTGAACAAGGAGAGAGGACGGCAGACATGACCCACCCTGCGAAACTACTATAGGGGAAACTGTCCCCGCAGTTAAATCAGGGAAGTATTAAAGAAAAGAGACTAAGGCGATTTAGAAGGAAGGGCAAACGTTCCTCTCTGGTTACGATATTTCACAAAAGACTACAAAAAAATCTAAATTTGTTTTTACTTTTTTATTTTCCTTGCTAAGAAAAAAAGTCTACACAAAGAAAATTCTTCGCATTTCCCGCTCTCAATTTTACAAAGCATTTAGTCATGCGTGTCGAATTTCACACAAATACCTGTTACATGCTTTGAAAAAACTTGGTAAATTGTTTGAAGACAGAAATGAAAGAGTTTTGTTCTAGTAAAACACAAGAGAAACTTACATGTTGATATCAAAGAGACTATTTATAATCCCAGAGAAATCTTTGTTAAATTCTACTAAGAAGTCTTTCCGTGATGCGGCGGTGGGAGACTGGGCATTGCCAATTTATTATAAAAACATACAACTTGATAAGGAATGTGACACATATATAGGGAGAGAAGACTGGGGATGAGTCTGTAACGGAAGATTCGCAACAATCATTTTCACTTTTTGTTTGCATTAATTGATCCAGCATGTAAGTGAGGCACTTTCGCGCTATTTTGTAGTTTCAGCCCAAAATTGCCTCGCATCCATGTTGGATTACATTGTAATGCAAAAATGTTTATTCATACTGGGGAAGATGACAGCACCTATCTTTTATATGAAGTTATATACTGATCCTATCAAAACTATATTTATTTGAATTTAACGAAGATGAAGGTAGTAACCCCACGGCTAGTGATATCGATCTAAAAAACGCTACAGCGAACGCCGAAGATGCTCCTGAAGTCTCCGAGTTGCAGGCGGACCTAGTCGCTCCGGCTTCTGGACCCAAACCTCTGGAGGCGAAATACACAATACGAGTGAAGCCAAAACTTAAAGATGGCGTCCCGCAGATTCAAGAAATCCGTATCATGCCTCCAAAAAGCAACTCCACAAACGTGAAACCATTGATGGTACTGAAGCAGAACGTTACTAAACCTCTAATCGAAAATATTGAGATCGATGTCCCTGAGAAAGGAGTGAAGTTCGCCTCCAAGCCAAGCGTAGAAGTCATTGAGGGTCAACGTAAAGAGATGATGAAAGTCACTAAGGGGGAGGTAGTGGTCGAGAATGCGGCACAGAAGTCTGATACGAATTCTGAAGGTATGCTGGTTTAACCGATACCATGTAATCGCGTTATTCACTTATCCAAATCATCAAGATTTTACGATTCCAGAAAATATTAACTTCTAAGAGGTTTAACTACAGAATTTGGTGAGTAGATATCTGTGCATCAAAGTTGCCATTTCTCCTACTGGCACTAGAAAAATTCTCTTGAACCTTAAGTACGAAAACAGGCAGAAAGGAACGCGGCAATAAATACTGCATGAAAAAGCAATGACCTGGAAAACTTTAGGCCACATAAAAAGTATTTATCCGGCAACAAATGTGCTGTTCGTTTCATGTTTGCATGGTTTGTACCGTAACCTGAACGTAAATAACAATATTAATTTTCTTTCACAGATAAACTAGCCAAGCCTCAAGACCAAGCTTCCTCTCAGAACACGACTGCTTCATCGACTTCCCAGAATACAACAGAGCCATCTACTTCCAAAAATGCAACTGATTCAGGGCCTTCTCAAAACGCGCGAGAGAAGTCAACCTCCCAGGATGCACCAGAGAAAAATTTAACTTCCTCAACTCAAATACAGGCGGCCAATCAGACACAATCACCAGCTAACCCCCAAGCACAAGCAGCAGCTGCTCCCCAGACACAGGCGCAAGCCACTTCCCAGACACAGACAGCAACAGCAGCAGTTCCAGAGACACAAACACAAGCTGCTCCTAAGAATACAGTTAGTAATTATTACCAAGGTGCTTACCAGTCCCAGCCTTCTGCCCAGGCTGCTCCGATCGCCCCAGTTTACTCGCCTCCAGCTCCCGCAGCCTATAGTAGTGGTGAGAGAAAATAAATTCAAATTTCATTTGATTAAATGTTCTATGTACACCTCATATTCTTTAGTCCGTTTCCGTTTTGTATACTCCAGTGTTCAATGGGTCGGATTAAACTTTAATAAACACGATAAGCTCTTGAAAAGAGGAATTAGATAAATGTACTAGATGCCCATTAGTGGCAACCTGGTTCTCATGCCAAGGGAAAGGGCCTGGGAACGAGGCTGCATTGGCGAACTTCGGAAAAAAAGTAATCATAAATTTTATCGAAAATAAGACACAAACAGCAGTGATAAACATGTTGAATTTGTATATTTTATGACTTGACGTTTCGTATGTACTCTACTACATTTTCGAAAACAACCATTGAAATTTAAAACAGCTATTTATATATAATAAAGGTGAGGGGACTGGAACCTAGATTAAGCAAATACTTAATAGTAAAATATAAAACTAGTACAGATTGAAACTCTTCTTTGCTAAGTTTGAAGTTCAGAAACGTTGGGTAGAGGTGAAATAGCTTGCACTTCTGTAGAAAACTGATATCCAGAGAAGATTTGTTGAAGGTATATATTCTCTAACCATCTTCAACGTCTGCTGGCCAAGGAACAAAAGTAATCATAAATCTTATTTACACGATCTGTTATTTGATAGTAGCATTTGATAATAGCTGCGATCAGGAGCCATAATCAGGGACGGAGACCGTAAGTCTTGGAATCCACGCGGACCCATGATATGGGACAATTTTTCTATTTTTAGAACAGATTGCGCCATCCTGACGTCATATATCCGCGCTAATCCACGCACGTGTCTTGGGCTCTCGCGTGGATGTTGTCACTTTGCGTGATGAAATGGCGAGAGTTGCGGGATTCTCTTCCCGATTCACAGCGATGGCAGGGAATAAGGCAGAGAAGAAGAACCAGGGCGCTTCTATGTACTTTTATGTTCTGATTGAATGGAAAAGGTGTGTTTTTCAGAGTCAAGAATTTCTTTAATTTCGCGCTGTGAATAAAAATAAAAATAACTAAAATTCGCTCTCCGGCTAGTTGTACGCGTAAACTTTTGTGTTTGTTCTGTAGAGAAAAGTTCTGTAGAGAAAAGTTCTGTAAGAAAACTGTTTACTCAGGTATCGAGTTAATTTGTCAGTTTGCCAAACAATGCTTTATCATAACCAAAACCTGTTTTTAATAGTTTCTTGTTGTTTCTGCTCGTTTGGCCAGTTTGCAAAGGTTTTTGAAAGGCAAGTCTGACGCGTACGAGTAGCTCATTTGCATAGAGCAGCGCGTGCACTTTCAAGTCCGACTCAGTGTAATTTTCAGATTGTCAACAAACGAAGAATCGTGATAAAGATTTGTTTCGTTGTCTTTTGTGCTGAGATGCTACAACAATTTTCAGCAACGTTCGCTAAAAGGCTACTAACATCATGTGTGTTTCTTTCACTATGTGAAACTTTCCACTGCGAAAATAAAATAGACTAGGAGTTTTGACTCAATCTTTATTCGAGTTCATTAATTAAAAGCGTCGTCGTAACTTTTCTGATTATTTCTGCTATGTTCACATGTTTTCAGCTGAGCTTTTAATATGTTCTCAAACATTAATCAGCCTTAAACATAGTCAAAAACTAGAGATATTATATGAGTTTGACGTACGTTTTCACACCAAAGTGCGAAGTCCGTTTTCTCATGTTTTACTAGGTGTGCAAAACACGCATAAGCGAGCGCTCTTATTCATCGACAACATACAATTTATTGAATTTTTACACAAACAAAACTAAGCAGCATCTACAGACATAAACCTATCGTCACTTATTGGGCCTAAACGCTGCTATATCCAAACATCCAACTAGTTTTTTTTTGTGTGTTATGGAAAAGCTGTTAATCTTCTTCATATGTGAAATTTAGATTGGAGTAATGTAAAGTTCTTGTAAAAGGAGCAGCGGAACTCAACTTGGTCAGCGATATAAAGCGGGACATACCTAAATTCGGCACTAGCTGTCTTCACTCAAACTGGGGCAACTTACGTGTTACGACGAACATACTTAACCAAAATTCCAACAGCCATAAACGCGTTGAGTTGTGGGCCAAAAGCATAAACGATTTCGGGAATTTCGGACGCCATTTCCACAGCGAGACATCCGCGAAAATCCTCGCAGCAATGTACGCGCGTGTGCCGCAGGCGATGGCGCAATTTGTTCTAAAAATAGAAAAATTGTCCCATATCATGGCGCCAACCCCAATACTAGAAATGGCGCGCGCTTACGGTCTCCCTCCCTGTTTATGGCTCCTGCTGCGATGGCTTCCATAAACCCACCTTGAGGCCAACCTGTCAATGATACCGCTATTATGTCCTATATTATCAATGAATACTGATCGGTTGTGCTGTTTTAACCGGATTTATAAACTTTTTTTATTTTAGCAGTGCCTCAAACTTGCACCAATGATGCCCGCTGCCAAGTTTACCCTGATGACCGCTGTAGAGAGCAATGGTTGATGACTAACTGCAGGCTCAAGTGCAGACTATGTTCGAAGTAAACGCAATCGGAGAAAACCACGAAAATGTTTCAGTAAAAGACATCATTATATCTAAAGCAATTTTTCTGTTTCAGGCTCTCAGATCTTAGGAAAAGAGACCAGAGTAACTGCATGCGCACGCTTCCCTGTTTATTAGCTTTCTCATATTTACCTCAGAAATAAACACTGGAGTTTCCTTGACTACGAAAATCAAGTGAGTCGAAAGATGGCTACTGTGGCTTATAATCTGGAAAGCTTAGAATAGACAGATTTTCTTTATCTATAACGGAAGCCTCCAAGTGTAACGTTCAACTACTTGCAGTATATCTACCTTTAAGGGTTCGCTGGCTGGCTAAACTTGCTCTCCAAGAGTCAATGTGTGCTTCGATGGCCATTCGATTTGAACGAAACTTTTCCGGCTGTGGACATTTTCAGTACCTTGCTATAAAGTAGATATGAGATTTGTTCGTCGGTGTATTAATTTAATTTTGGCGTGAAAGAAACACAGAACGTTGCAGGGCCATGGTTACAAACACTTATATAGCATCTTAATATTTTTGCTGCCTAGATTTCTAGTTATGTTTATGAAAGTTTGTAAAGCACCTTGTATTTTTATTTTTTTCTCCTATACTTGCCACTAAGTAATAATTTTAGAATTCTCATGAAATTCTCTTCATTATTACTGTTCAAGCATTTTTCCTATTTTGTTTGTTTGAGTCTAATCGACGGTGACGGTTAGAAATTACCGGCCCGTACAGATTTCAAATCACTGTTAAGTTTATTTTTTGTCCCAATTTTCTTTTTATCACGTTTAGTGCATTTTATCCTGCCTAGTTATTTGACCCAAAACAAACTTTTTCCAATTCGGTACCAGGAAAATAGTACTATACCCATCGCCGAAGTGTGTTTTAAATCTGCAGGAAATCGCGGAAATAACCAAGATCAAAGTTAATTGCAGAATTAACTTGGAATAATATGGAATGTCGAAGTAAGCAAGATCAAAATTGATTACAGAGGAGATTATGGCCCTCAATATGGAATTCAGACTTGCACTAATAACAAACGCCCATAATTTAATAATTATACAGTATTTCATATTCTGTACTCAGTATTTCCAAGAGATTACCACTACCTTGATAATCTCTTGGTATCTCGCATTCCTCGAGATCATTCATGACAGATCGCCGAATTGATTTTCAATCTCCTAAAAATAGAAGTGAAGTCAAAGAAATAAAGTAATAAATAAACGAATAGTCACTCTGGACTCCGGTATGTGTATAATAACCTAATCATTGACGGTAACAATGGGAGGGATTGGTGGTAAAAATCCCATTTTGCCCTTGAATTGTAGCTAAATTCAAGTTTGACGTGGAATTTGCGCTTTCTTTACTGTTCAAACGTCATGCACTAATCTTTCCTATGGCAAGCCCTTACTGCCAAAAGCCAATCGAGTTTAAAATCGTGGTCCAACAGGCTTTTAGCCTTGGCGAGTTGCAAATCTTAAATGGTGAGCTTGGGACATGTATGGGTGAGTTTAATAAAGCGATAGTTGAGATTTTTTGGGAAGCTTCAGTTCTCGCTAACAAATTTTCAATTTCTCGCTAACGAGTTTTTTATTTCTCGCTATCCAGTTTTCAATTTTTAGCCAGGCGTTCTCCCAGGCCTTCACTTAGAAGGCGATTAATAGCGATTAACAGATTATGCAGAATTCAAATCTGACATTAATAGCTTAAAAAAGGAAGCGGAACGTAAACTACTAGGGGCGTTGAAGAAGTTCCACTACCGAAGCGTAGAGCGAAAAAAGCTTAAACTAAGAGAACTTGAACGAAAATCTCTATTACCGCACCCAGTACATCGAATAACAATGATGTAAAGCTGCACTGTACCAATGTGCAGAGGTCAGCCAGCGATATCCAAGCGCAGATAGAAAAGGCAAACACGAATAAAAAGAGTGAATCTTATCCTTGTCTGCTATCTGAGCGTACAAACAAGTCTAAGAGGGGAAAGAATATAGAAAAACGGAAAATAAGTGCAGGAAAACACCACGCAAGGAGCGCCAAAGAAAAACATATGAGTCTAACAAACAATACATCAAGAACTACTCTCAAAGGGGCTGAAGTTTATTCCCACACCCGTGACAAGAGAAAAAAACATCAGGCATCAACTGATGCGAGATTTTGATCAGTTCGCGAGACGAATGCGTCTCCATTACATACATCACGGTGAGAATAACGAGCCGCACCCGTTCCATGTTAAATCAAACTGGAGCCCACCAGTGCAACCATAAGTTACACTAGAAAGCTACCTAGAAGAGGTTAAATTAAAACTCGCAGAAATAGAGATTGCCAAGCCAAAAAACAATTTGCCTCACAATGAAATCAAAGCGATCAAAGAGCTTAAAAATAACCCAGAAGTCGACATTAAAAAGGCAGATAAGGGCACCACTACAGTCATTATGAATAAACAAGATAAGATTGCCGAGGGTCAGATCCAACTAAACGATGAAGAAAACTACCGACCGTTCGCAACACCTATGGTTGAGCAAACCTACACTAGGGTGGAGCAACTTATAAGAGAAACAGCAAATCCACCGCGTCTCCCAGAATTCTACACCCTATTATATCGGGCTGTGAAGGCCCCACCGAACGTATATCATCATTTGTAGACAGTCTGCTCCAGCCTACAAGACTCGTATCTCAAAGATACGACAGATTTTATAAACTTCATAGATAATACGATAGTCCCAGAAAACATCACTCTGGTGTCTATGGATGTAACCAGCCTGAACACAAACATAGCGAAGGAGGAAGGCATTACTACCGTGTGCAATGCATACGAGCGCTTCTATAACAACAAGCCTCCTATTCCAACCCACTTCCTCATAGATATGCTCAGACTAATACTTAAAAAGAAATATTTCCAGTTTAATGGAAAAAAAACTATCTCCAGATACATGGTGCCGCTATGGGAACTAAAATGGCAGTGTCTTTTGCCAACCTATTCATGGCGGCGGTTGAGACTTTCCACTTGTGTGGAAAAGATATATCGATGATGTGTTCTCTTTGTGGAACACAAACATTGAGGAAATAGATGGGTTCATTGAACAGGCAAACAGACATCATCAAACCATTAAATTTACGGCTGAAATATCAGACAAAGAAACCATATTCTTAGATACTTGTGTTTACAAAGGGGATAGATTTCGAGAAATATCTATCCTTGACGTGCGAACTCACTACAAGCCGACAGAAACATTTCAGTATACACATTTCTCTTCCTGCCACCCACCAGGGGTCAGAAAGGGTTTCATCAAAGGCGAAGCACTTAGAATTCTCCGAACCAACTCCTCAAAAATTTTTTGAGGACAATATCAGAGCATTCAGATCACGCCTTCACGTGAGAGGCTACCCAGATAATCTGGTAAACAAAGTTCTCTCACAGGTGAAATTTGAAGAGAGAAAGTCGGCACTCCTACAAGAGATAAGAGCTCACAATAGAATTCTCCCTTTTGTCCCACAATACCACCCAGCGGTGACAAACCTAAAGAGAGCCTTAACCAGCAAATGGCATTTAATACAGAACCAACCTTTACTGAGTGAAATATACAAAGATCTTCCCATCATCTCCTACAAAAGAGGCAAAATCGCTCAAGGACATACTCGTGAGATCTAAACTTTAGAGGCAAAAAAAAAAAAACGCACTTGCGAACAGCGGGAGCCGTGTAGGCCTGTCACAACTTTTCAATATATGGCATTAAATATTAACGAAAAGGGATTTGCAATTCCCAAAACCTTATCAGACTATAAAAAGTGAAGAATATCTCCAAGCTTCCAATTTGGTGCCAAAAAAAGGGTCCCCGGACTCTCACCAGCGTCCGGCATGACATCTTACTCGTAGTTCCTCAAGTGTTCACGAGGTATAGCTGTGTTATTTTGAACAAAATATACAGCTGAACTCAGAATTCTCAAGTTAACTATTAGAGGATGCCAAAGCAACTTTAGCATTGCCTTTATTTCTGTTAGCCGCGAAGAGAAAGACTATTTATTGTCTCGAAACACAAGGACAGCTACGTTTTGACTGCCGCTAATACTGCGGGCGCAGCCGCTGTAAAAGAAATTTGAGAAATTTGATGGCTCTAAAAACTCGCTAGCGAGAAACTGGAAACTCGCTAGCGAGAAATTGGAAACTCGCTAGCGAGAAATTTAAAACTCGCTAGCGAGAAATTGGAAACTCGCTAGCGAGAAATTGAAAACTCGCTAGCGAAAAATTGGAAACTCGCTAGCGAGAAATTAAAAACTCACTAGCGAGAAATTGAAATCTCGCTAGCGAGAAATGGAAACTCGCTAGTGAGAAATTGAAATCTCGCTAGCGAGAAATGGAAACTCGCTAGCGAGAAATTAAAAACTCCCTAGCAAGAAATTGAAATCTCGCTAGCGAGAAATTAAAAACTCGCTAGTGAGAAATTGAAATCTCGCTAGCGAGAAATTAAAAACTCGCTAGCGAGA
>CM042749.1:37655111-37666080 GCA_022496165.2 Catalaphyllia jardinei
CTCGCTAGCGAGAAATTAAAAACTCGCTAGCGAGAAATTAAAAACTCGCTAGCGAGAATTTGGAAACTCGCTAGCGAGAACTGAAGCTCCCCAAAAAAATCTCAACTATCGCTTTATTAAACTCACCCATACATGTTCCAAGCTCACCATTTAAGATTTGCAACTCGCCAAGGCTTAAAGCCTGTTGGACCAGGATTTAAAACTCGATCGGTTTTTGGCAGTAACGGCTTGCCATACTTTTCCCTCACCACGCTTCCTGCATATCATAAATGTCGGAGGAACCTATAAGATTACTAAGTATACAGGCAGCATTTTCGTTTGCGGTCCTTTGCAGTATTATGTTTGTCTAGTATTTTTTGGGGCCGTAGGTCTTTTCAGATCCGATATGTTGCTCACTTTTTACATGGTTTGGCCATGATTTTCCTGCGGGACAGTTTGTCTGTCCGCAGTTTTTCCTTATCGCGGCAACGACACGATATTCTGGATTTTTCCTATTGTCCCTTGTCACGCGTTTTGCATGTGACATTGGCCAATGGGCAAGAATTTGGATTTGAGTTTCATCTGAGGTCATCACCATCTTGCATTTAGTGGGTTTGTGGATGTCAGTCGAGCAGCAGATCACTTCACAACTTGCTACACCGTGCTGACGAGACCCAATAAGGTCGAAACAGCTATCCACGGTTGCAATTCATGGCTTTCAGTTTGGACTCTATCGTGTCGTTGCCCCGTTAAGCTCTCTACGTAGTATCAGCCTTGCATCATTGTTTTCTAAGTATGGTGTATTTAACATCAAAGAGGTGACAATTATATTCGGAGTTGAATAGTCCCACGAACTGTCAAATTCGGAAAAAGGAGGGAAACCTTTTCCCAATACGCTTAACCTTGGCTCCTCCGTCTTTCGTTAATCCAAAGATATGAAACTTTCGCGGTATGCGGTTTAATTCAAAGCCTGAATGGCGTTCAGGCAAGAGACGAATACCCATGTATCAAAAGGGAAACTCAAACTATATATAAATATTTCGGTGTGTGCAGCCAGACGTGTTAAAGATTTTGTTAAAAAGAAATAAAAAGTTGACACTGGCTAAATCACGCCTTGAAGGAGTGTAATAGTCTCTGGGGTATTCTTAATGACTCTAGAAACTGTTATTGTAAATGTTTGGTAGCACTATGGGTTCGCTTATGGCGTTCCTATCCCGCATGGGATGCCAAGCTTCAAGGATTAATTTTTGTCACCACGCCGATGACCTGTCAACAATTTCAACACTCTCCAAATCTATTTGGTGACTGTGACGCATATGGTATTTGGCCAACAAAGAGGTTTTTCAATGTTGCTATGGCCTTAGCTTCTTCCAGGCGTTTATTTAGTTGGGCGCAGCGCGATAAAAGGCGCGCGAACAAAAGTTAAATAAGCGCGCTTCCTCTCGCCGCGCTTTTTTTAGTTTTTTTTTTCGAGCGCCGTTTATCGCGATGTGCCCAACTAACTCAACGTCTGGAAGAGGCTTCTATGGCCTTTGCGTATTCTTTTACTGTTTTTAGCGCGCGTGATGTCTGACCAACGTAAACAAAATCTGTCTTTACATTTGATCTTGTACACGATTCCTCTGGAAGCCTCTTTCTTGATCTTATCTTAAGTATATTCGAGATGGTGCAAAAAGGCTTATAGGCGACCTCGCGGAACGTTTGCGACTCTCTCAGAAAATCCATTGGGCGTAGGGCAGGATAACC
The DNA here is from genome assembly GCA_022496165.2 of Catalaphyllia jardinei. Lineage (NCBI taxonomy): Eukaryota > Metazoa > Cnidaria > Anthozoa > Scleractinia > Caryophylliidae > Catalaphyllia > Catalaphyllia jardinei. The sequence continues at coordinate 37,656,837 of CM042749.1, forward strand.
AAGCCGCGCTGATCGGTCTCGTTCATTTTCTGTTGCCTATTTAGTCAGCAGCCATTAGGAATGAAATCAGCAGAGTAGTTATTAGTGGCGAGGGCTTTAGGTACTCGTTTAGTTTTCATGGAACATGTCGAAGAAAAGGCTCTGTCATCGGCCCCTTGCCCTCTCAAAGGGTGGTTTAGATACGTAGATGACAGTCCTGTTTGCATAAAAAGGGAACACGTAGATATATTTCACTCACATCTCAAGTCCATCAACCCTCGCATCAAATTTACAATTGAGATAGAATCAGAAGGCTCCATTGCCTTTCTTGACTCCAAAGCAACCAGACAAGAAGATGGCCCTATCACCGTGTCTGTCTGCAGGAAAGCTACTAACACCGACTGTTACCTTAATTTCAAATCACCCTACCATCCCAAGCATAAACAATCGGTCGTACGCACCGCCGCCTGGTTAGCTCAGTCAGTAGAGCGCCGGACTGCCTCGGACCAACACTCAGGGTCTTAAAGTAACTGAGGAGAACGTGCTGCCTTTGTAATTATATCTGCAAATGGTTAGACGTTCAGGTCTTCTCGGATAAGGACTACAAACCGTAGGCCCCGTCTCCCGCATGTTCGATGTCATGGTTGGCAGGGGACGTAACAGAATCGAACCCACACGCTTATCGTAAAGAGTAGGGCATGAAGTTCCCGGTGTTGTGGTCTGGCCATTGTTGTTATACTGAGGGTTGGGGTGGGAAATGCTCGGAGATATTAGCATGATAAAGCTACTCTAATATCCGAGAGTAAATAAAGTATTCATTCACTCACCCTCATGGATCGCGCAAAGAATATTCCTTCCACCGAAGAGGAATATCACGGGAAACTAAACGAGTAGCATGTTTGTATACTATTTTGACAGAAATGGCTCCTATTTTGTCCTTTAATATTGAAAAAGGAACCACTCTCGTGCACTTTCATAAACGGCCTTTATTATGCGTAAATCGTCAACAAGGGAAGTCTTCTTGGCATTTCATGTAGTGTTTAATAAATGAAGTGAAAGAGCCACAAGAAGTCTGTTCAAAATATTTGAAAAAATACATTTAAAATAACTAAATGACAGTTATCCCTGCTCCCTGCTTCTTACATGATGTAAGGCTGAACATCACTATTATTCGGCCAGCTACATATCGTATAAGAGCCTTTATAAGTATCATAAACCCTTGAAAGGCGTTTACTGAAACTGTTATTGTATGCTAAGTCCCTTTTATGGAACCGCCCCATCGAGGTAAATTCAGTAAATTTTCTAACAGGTGTGATTGCTATTGTCATGTTTGCGTAGAACCACTAGCTCTATTAGACTGGTAGCTTAAGTGTTAGTAGACAGTGTCATATTTCACCTAAGGTTAAAATAAGGTCTCAATGTTATGGGGTCAATTAACCGTCAACCCTCAAACGGTCTCATTGAGGTTAAATCCGTCATTGATCGAGGTAAATTCAATTAAGCCTGCTTTTAACAAATGCAAGCACTGTAATCATGTTTGCATAGAGCCACTAAAACTAGTGTTTGTAGATAGTTTAAATTTTAATAAGAGCTATTAATTGATCACTTAGTAGCTAAGGTTAAAAGAGGGTCTTAATTGGGTTTATGGTCAACTGTCAAACGGTGTAACACGAAAAGGTAAAACAAGATATCGTCATTCGTTGAACAACCGAGCAATAACTGTCAAACGTGTTTAAAAAGCTATTTTTCTTAACTGTTAACCTTCGAAGGTAACCCCCCATTCAGACCATCGTAAAAGTTTAAGTTAAATTAAAATTTAAAATCAAAGCTTTTTGGACTCATTCAGGTCCCTCTCAATGGAGTTAGGACCTAGAATCGACTTCGAGAAAGGATCCTTTTCAAACAGAGCCGTGGCCACAAATGACTGAGGCAATGTCCACTGATGAAAAAAAAATACGACTGAGGCAATTCTCATCCTAAGAATTAAGGGTGTTTAAGATGAGTGCAAACAACAAAAATCGAGGCAATTTCCTCGCTTTGCCTGTTTACGTTACCAGCTACGGTCCTATCTAAGATAGTTCAAGATACATCTGAGGCTCTGAATTTCTAGACGTTGAAACGCTGTTCAGCCATATTCTTCTGCTGTCGGTTTAGCCTAGCTCAGGGGTTCGAATTAATAGCAACCAGAAAAGCGGCGAGCGAAAAATGCTGATTACTGATCTTCTGTTCTATCTTTTATCTCGCCATTTTTTTGCGCTGCTCCTGACAAAGCTAACGGTCTGTCCGATGAGACAGGCTAAGGTAGATTCCACTGTCTATTCAGGACAACTCACAATGCGATGCAGCTTATGAATGTATATTTATTTTTACTGACTCCTTGGGATAGTACTAGAAAATTTCAAATTCTAATGCATGTGGTCAGGTGTTCAAGGGTGAGAGTGAAAAATAGATGAAATGCTATGGCTCAAGCTTGACATGCCTTTCTCGTGTAAGATATACAAGCAAGATTGTGAAAATCTTGGTAGAAATAATTATGTAGCTGATGATTTTGAAGGTGACGAAACAGTAGTGAAGTTTTGCAAGAATTCTTGGTGACCCGTCAAATTCTTCATGAGCTAAAATGTTTAATGATTACACCTGCGGCAGGGGAAATCTTAACCTTTTAATGGTGCACTAATTAACGAATAAGCAAACTTAATGGAGTTAAGCAAATTTTTGTCCATTTCTGTACGCGAGCCACGTGTTTAAAACTATATGAACGTTTGTTATAAATGAAAATAATAGAGAACCGTAAAAAACGAAAAAAATTTCTCCAGTTTTAAATCATTACGGTGATGCTAAAGAGGATGATCTCACAAAGCTTCTACCACTTAACAGGTCTGGTAAACATACAATGTAAAATTATAGCACGAGCATTCTAGCAACGGAATTATTCAGTGATGTCGTAGACAGGTTCGGGGTCATTCGTTCGCGCACTTGGAAAAGAATATTTTATCACCAAAATAAAAGTAGAAGCGAGTAGCGCTAGGTCACAGTAGTCTTCGGTTGTTCTTGCGGTAAAATGTCTCGTTGTTTTGCTTTGCTGATTTGTGTGATTGCAGTTGTGGTACAAGGAAGACCGCGGCTACACCACAAGCACAAACAAGGTACGTATATTTTTAAGAAACACTTCTTCAGTGAGAGACCTTAGTGTTAAATTCATCGAGAAAATGGCACATCAAACTCACCTAGAACAATCTTGTACACAGCTGTTTACGCTAGACAGACTTAAAGCAACAAGCTTTAATTACATTTTTTAATAGTTTGTGGGAAAGGTTTTGAGAAAACTGTCCTTGCCTGTGTACACAAGTACTTCCAGGATAATATGAACAGGCAAGAGTTACTCCAAAACAGCAGGATGTTTGGGACGTCAAGTAGAGAAGACTTTATTACACACTAAAACTAATAAATGTCTCACATTATACAAAGAGTGTAATTCCAATTGCTTGTGGCTCAGGACCAGGTAGGGACGGATTTCCTCTGTGTCTTGAGAGAGAGATTGTTATATTTCCCGAGTGTTCAGACGAAGACAGTACAAAATTAGTTTGGCCTTCAATCGAAAGGCCATTAATTTTAATAGAGCGAAACATTTTTCTGTCAACCACCAAGCAAATATGTCACAATGGAGGCGGTACAGAAAGAAGTAATAAAGAAGAACACTATTTGTTTCTGACATTATTAGTTTCTGATTTCATGGTCTTCATGAGACTATTGTTCATTGATTCATTTCAAGCACGCGTCACCGCCACCTGTTGCCTTTCATCTTTTGTTCTCAGACATAAGAAATACCTCACTGCAATCTAAATATAATCTTGTCACGAGGCCAATGGATCGACTTTATTAACTAATAGGTTGAGAGAGAAAAAGCCTTATAGTTGGCCTACCCTGGTTGTTCGAAGGGGTATTATTTGTTTTATTTACTTTTCACAAATCTTAAATTATTACTAAAATGTTAACAGGAGAGATACGCTTTTAAATAGAGAGAGGATGTAATCCCTTAGGTGGTCTCATGGTTAATGCGCTCGACTTTAAATTGAGCGGTCTGGGTTCGAGCCCTGACCTGAAACATTGTGTTGTGTTCTTCAGTTTGCCACTTTACTCTCACAGTGACTTTCCACACCCAGGTATACCGGGTGCTGGAGAATATCATGCTGGGGGTAACCCTGGGATTCAATTCAGTGGGGTGGAGGGTAGAAATATTCCTAGTTGCTTTATGCTACAGAAACCAGGATAAACCCCGGCCTGATAGGCCACTTGGCTCGTATGCAGACTCTATCCTCACAGGTATTTTTCACAGCTCATGCACAGAGTTCAGGAAGTGGAGATTCACAGGCACATCGGAGGCACCATGCAGATCACCAAACATTCTCCGATGCTCCGGCTGGTCCACAGGATTTGAACATCTACAACGTTCATATGTTTAAAACGGCAGACAAGAACAAGATGTCTGGCCACATAGCCCACAACAGTGTAGCTGTGACCATGCAGGGTCCCGGAACGGTATCTTTGAGCACCACCCCACAGATGGTGGGGCCAGATGACGCCAAACCGGATCATACCATTAGCATGGCGAAGGACAGTGGGGGCTGTAACGGACCCGAATGCAGCATGGTCAATGTTAAGACAGGTAAACAAAGTTACGATTCTCGCTGGGCACTAATGTAAACACTCCTGTTTTCTAAGTTTTTCACTAGGCCTCACCCGATTGTGCACAGCAATTTTTGAGAAACTTTCGGCCTTTGGAGTATTTTTTGCGGTTTTAACAACCTTGAATAAACTCTTGTTCTTAGGCCATCGTAGCTTGATTAAGAAAATAACACAAACAACGGTGATAAACATTGTATTCCAACGCATTTTTATATAGAACTTAACGTTTCGTATGCTAGTCAACATACATTTTCAAAAGTGACAGTTACAATTTTTTGAAAACTATATATATATCGTAAACATAAGAGGTCTGGAACCTAGACTGAGAAATATGATCTGCAGCAGTACGTGTATAAACATAATGAGGAGTAACAGCTACTAAAACAGCAACAACTTCTCACTACTAATATTGACATTAAGGAAAGGCTTTAGCTCTTGAATGAACAAAGTCTCTTTAATTTTGCAGTGAAAGTCAGTTTTTCCGGACCCTAAAATGATCCCATTTAATGTCGTGACCAGTGGCTTTCACATGATCCGCAATGGCTGATGAATGGTCACTTTTGGCGAGGGCCTTGAAATGTTCTGTTTTTCTGTCATGGAGTCTTCGTTTCCAGCAACCAGCTTTATAGATGACCTTGGACCTCTGAGATCGGTTCAAGCGATCTTTGTATGGAAAAAAGGATTTGATGCGGCGTGTGTTTTGGAATATGATCTTGAGGTTGACGAAAGAGTAGAAATTGTATACGCAGGATTTCAGACGTTTCGTGACTTGGTCACTGTGAAGACCTAAGTAGGGCAACACGATTAAGATATCTTTTTTGGGAACTGTAGCTTGAACAGGAGGTTTGTTTTTATTTTTGTTCAATACATCGTTAATGTTGAACGTGATAACACCTTGAGGGTAACCATTTTGCAACAGGAGCTTTCTCAGATCTTTGATAGCGGCCTGTAATAAAGATGGAGAGGAGCAAATTCGAATTGTGTTATTTTCTTAACCTTGAATAAGTCTTGTCTTGCTGAGGAAATTTATTGAATATATAGGTTAATCTATCAAGCACGAAAACGTCAAGGATTTCATAGAAAACATTAAGTTATGCGAATTTCATGAATGTTTATCGACTTTTTGAAGTCCCAATGTGTTTTGTTCCGTTAGACCTAAGAGTATCACTTTAAAGCTAAGTTTCAAGCTATTTTTTCTGCTCAATCATAGCAATTATTGTACAGAACGGAAAAGAAAGCTTTCAAATAAACTTTTTATAAAAAAAATATCAAGAAATCGATAGTTAGCAAAGTCGGATTGTTGGCAATTTTTTGGCAACTTTTTGCCATTTTTATGGATAATTTTCCAGGATTTTACGAGCACAATAGGCCAACAGGCCTAGCTCTCACCAGATTTCAGGCGCAGCGTAAGTTCCAGGGTTGAAGGTCTTGACTCGGGAACTAAATGGTGCATGGGTTGAGGTGTCTAGTGCCTAAACACAGCATTATGTGGTTTCTAGGCACCAGTGTTTGGACATCAGGTGTGAATACAGTCTTCCCATTTTTTCTTCTTCATCTTTGCAAGAGTCACACTGTACTATCTTCATGAAACTAAGAAGCCAATGTTTGAGTGCTCTATCCTCCATTCTTGATACTTTAAAATAACTTTTCGAAATTTTTCCCTGCAACGACAATACTTTTATTTGTACCCTACTCTTACGGCGTCTAGTTGATGATTTTTCTTATTCTCATTACTTGTCAACTGATATTGTAGGGAGAGAATAAACCTCAGTCACTTTTGCAATTTCTGGTGCAAGCATCACATTAAGTTTTAATTCCCTTCTGTTCCATGAGACTATTTCGACTAACGGAAAGGGTTTTTTCTTTCTTCAAGGTCGCTTACTTCCCATGCCCCTTCCACTAACAGGGCCATCAACACCTATAGAGGAAACTAAACAGCGCAAACACCATGATCTAAAACCTCCCACTCAAGTCACAAAAGAACCAGCTAAACTTCACGGACATGCACTAGCTAATTATGGAAAGGTGAAGCATGTTGTTGTACACAATCAAGTGAACAAGAAACAGGCTAACGAAATAATCAACGGTCTAGAGAGCAGTATACCCGTAACTGCCCATAAACCAAAACGTGAGTACAATTTTGAAAAATGTTTTTCAAAATTCGTTCCCTCAGCTGATATTTTGACCTTTTTTTTCAAGATGAGCATCCCTCCTTGGAAGATCATGTGAAAGTGCATGCAGCCGCTGAACGTTCTGATCACGGACAAGGCAGCCATGCTCACAGTTACATGATCAAGGAACGCACTAAGGAAATGATAACAAATGTAGAAAACGGTATACCTGTAGCAATCCATAAACCAAAAAGTGAGTATAAATCAGAAAGATGTATTTCTATTTAAAATTTGTCAGTCGCCAAAAGAAAAAAAAAGGTGATAAATGATTACAGGTGTTTTTTTAAAGCTGTTTTTAAACATTCCATAAATGATGATGAACCACAATGAAGAAAGATTAATAGAGTCCCATTTTCTGAGACGTTACCATCAACACTTCAAACACCTTTCATCAACAGACAGCAAGAACCTGTGGTCTTACTGACTTATAAACGTAATCACTTGGTTTTGTGCATGATATAGGATTAGACGCCTAGGAATACTAGCTTTTGGTGAGTCATGCCTGTCCTTCTTAAATACAGTTTCTCACTTGATGCAGTTTCAAAGAAATCCATTGCACTGAAAAGAATTTAATCCACCAGAACACGAGCCGAGTAAAAGTAGAGTCAGAGTTGGGTTACGTTGTGTCTGAGACAGTAATTTTTTACATCAACGTTTTGAATGAACGATTGTCACATTGTCACATTGTCACACTTTGACAAGAAGATTTGGAAAGGGCACAAATGTAGTTTTGCTGAGATCATTGCTATTTTAGTATCAAGTAACCTCAAGGAATTATGCTACATAATATTTTCATCATGTTGCACTATTATACAGAGGATGTACAAGTTAACAATGGGCATAAGGTTTTCATCGGTAACCCAGGCAACCCGCAGGAGGTGTTTGGACAAATGGACTCCAATAATGTGGGCGTCACCTCGCAAGGACAAGGCACAGTGACTGTGACGTCACAATTTGACGTTCCAGAACTTAGTCAAACTGTTGTTTTTGATCCCATGGAGCCATGCCCTGGACCATCATGTCCGCCAGGCACTGCAAGCGAACACAAAAAACACCACACAAACTCTGGTGAGGAATTCACGAGTTTAATTTGAAACTCTCCTAATCAATCCCTAGATATTTCCTTTGATGATTGTTCCGAAAATTTGTTGAGACAACAATCTGTAATGATGGGTAGTATGTTCTTGTTTATTGATGTAAAACAACGCATATGTCAGGTCATAAGTATGAAAACTATTGGGTGAGGGTATGTATCGTTCGTCAAAAGAGGAAATCGTCTTTTTTGGGCCATAAGTTCAGGGTGTCACTGTGTCGTTTATACACTAACTAAGTGAGAAAAAAAAGAGAAGCACAACATAACTTCCGCTCGCATCACCTGGTTATCTTACAACTCTGTCCAATTGCTTTTTTTTTAATTTCCTCCTTCACAGAGAGAAGCCGGCTTAACGATGGTTTGACCAAACAGGACATTCGCCAAGAAAAAAAGAAGAATGACTAAATTAAACTTAAGAGACAGATAAAAGAGGAAGACCTTTGAGTTCTGGCCATTTAGATATTTTCTTTTATTTATATATTCATTATGCAAAGAGTTCGACCTGACTGGTGGTTTTTCTCGCGAAATGGAAGAATAATTGTGGCTTAAGCCCTGTCCTGTCCCGTCCTATGGACGTCCTCTATTGCATTTCTCTGTCATATCTTGTCCTGTTCCTTATCCGTCCCGTCCTATCCCGTCCTGACCTGTCCTGTCCCGTTCTATCGACGTCCTCTCTTGCCCTTCTCTGTGAGATCTCGTCTCGTCCGTATCGGTCCCGTCCCGTCCCGTCCTGTGCTGTCCTGCCTTTCCCTTTCCTGACCTGTTCCCCTCACCAGTCCGTCTTTCTTGTTCACGACTTCACCTTCCGTTTTTAAACTTTTTGACCACTATTATTTTGCATTCGTGTAAGGGGCTCCTCCAGTTACGCCGTCTATAAATGTAAGTCGGGAAATTTTGTTACCCAAAGTGGGTTTTGCCTAATAAAGGTCTCAAACTTAAATCACAAACGTGTTGTTTTATAGGGAAAAGAAAAGCAGCTATGTCGTCGTTTGAGATCCATCTCTGAAGCTACGAAATTGCTCGAAACGTTCAGGAATGTCTGGGATTGCGTTATATGTAGAAAAATGTACATGGTGAAATTATTTGTGCAGTTTTAAAGCTGCTGGTTTACATTGAGCTTCTGATCCAAGATCAAATCAAAAGCAGGGCACATACTGACACGTACGGTGCCTATTAAGGGCCATGGTATAATGATATATTTTTGAACTGGCGATTCGCCACTTTGAACTGGCGATCGCCACTTGGAACTCGTTATCGCCACTTTGAATTGGCGATCGCCACTTTGAACTGGCGATCGCCACTTTGAACTGGCGAT
>CM042749.1:37676080-37712464 GCA_022496165.2 Catalaphyllia jardinei
ATTCAGAATTATGAACGAAGGAATAAATTAATTTGCTTTCACGACCTGCCTTTCCGCCGTTCCACAGTTCCAAACTACCTGCCACTGAGAAGTTCTCATATTATTTTCTTTTGTTCAGGAACGTCATGCGGCGTAAGAACCAAGGGTGGAAACGCTTATGGCGGTTGCTGTGTGTTTCCTTTTGAATACAATGGTGTGATGCACTATACTTGCACCTATCTGGACCACAATATGCCATGGTGTTCAATCACAATGAACTATGACCGGGATGGAGTCTGGGGAGAATGTATAGGTACATGACTAACGGCGACGCACCGCTGACATTCTTTTCTCAGTTTAACGTACTTGTAAGATATTAGGTACAGTAGTAGCATTCAAGACAGTTTGATAAAAGCAAGTAAGACTAAGAGTCCTTTATTCATTTAATTTCACAAAGAACGGGGGCGTAGCCAGCCTAAATTGTACAGCGTAAGTCATATATCAAATTTTGCTAACATCCAGAAAAAAACAGTCAACTAAATGTTCTATTTCAAAGTACTGTTCCGCTTTGTTAATAAACCTTTCAGCATTTTTTCATGTATTAGATTGAGGGTTATTATTTTGTTCTTCAAAATAAAACGTTGACATAGTGGCGTTCCATTGAATAGTAAGATAAAGAAAATATGGCCTTTCGGATACTAAAAAAATATTTAGAGAAATTCTTGTTAACCAGTGTTTAATGGCTTAAAGGTCAACATCATTCTTAGAATGTTGTGTGTTTTATCAAGGTTAGAAAATCTGCTTGTCAGTATCATAAAAATGATGCGATCTGGTGAGACTTGCAAGCGAGATTACTAGTTTTATCTCGAGAACTAGGAACTGGATATGGGCTTGGTGATTCTCATTGAAAGGCAGATGGAAAGATAAAGATGGCAAAATATGTAAAGGATTATAACGGCTGAGGACAAAATTAGAAGGCACTCAGTTTGGTAGTCATTTAGTGGTTAGGCGGGGCCGTCGAAGGTCCAAGGGTAGCACACGGCTATACACCATGTTGCTAATAATCAGTTCCTTTTGAATTGTGGGTAGATCCAGTCCTTTGTGGGGGCAAACGGCCAGTTTAGGAGATAATTTGAAATTGTAATTTTGCTCGTTTGCCCCCACAAAGGACTGGATCTACCCACACTTCACCAGGAACTGATCATTAGCAAAATGGTGTATTGTCCTATTTTGTAGTGAAATCTCAGAAAGCCACATTTTCATCGCAAGATGTACGAAAGGGTACCGACAGATTGTTGGGGGGTAACTTAACTATATGTTAAAAAAACAAAATTGATTGCAAGGCTGGTACTACGGCAGAAAGGCAATTTGGTTTTATAACACGTCTGGTACGAGCATTTCTTGATCAAGAGATCCGGCAATAACAAGCCAAGCAGTTGAATTATTCGTTGCGTTGTCTCCTGCACCCAAACGTTGTATATTAAAATAATAATTAAAAAAACATAAGGACATAAGCACCTGCAGTTATAAAGGAACATGTAAAATCTCTGATATTGTGCTGAATCTCTATATTCTTTCATGTAATCCAGATAACGGTGAGTCAGAAAAGGCATTAAAATTCAAACATCACAAAGGGAAAGCAAAGCACAAAATCCATCACCAAGACAACACAGATGCTCTAGTGTCCAACGTAGCAAAAAATGTGGCAAACGGTCTCGCCAAAGAAATGACCGAGCCGACAACAAACAATACCAGCCTCATTCCAACGACACCGGAGCCAAGTGTGCAACCTGGTAACACAACAGAACTGTTACCGGCACCTACAGCATCAGCGACAACACCAAACCCTGCTTCCAGTGTCCAGCCTTCGTCAACAGAAGTCGTACCAGCTGCATCGTTACCATCATCAAACGCTACTGTAGGTGTCAGTTCCCAAACTGTTCAGCCATCACCTGCAGCGTCATCTCAACCACAAGCGACCAGCTCAGCAGGAATTACCTCTACCAATGCAACGGGAGTAGTCCCTGTGGCAACTTCAATTCCATCTCCGTCTCCGAGTGCTGGAGGCCCTATGGTACCTATTGCTTCTGTTGTTCCATCAGCCAGCGGTCAGACTACTCCCATGTTAGGGACCTCAGTTGCTGTAGCTTCGACAGCTACCCAAGTAGCTCCTCAGCCAGGACAGGTAAAAGGAAAAGGGTTTGTCAAGAATATGCTGTTTAGTTGCAGTTGATGCGGGAAATAGAAGAAAACGTCCATCCTACTTTAAACACTTTTTAAGCACGGATACGTACGACCCTTCTTTATATGAAGATATGATTGATCATCGCAGTTATACACACAACTTAAGCAGTTGTGAAATTCAAGCCTGTAAAAATATTCAGGCTTGAACGGGATTCGAAGCCATAACCTCTGCGATACCGGTGCAGAGGTATCGCAGAAGTTATGGGCTGGAACACGAATTGAAGAAGGATCACTTTGGATCCTTCTTCGCGTGTTCCTCACTCCCATAAAATAATCAACTCAAATGGTTAAGGGAGAGACAGATTTTCTTCGTACCTATACTGAGGGTTTTTTCAGAATTTCGATATATATCTTCTATTTGATTCTTGAATTTCTAAAAGTCCTAATCTCTGTCGTTGCTTTGTTTCTCTTTTTGTCGTTGTAAATTACTGCACCAAGACCGTTTTGGTAAAAAAATCTTATTTTGATTTCTAAGCAACTGTAATATCCTTTTAAGTCCGTAGTGTCAGGGCAAGGAGCGGTACCGACTCCATCCCTTGTAGCAACAGTGATTGGTGGTACCGTACCCTTATCACCTGCTCCGGTACCACAGGTAACCCAGGAACTGGTACCACAGCCAACCCAACAACCCGCTTCACAGCCAACCCAACAACCGGCTTCACAGCCGACCCAGCAACCGGCTCCACAGCCTGCCCCTTCACCAGCTGTGGAAGGCGGAATTCCCGGGTACCCTTTTCCAATATCTCAGACAACTCTTACTCCAGGGCAGACCCAGGCTCCAGGTCCGCAACCTGGTCAAGCTGTTCATGAACTGACGACAACAGAGACAAATGTCAACCACAATATTACTACAACAGAGTATTGGTTTGGCAAAGCTAACGAGACTCTAAATAGAACCAATGGTAATGTAACAATAGTAAATAATAAATTTCAATATTTAGATAGGAAACCACACCAGCCTTAGCTGGTTTTCACGCGGGTCTACTCTCTAGGTCGAATTAGATATTGGATTGTTGGTTTTTGTGAAGGGAGGAAACTCGGCCGGAAAACCCAGAGAAAAATCCAACAACAAACTCAATCCACATACGCATGTGGCACCGGGCAGGCATCGAACCCTGGCCACATTAGTGGAAGGCGAGCGCCCGATCTCACCAGTGCACCATCCCTGCTCCCCTAAGACCGTAACCTGGGCCGCCGCATAATTTCATTTTTGTTCCCCCTGGGAAAGTTTTGATGATGATGATGATGACGACGACCATGGTAATGATGAAAGCAATCAACTTGCTCATTATTACCTTTTCAATTCCTTGTGATGTTAAAACAGCTCCTAAAGCTCGCTTTAAGCAACTGAAATAGATTTCCTCCCTCAAGACGAAACTGGCGCTCTGCAAAACGAGATTTTATGAGATTTTGGAGTGCTATGATAGGTAAATTAAGATAACTCTGAGAGGCTGGCTATCAAAGATTGAAGATATATAAAAAAAACAAAACTGATGAATGTTTTGATATTGGGGAATAATACTTGACAAACGCTTTGAACCCAAATAAAAGTATACCGTAATAGAGAGAAAGATCTCGATCTCTAGATTACTTTGGTTTAACAACTTTCTGTTACAACCAATTTGTTTAGTGTCGAAGTTTGAATTCTAAGAGAAGGCTATAAATTTTGTATTAACTGGATATTTAGTAGTAGTAAAATATTGTTTAAGAAAGTGTATGTAATAGATGTTTACATTCTTTGTTCTCAGAGGTTTCGAACCAAACTGAACCGTTACCTGGAGGAGCTGGGAGCCAACAGACCCTAACCAATCAAATAGCAGCTGGAAACGAGACTGTGACCAACCAGACTGTGACCAATCAGACCATGAACAACCAGACTCTGAGCAACTCGTATAACTATGGACAAGGTAACCAGGCGTCGTATAGTTACCAAGCAGCCTCGTATCCAAGTTATTACCAAAGTCAGAGCCCTGCTCCCTATATGGATCAACCGAGTGTCTCGCAAGGAGGCAATCCATCTTATAACACACAAGGTTACAACGACAACTCAGCTTACCAGGGATATAATGGGTATAGTAACACAGGTTACCAGAGAAGCAATGCATATGACAACACTGGTTACCAGACCACCAATGGATACGACAATACCGGCTACCAGAGAAGCAATGCGTATGATAACACAGGTTACCAGTCTAATAATGGATACGACAGCACAGGTTACCAAAAAAGCAATACATATGATAACACAGCTTACCAGCAGTACGGAGAATCACAGTCTCAGAACAACGTCGGACAAGCCGGCTACTATTCCAACGACCAACAATACCAGAATGGTGCAGATCCAGGGTCATATTACACGGGATAGTACATGAAGTTTACATTGAAGTTTCCATGAATTGACAGAAATCGTCGAATGGAGTTTTGAACAAGACCCTTCAAAACTGTGTTTTGTAACTTTTTAACCCCGTTTGACTCTCTGAAATGCAACATAGTGTATTGAATGCCCACCAACAACAAAAAATGATCTTCTTTATCCGTCTCGGACTTGTGTTTTATCGATGGCAGGAGCACAGCGCTTGGATTAAGTAGTATTGTTTATTTAGTACTGTTATCTATTTCTTTTCGTTCTTGAAATACGGCTGTAAAAATTTCAATTCGAGAGCTAGTATCAAATTTCAGAAAAGTTTGTTTATAACTAAACATTAATTCTTATGACTTGGGTGAGAACTGTGTTGAATCGAAATCTCATTGGTTCGTGAACATGCATTATTACTCCTGAACTATAGGATCATCAATGTGGCCCCTCCCAGCGATTTAAAATACAAGCTCTGCTTCCTTATAATCGAGGCCTGTTGCATAAACTTGTATGCATAGAGCTATTACCACTCATGTAAAGGCGAAATATCACTCACAATTTTTTACCTTGCAAGACAGCCCTTCCTATCTTTTTCATTTTCTTAGTGGGGGATCTAGGGAAGGGGCCCGGGGGGCCCGGCTCCCCGTTATTTTGGGTGAAAAAAGAAGAAATGACTGAAGAAGCAAACCCCGGCTGGGCAAGTAAAATAGAACCCTACCCCCCCCTTAGCCCAAGGTCTTGATCCGCCACTGTTTCTGACCTGTTCCGAGGTCCGATAGCGCGATCCACTCAGCTGCGTGATAATCACTGCTGGTCTTTCAGTAGAAAAACAGGAAAAATGCAATAAGAGGCCTAGGTTGAAGATGACGAAGGCATAGGCTGTTCCTGCCTTGGCAACATCCGTCTCCTTCCCGTACTTTAATTATTCTTTTCTTTCTTCCTCAAACATTTTAGTGTTGTAACATGTGGAAGGGTAACAGAAATGAAACAACGCTGTATAAGATTTAAGGCGACGAGTAGTTAGTGTCATACATAACGGGGCAGTCCGAGACCTCCACCTGTTTTACTCAATTTACTTAGAACCTGTCTCCACAGCAGTGGGCCGCCTGGGGTTAATCACCGATTGGGTGAGAATAAAAAAGATAATAAATAGACTGAGAGGGAAGCTACCACATATCGTCAATGGATTAAGGGTTTTGAGACAACTTTGCTGAGAACGGTTCTTACAATCGCTTTTATCAACATTTGTCAGCTTTGTCAGGTAGTCCGACTACCCGTAAAGCGCGGTAAAGTTTTGTGCATGAGTGTTTGCTTGAAGATCGCCCGAGATCAATCACAACAAATTACACTACCTCGCGTCATTGTAAAATCCCAGTATACATAAAATGAATGCCAAACCTGTCAGTGGAAAGAAAGTGGGCAAATACAAGCCCGCTCGTTCTTAAATTTTGATCCTTTATCTTTGAAAGCTGCCAATGCAATGAAATTCGATCAGTAAAATTTTAACTGAAAAGGTGCGAAAGAAAACTACTGTTTCAGATTATTTCACTAAAAACTAACAAAGAAAACTAAATTCCCTCAGATTGCACTTTTCAATCAAGCACTCCAAAATTATTTTATGACACTTTCCAAACAAATTTTAACAATGAGTAAAATCCGATAACAGACCATTTTCTCGTTTTTTTTTTTTCGCTTCTTGGTGGGCAGCTTGTCATAGGGACCTTGTCACAACAAATGATTTTTGAGGGCAAATTTGAATAAGCCTTTGATTGATTGTTCCAAACAGAATGGCCGTTGATACCTTTACTACAGTTTTCTATCAGCTGAAACCCGTTCAGACTTGTTGTGTTAAAGATGGACCTAATTCAATGAAGTGCTTTCATAATGCTAACTTCCATCACTGAGATTTCTCTAACCGTGAAGTGTTACTCTTCAAATCTGAATTTACCTCTAGCAAACGTAGCTTAAAACGAAAATGGATTGCCGAAACCTTTCGGTCACAACCGCGTTGTTGAAAGAAAGGTGACTGAAAAACTCCTCTCCAAAACTGTCTGCTGTGAACCTGTCAGATCAGCAAAAATCTTCGGCTTCCGGTTTTCCTGTTGGTCGTGACCCTACCAGAAATGCTAAGAGTTCTGTAATCAGTCCACCAATCACCTCACAGAAGGAAGACACAGCTTGTGTAAACAGTTGGTGCCTTATTTGATTACATACGTGGCCTTCCTAGAACGCATGCGCGAATGGCGAGCTCGCATTTTTGTTAACAAAAGAATTAATTATTTGCCGGCTTGTAGTTTCAGAGAGGAAATGTCGATATACGATACAACGAAATGGAGGTAAAATTGAACACGGTAATAACGTAACGGTAAAGAGGAGGACATTTGTTTTTCTTGGGCGCTTTCGAAGGTGAGATAGAGTGCTCTTTTAAATTATTATTTTCTTTCATTGTTTTCTTAAGGGAAAGGCCAGTCTGTTTTATATTTTTGGCTTGTCTTGTGATTGATCTTTCACCAGCAAACTAAACTCGCTTTTAAGGCTGGGAAAGGAAAGTGAATTTAAGCCCTATGATGACCAGCAGTGTAAAAGATTACAGGAAACTATTAATGGAAACAAAAAATAAACTCGTATTTCATTATCATGTATTTCATAATCGCGAAATAAGCTATGAGAAATGGCTGTCGAATAAGCAACTGGTGCTTGAGGCAGGGAGAGGATAGAGGTCTTAACTTTAAGAGTTATTCCTCCTGAAAAAGTAAAAGTAGATTGTTGGTAATTCAGTTCAAATCAGTTCTGGTACTTTTTATAATCTTTGAACTTAAAGTTTCTTATGATGGCTACTGGTAACGAAATCAATATAGCACCATTCGAGAGAACGGGTTGTCAAGAATGAAATATCATCAACAAAACTTCACCAAAACCTCTTCCTCGATCATGTTCCACTTCCGGAACACTGTCGTGCGAAGCTTTGGTACAAAGTCATTCGTTTAGATACGCTTTCATTTTTGCAGACCCAAAGCAAGAAAGCGAGTTGGAAGACAAGATTTAGATTCCTCTCTTTTGAGAAGGAACGGGATATTAGCAACCAGTGGATAAAAGCAACTAGCAATGGCGATTCTTCGGTGGATACACTTGATCGTTGTTATGCACTTTGTGCAGATAATCATTGCTTCGGACGGTAAGTTCCATCAAGTACTTCTGTCTCATATATTACACGAAAGGCGCTAGTTCAACTACCATCATACGACGTAATGTACGATTTCCTTGGTTTAGAACTGTAAGCCAATCCAAGTTTGCTGTTTGTCACTCCAAGAAAATTGGCTTTGAGCCTTTTTTGAGAAAAAGATGAAATTCAGACCAAAAATTCGATTCTGTAAAAGATACCTCAGATTATGGCAGATTGAGCATTTTCGTCGAATATAAAGTTTTCAGCACAAAATAAAATTAAACTTAAATTTCTTTACGAAACTGTTGATGGGTTTTATACAACTAGTTTCAAAGCGGAAAACGTTTTCGCCCGATTTCAAAACTTTAGTCGGCTATTTTATCTTAAAAAGTCTTAAAATTTTTGACATTCTTCCTTTCTCGCTTGTGTGTAAATATTTGATGAATATATACTTTCCAAGGACAAAAAAGAACTGGTCTAACACAGCAATCAATTGTGCCACCAGATAAAACAATTTTCTAAGTTGCAAAAGTTTTGCGTAAAAGTTGCTCTCAGCGATTGCGTTTTCAAGACGATTTTCAAGAGTTTATTTGGTGAAAACCATTACATGGGTTTTTCTCCAAATCTGTCAAATTGGTATCGGCCACAATCATTTAAATGGATTTGCAAGACATGCTTGAACGCATCTGTACCTCAGCCAGCTAACCGTGAAGGTGATTAGCAGTTTACCTGCAAAATACAAGCTGCTTTCGAATCAGAGATCAACTATCTTTATGAATATGCATTATTGTAAATGTTTTTGACGGTGACATATTTTGAAACCGTCGCAAATGTTCCAGAGAGTAAATCGATTGCCATCTAAACCAGTTTTTGAATGGTGCTAACTCAGTCCTATGATTAAGTACTTGCCTTAACGTAACATTTCAATTGCAACTGAACTACAAACTTATGCTTCCTTGATCAAATGATTTTGAGCGAAATTAACACTAAAAGAAACACACAGACTGCACTTTACTGAAGGGTATTATTATTCACTGTTTTAAAAGAAAAAAATCTGCTTGGTAAACGGAAGGGTCTTTAAGGTAGTCTTTTTTCAGACAAAATGGATTTGATGAAATACGTTCTCCTAATAGTATAATGTTATGAAAAATAAAATTGTCTACTAATATTATCTTAGTATTCTTTTTGTGGAAGAACGAAAACAGGAGAATCATGTGTGTTGTAACGAGATATAACAAACTAAACTCGCATCTGACAATTGACCTACTCAACCTAACAAACCTGTCGGCCATTTGACGTGAAATAAATTAAGCTCAACAACAGAGCTTTGGTTAATGTCAGGCATTGGCAATAAAGCCCTTTAGCTAATAAGCTATTTCCAGGATACCTTGTGCCTCTGTTTCAAATCGAGCCTTCAAGCAAAAATGTATTTCTTTTAGTTGTTAATGAGCTTGTATTGTAAGCTACTCCCATAGGGGGGCAATCAGGCCCTTTATAAACCACTCCTTGTTAATATCACACCACTTGACGCCGACCAGTTTACTCGAGGCTATTTTTCATTCTACTTATTTTGTTATTCTCTTGATTGTATATCATACGTTTATTTTCACTGTATTGTATTTTCTACTATTTATCACGACTCTTGTATTTAACACTATTCATAATTTTGCAATAAACTCGATAATTGCTGGCGGCTCCCTCCACTAACTGTTGTGTTTGCGTTATTACTTATAATAGAAATGTTTTCTATTCGGCTGAGCGAAGCGAAAGAGAATAGAACTGGCCTTCCTTTATATGAAGATAAGTTTGATTTGCATGGAAATCAATCTGTAGGCGGAACTCGTTTTCACATCAATGGTTTCGCAAGGTGGCAACTTAGAAACGGTTTATTTGGTTTCGCATTTAGACTCCGATTTGTCTTTTCGAGATGCTGCTTTGCACATATTTCTGACACACATTCTTTATATATAAGTATATTACACTAAAATACAATACTAAAATAGCACCAAAATAACATATCGTTTACATTGGTACATGTGGCTTGTTAAGCATTTTAGCAACACAGCTTGTAATGAAGGAAGATATGATTAAACGTCGCAGTCAGTTAAGGTCGGTTCTCACTAGCGCATAAGCATAAGCATAAGCGGAAGAACCAACCCACTCATTTGTCTTATGGTGTTCTCGTTTGCGTATAAGCGTAAGCATAAGCACAAGAAAAATAAACACGTTCGTTTTTCTTATGAACACAACTTAAGCAGTTGACAGCCAGTTGTCAAATTACAGCCTGAAAAAACATTCAGGCCTGAACGGGATTCGAAACCATGACCTCCGCGATACCGGTGGAGCGTTCTACCAACTACTGAGCTATAGAACAACAACAAGTGATTAGAAATATAAGTAATTACATTATTTTTCCCCCGCAAATAGCTTATAAACTTATCGAAGCGGGGAGATCTAAAGACATTTTACAAACACAAACTTCATCTATAGAAGGACCAAGTAACAGAGAAAACACTACTATGCAATATATAGAACAGACTAACATAAAACAAAAACAAATATATTAAGATTACGAAAAGAGGCTAACCTTAAGTATTAAATAACTTAATAAGACGGGAGACTTCGACATATTCATCTTCAGACCGCAAGAAATTTAGTAATAATTCATTTTTCTTTTTACGAAAGGACGAACGTTTAAGAAGTTTAATCGAATAAGGAATAGCGTTCCCAATTTGGGCGCCGATTCTCGAGAAAAAGACGTACATTTTATTTGTTCTAGAGAACTTAACGTAAAACGACTCCCTAGAGACAGATCTCTAGCGAGTCTAGCTCGCAGATCTCAAGCCATCTGCAAGCTAGCAGCGTTGTGAGTTCGTAATATACCCGTAGGACGGCTTGTATTGATAGTTTGTAAAGCCAAATGGATGCCTTGTTTCTCAGATTCATGGTGTGTCGACCAGATCGCATGCGCAATGTATGGAAAACATCATTGTAATTCATATGACTGGATAAACCTTAACTGTCCAAAGCTGTGTGGACATTGCGGCAATGGTAAGTACCATAATGACGTCACTTGGTTTTCAGACATGCATGGTAAACTATAACTTGACTGCACACCTAATGGCATTTTTAATTTCGAATTCAATTCGACAAAATGCAAATACAAAATGCAGCACAGGCTGTGGAAAGACACTGTATGAAAAGCAATCGGCATACTCATTCTTTGTAACACCCTGAAGAAGGAAGGCCGTGCTTTCCGAGATATTGGAAAGTAATCTGTACTCAGCCTTGTACTCATACAAGACGTTTTTCTTGCGACAGGCATTTTCGGGTTACCTTGTGCCTCGGTTTCGAAATGAGTCTAAAACTGAGCCTGCAGGGGAAACAGAGGCAAAAACCAACTCGGAAATGACCTAATCCCTCTCGCTTATCCCCAAACGGCTAGCCTCCTACGCAGACGTTCTTAGGCTTGTGCGACGAGCCCTAAGACGGTCTGCATGGGAGGCTACAAATGGCATTAATTGTTTACCTCTGCACTTTTCCTCTATTCAACAGATATCTCTATTTATGTTTTTCCACAGAAGCAGCACCAGTCGCAACAGAAAACGTTGCAAAGTTCGTAGCAACAACAGCGCAGCCGACAGTAAATCCCTTCAAGGGCTGGGAGGATGCTCCTACCAGCGTACCAGACACTTCAAAAGTAGTGCTCAACCGTAACTACACCTACCCTAAAGTGGAATATCATGGTACAGAACCGCTTATAGCAACTAATGAAATAGCAAATGAGACTATATATCCAGAAGTTTCAGTTCCGGTTGAGAATTCTCCTTCATTTAACTTATACAACAAGACAGTAGGATCTGAGAGCGTACTTCCGGTTGCTCAAAGTAGTACTACTTCCGGGTCGGAAATTGGAGTTTATGATTCATCGACGCCGCAGGAAATACTTCCGGTGCAGGCAGGAACGCTGGAGCCGACTTCAAAGCCGCTTATTGTTATGAATGCAAATGAACTTCCGGTTGTACCTCTGGAGGAAATGGAGGTTTTGGAAATTAAGGAAAAGCCGGACTGGGTTGTGGAGATACCTTCAAATGTGCAACCCGTGGAAAACAACGGTGTGGAACAAATAAAAATTTCTTTCATCGACAAAAACAAGCCCGTGCAAGGTGTCAATGAAGTTTCTTTACAGAATCCAGTGGAAGGAAACCAGGAAAATATTAAAATATCTTTCCTCGGAAATCAAACACTGCCAGTGACTGTAGATGGAAATGCGATAGGTTTGGAATCATCTCTACCTCAACCGGAACACCAAAGCATCAAGATTTCATTTGAAAAAGAGAAAGAAAACGTGGCCCCTACAGGGGTACCGCTGGTACACCAACCCGAAAGTCACGTGACAGCATCACTGCCGAGTACTACGCATGTTCTCGCGACCCCGGCTCCCCCCATGCCCAGTGGTCCTGGAGTAGTGAATCCTTTTGAGGGAGGGATAGTCGACCAGATCATCAGCAACGCCACCGCGGCTCCGCGGACTCCAAATCAGAATATTACTGTGGATTTTCTGCATAATGCAGAGACTGGTATCCCTGTGGAGCCTCAGCCTCACGTGACCATGCAACAACATCGTAAGTAGCAGATTAATGATCAGTTGTTGGATGTGCTCATTTCTTATAAAAAGGGTAAGAAGACAGAATTCGAGAATGTTTTGAAAGCCCGGCAATATGTTGCGTTTAGTGAAACGCCTAGAGATTAACCGTATTTGAGTTGAAAACGTAATGCAGTTTTTTCAGTTTTTTTAGAACCCTCAAGCATCAACTTATCATTCGTCTCGTTCCTGACTCATAGAAATAAATGCCTTTAACTATTAAAGCAAAAGACTACCGTTAAGATCAGATATCTCAAAATCTCATTACGATCAATTTAGTTCGAACATTACTTTGCCGAAAAACCATCGAGAACTCGGGTATAATATTAACATTTTTTATAAAGCCTCAAAACTGTAAATGTACGAGTGAATGAAGTTGCTATTATCGTGTGCGAGCATCATTGTACGACTCTCGATACCTGCTTATACTGATGGTATTTTTTATCTTAACTTAACAAGTCGATACAACTAGTCAGTGACAATTAAGGAATTCGGCACTTAACCTAAGAGGTAACGAGTATCTTAACAGCTAATTGAAAGTAACTCCTACTTTTTTTGGAAACAACTTGTATATCTTAGATCAAACGTTTGGATAAGCACAGAATCGTATCCATTTCGTTAGAAGGCCCGAAACAGCTAGAGCATGACTCAATTGTTAGGTGTTATAACCTGGACTGAAGTGGTAAAGGTTTGATTTGGTGTGAGCCCTTAAAAACGTTCTACTTTTGACTCAAAAAGACAAATCGTTTTCATAAACAAAACTTTTTCGCCATCCAGCATTAATTTTTAAGCGCTATTATTTTGTTTTAACTCGCTTTTGAACTGCGCTTGACAGTGAGCGCCAACTCTCACCGCTTTGTGTTTCTCATTGTCTCTTGTAAACAATGTCACGTTAGAATCGCACTGTTTTGTGAGATTAACGGGTGGCCTTTGCAGTTGTTTAGCACACCGGTCAATCCTTGCATTAATGTTAATGAATGCACGGCTCGTGGAGGCGTCTCTGTTTGCCATGCGAGAATTAAGATGATAAAAGCAAGTCTGGAGCGGCGGAAGGCATGAAAAAGCGTTTTCCCCTTCAACTAATTCTCCCGCCACTACTACTGGTAAAGGTCGTCGCACAAAGTGAGCTTAATGTACTCAGTTTTGTCTCTTTCACATCAAGAAGGAACTGTGGTTTTATATCACGGTGCTGACCTAACAAATCATAAGCTAATTAGGTAGCAAAATCTATTCACTGCAGGGATAGATGCCGTCTCCAATAATTTTGCCTTTTACATTTGTTAGCGTCGAGAATGCATCTCACGTTTTATGCGAGTACCATTATGATTCTAGTGCCCCGGAGCTGATTATAATGTGTGGTTCTAGCAGCTCAAGATGTGTTCCTTCAAAATCGAAAAATCAAATTCATTAATTGTCTTTCTTTCTTTTCCCTCTAACAAAAACATCCCCAGCTTATGTAATCCTCTTTTGGTTTGCTAAAATGTAATTCATAAGAGAATTGATTACCTTATTATGAGGTATGTTAAATTGAAGCACGATAAATGGATTATTTTACTGTAGCTGGCAGGAGTTGGTCAATTAATTTCCGCAATGAGTTTAATGAATCCAGCTGGTCATAGCTTTGATTGTGCACGACGTTTTCGCTAATAGTGGCTTGCAATATATATTTAACAAGTTTTGAATAACGACGGATATTTACTCACAAACGTAACGAGGTAAATATCCTCCTCATATTTCACTAGCGTTCTCAAGTAAAATGGATATGTGATATTTTGACTAGCCAAAGCAAAGAGAGTAGATTTTTATTGCAGAATTAAATGCTAGAGGCATGCATACTGCTCCTGTACAGCCTCGTGAATATGACAAGGCCATGCAGAATAAGAGCGCGCGAGAATAATTCTATCTACATGAAATTTGAAATAAATGAGGAATTTAACAACGGTTTTCAGTAGTAACGTGAATTTAAGAATGAGTTATATTAAACAAATTGTTCTTTTTTAACTTCTTTTTTAGCTGTCGTGGAGCAGAACGCTACAGCTGTGCCAAATGTTTATGGTAAGTTTTTGATTGGCTGTTTTGTTATAGGCTTGAGCTTCAAATTTTCTGATTTGAAGTACCGATCACAGGCAAAGTTTTCTTTACTTCCTGAGAAATCATCAGTGATCTTTGAAATTTCAAGGAAAGATGTCTTGGTCATTTTCAGATGCGGAGATTTATAGCATAGCCATAAGAAGAGAATAACAAGCAATCCGAATGTGTTGGTTTAAAGTGGATGTTAAAATACCATGGATTTATTTTTTATAAGTATTGTGCTTAAGTTAATTTCACTTTCATACTTCTTCACTCTCCACAGAAACATGGTGTAACGACAATCCTGTCTGCAAAAATTACACCAAGGCCAACTGCCATGAAGACTGGCTGAAAGTTAATTGTCCAAAGAAGTGCAAAATATGCGGCAATGGTCAGTAGCAACTTGCCTTTACCTTTGCTTTTTTTTAAAATAAATCTTCTCGATTTATGAAGAGAGTGAACGTGAGTGAAATTAACATGACTTGGTGGAAAGCCAGAAGAGCGGCTCAAGATCGACAGAAATGGACACCCTCTCTCCGGGGGTCAAAGAGGATTCTATGATTTGAGAAAAAAGTAACTTGTACGCAAGTTGGATAGCACATTGCCTTCAGGTTTAACCTGAAACAGACTCAATTTTGCAATGCCATAGGAGTTTCTTCTTCTTCTGAACAAGCGACTATACTAAGACGGCTCTCCTATTTTACAGGGACTGCTTCCCCCGCTACAACACGGCTACAGGTCAGCAGCAAAATGACCAGCAAGGTGACAGAAAAACCATACACTGAGCTTTCTGTCACAGTACCATCAGAGGTAACGAAATCACTAGAGACGTCACGAAAGCCTGTACTGGTGAACATTAAAGGTGAAAATGGAAAGCCGGTTTTGGTAGACGAGGAAACAAAGAAAGCTCCAATGGTGGAGACAATTGTTGTTAAGCTTCCTGCGAACATAAAAGCTGAGGATGAAAATGCAGCTCAGATAAAGATAAAAGGTCCAGCGAAAGGTCATATCAACGCTACGATGAGTCATGGAACGACTATCCTTGAAATACCAGAAGGTATATAAATACTAAGAAAGAGGGATGCCAATGCTTTACGTTTGAGAAGAAGGGTACATTTTATTAAGAATATAAAGTCCCTTGTAGCGAGGGATTTCGTTTGGTTTTATATCCTCGCTTTCAGAATGGCAGGAGTAACCCTTGCAATGGTGGTTCACGATTCTGGAAACTGTTATTTTCGAATTCATAAAAGACAGGAAACTGAATTGTTTTTAATGCAAGAAATGGAAGCAGTGTTTTCAATCAAGAATGCAACTCAAATAATTAATATAGTCTTCTTTTCCAAAGAGAAGAGACGCAATGATAGTAAGGAAGAATTAGCTTACTAACATGTCATCTAATCTTAATTGGTATTATTTGTTTCATTATTTTTAGCTCCATGGTGTAATGACAAGAGTGAATGTTCACGATACTCTAGACATCAGTGTAATGATGATTGGGTTCAACTAAATTGTCCGCGAAAATGCCAGTTCTGCAGACGTAAGTATGCTATGACTGATCCAGACAAATTGTGTACGCCTTGCGTGCCTGTCCGGTGGCTTGCCTGCCTTTCTTTGCCAGGAGACTGAGTTCCACCACAACAAACATGGCGGATAAAGCGCGCAAAAATTTAATGTTAACTCATCGGGATTATCATGGCCTAAGGCACTGTTTACACGGACGCGGTTTCATTTGTAACCGCATCGGTTTCGATGCGGTTACCCCTTTCGTTTACACGGCGCCGGTCGAGTTCGTTATCAGAACCGGGTCGTTTTGAATACGCTTTCAAAAGTGGAGCGTTTTCAAAACGATACGGTTTCATTGGTCGTGTAAACGGCGAAACCGCATCGATTTAAAAACGGTCTGGCGGATTGGCGGGAAATTTGCAGTCTCGCGAAGTGGTCCGAGTGAATATGGTAAACTTCGCACGGAGTGCAGCGCTTTGCTGCACAATCACAACTTTAATTTGTGGTTTAGCTTCACTTTTGCAGCTTTGTTGCATTTTACTTTCTTTAAACCGCGAGGCGCACCGTAACAACAGGCAGAGATGCCTTGAAATGTTGACTTTTTCGTCGACACACCTCTACTCCAGCAGAGTAACGAAGACAAAAGCAAAACAACGATTTTGGATTCGGCCTGGGAGAACGCGTGTTTGGTGGGACAACTTTTTGAACGGGGTCATGATCGCAGAAGAGTGGAAGGAAAACTTTAGAATGGGCAAAGACAATTTTTACAAGTTGTGTGGTGAATTGAGACCGTTCATCGAAAGGAAAGTAACGAACATGCGACTTCCGGTCTCTGTAGAAACACAGGTGGCCTTGACTTTGTATTATTTGTCAGACGAAGGACGACTCAGGAAAACAGCAAACGCTTTTGGTCTCTCTCGAGCATGTGTTTCTGTAATAATAAGAAGAGTAACGAGAGCAATTACTGTTCATTTGGGTCCAAATTACATCAAACTTCCCATGACTGAGAACGCGGTAAAAGATTGCGTGACCAATTTTTTTAATGCATTTTCTATACCGCAATGTTTAGGTGCCATAGACGGAACACACATTGCAATAAAACAGTTCATGACGCCCGGATGTTTGCAAACTCAAAATTAAATCTCGTTCCCAGATCTAATTGACGAAGGGCAAAGGCCTGAGAACGAGATCGCCTTGACATAAACGGTTGGATTTAATGGTTGGATAAGCTCCGTGTAAACGCCTTGAAACCGTGTCGTTTTCGATGCGGTTTCCAGGTCATGAAACCGTTTCGATTTGAAACCGCGTCCGTGTAAACGATGCCTAAGTGTCGGAAAATACAGGCAGAATTTAGCATGGTGATGGGTCCTAGTGTTTTAGGAAAGTAAAGAACCGAAGAGCGAAAAAATAGTCAAATCGCTGGGGGTGTATCGGAGCTTTGCGCTTATTTTGATCAACTGCGTTTTTCAGCTGTTTGTAAAGATAATCCTGAATGCAGTCGGTACTCGACAGAAAGCTGTGAAAATGAATGGATGAAAACAAACTGTAAGAAGAAGTGCGGACTCTGTGAAGGTTAGTGGACTAGCGGGGAGAATCTGATAACTGGTTTGTGGAAGGCTGTATGCCAAAAAAAACAACGCTCGGCCGGTTAACCTAAATATCCATCAGGTTAGCCTAACAAGCGCTCAGATTTATAGCCTGTTTACAGTTAGCCGTTGATAATGGGTATGGGAATATGGTACAAGTTAAAAATTTCTGCAGTCTACAGCCTGCAAATGCCATACATCGTGTGCGGACAATTGAATCGAACCGATTGAAGTCCTACCTGTATCATAGCGAAAGAATCAAGAGGAGACGTAAATCCAGCTTGATTCAGTAAGATTTGAACGTTAGAATAAGACGTCTTAGCCTGACATCTTAGTGAATTGCGCTTAAGCTCAGGATGTTCTTGTGAATGGAAATCAGTGACCCTACCTCAACCTACAGTAAGAAGGGACAAAGACATGAATACAAAACAGTACAATGACAGATTCTAATAACTTCTATGTGTGTAGGCTCATTGGCCAGCTAACGTCTTTTTTTAAAATAAATGTGGCACTAATGCTAACATGAACAGGCAAGTCTAAACCAGGGATGAGGGCAAAGGGATGAGATGCAGCTGGGGGCGAGCTTGAATAGTACTTCAGTTAGCCTGAAGCCTGCAGCCTCACCCACTGTTTGAGACCTGCCGGTTAACACTGGTGTAAATATAATTTAGCCATGGCTAATTTATTAATGCTGGGTTTAATCAATTGACTTTGTAATAAAACCACTAATAATGATATCAATAAAAATTAGTTATAAGTGCTGTTGATTAACTTGAAATCTGCTTACTAACATCTGTGTTTCTAAGAAAAAACTAATGGATGGCTTAAACTGTAATAAACCTAAATTATGTAGAAAATCAGAGGATTGTGGAATACAAAATGACGAGACATTCAAGTGATCATTTGGCTGTACAGGACTCACTGAATTGAGTTATTAAATGAAAGAAATGATATCAACTTTTTTTCACTCAATATCACCAGTTGTCACTTTAGTTTTTTCAATCGTTTATTACTGGAGCTCAAAATTTTGCCGTTTTGAATAACATCTCTCGATTTTAGGATTAGCACCCCATGGAAAAGATGAAAGTGAAGGTGAGGTGTTCTCCAACTGGGACTTATAAAAAAATCACAATAAGAAATCTTATTTCAAAATCACCTCACATTGTAGTGATGTAAACTTAGATTTGGGCAAGTAAAGTTAATGTTAACTAAATGCTACAAATAAAAATAAAATAATCAGTAAAATTAAAACAAATCCATTGAATTAAATTAAATTAAAAAGGCAATAAATTAAATAAGACATGTAATTTATGTCAATCTAGCTATTATGCCATCCTTAACCATACTTGCAATTAACACTTATTAACAATTATTCACCGAAGTGGAGGTGAATAGTGGTGGATATTTACCGAGCTGCAAAGCGGCGAAGTAAATATCCACCACTTTCACCAACACTGAGTTGAATAATTGTTTTAGTATGTACCACACAAGCTGAATAACTAGCAACCAAAAGAGTAACTTTTTTTGTGACAATGTACTGACAAAAGCCATTTTGTTTTTCTTTGGCTGCTCAAAGGTGAATAGTACTTGGCTAATCACCTCCAAGCTAGCCAATCAGCGTGCACGAAAAGTACTATTCACTTGTGTGGTATATACTAATCACTGATATTTCATGATTTCTTCCTTGCTGCATCTATAAATAATAGCATCACATAACCATGCCATACACAAGCATATTCCTTTGTACTTACCCAGGACCTTGTGCTGCAAAGGATCATGAAGATTGCACTACCTACCCAATGTACGCATGTGGCAATGAATGGTTGATAAGGAACTGCAAAAGAAAGTGTGGCTTATGTCAAGGTAATTGGCCCACTTCGGTTAGATCTGTTGCTATATTAAAAGTTGCAAACAAATCTTAAGTGAATATTAAAGGCTTTTCAATGCATTTGTTTCTTAGCTCCAACCAAGGCCCCAGTTAGTTTGGCTGCACCTACAGTCCCACCCTCCCATGGTAGGACATTTGATTCATTTGCTGTTTCTGATTCTTATTTCCATGTGTTCAGACTACCATTTGGTCTTGTTAGTTCACAGTGACACTAATGAACTAAAGCTCTCATTGAACAAAAATAGGCTAATTAATTTGCAGTAAATGTAGCTCTAAACTCCAGACTCTTGTTTTTGACATCATCTTGTATTTTAATATCCTTTAATTTGTTCTTTTGATAGCCAGTGAAACGAAGGTTTTGCTACCGCTAGGAAGAGCGAGTAAGTTGTAGTTATGCATTTTCATGTGAATTTGACTTATTCACCGCTTCATTCAAATTCCAGTGTTTCATTTTCTTGTCAAATAAATTCAGTCTTGTTTTTGTAACCTGCAAAGGCAGCCTTTCTGCCTTTTTTGGAGCGGCGGGGGGGGGGGGGGGGGTTTCTTTGCTAACCATCGAGTACAGAAGAAAAGTGTTAATATTGTCTTAACTACTCAACCGAAGACACGAGGATACGAGACATAGGGCGTTGGTTAGCCGGGCCCAAGATAGGTTTTAATTGACACAATAAGGTTACAGCCGAGTGCATAAAAGATACACCAAATAACATCCTATACGCGCCAAAAACCGACACATAAACCCCCCAAACCTCTTTTTACATGAAGGAAACATTGGGACCGTGTACCCTCGACCAAATGCAGCCGCTCCCTACAAGGTTATTAAATAAACAACAGAATGACAGATAAATCAGATGACGCTACTTACAAAAGGACAAAAAATAAAACTACATGTAGCTAGTGGCAAGGCCGAGCGTAGAATGACACAAGTTTTTAAGCATCTCTGTTTTACAAACGTACTTACCATGAGCATCCGGGTATATAACGATTAACACAAATTACATAGGTTCACTGTCACATTCAAATCCTTTTCAAAGTTCTTGCTTTATAACAACGAACTTGAATCAAATCCAGAAGATTACTAGTTTTCTAACGAAATACAAATTACATTTTCCTTGAAACGTTATTTTGTTTTGTTTGATGATTATTTCGCTTTTTTTTTCAGATTGTTACTATGACGGTATTTTACACGAGCACGGCGAACGCTGGTCTCCAGGCCCCTGTACGCCAGAATGCAAGTGCGATGATGGGAAAATCCGCTGCACATTGATCGAGTGTCCAGAACTGAGCTGCAGTAATCCTATAAAGAAGCGATGGAAGTGCTGTCCGGAATGCCCTGTGAAAGAAGGTAGAACAAATAACTCTTAGCATTTCTGATCGCGTATTGAACTACAGTACTCAAGTACAGTACTCAACGCCATGTTTTCATAGCGACAAGCTGACACAGTAGCATGGAGCGTGTGCTATTTCTGATTGGAAAATGAGATTCGCAAAATTTTGATTGGCACTTTCACTGAATGAGATGGCTTAGATGGGTAGGCGATTGCGGTTACGTTACGGTTTCTGCAACTTGAAAATTTTAGTTAGTTTTTTGTAATCCGTATCAATCTTTTTCATCCTTAACCATTTTTGTTTCTTTGTTGTCTATTATTATTATTTTGCTGTTTTTCTATCTTAGTAAACTATTTTGCACGTGACCAAAATAACTCTAAATATCGCCACTGAGCCCCTTTAACACCCCTTAATCACTTGTTGATCTCGACAATCACTCTTTTATATCCGCAGGTTTGAATGCACGCTGCGTAGAAACCGAAGGCGGAACAAGCAAAGGTGCATGTTGTGTGTTCCCGTTCATCTATCATGGAACTCAGTATTTTGAGTGCACTGAGAAAGATATCAAGAAACCTTGGTGTGCTACAACATCGAACTATGACATTGACGGAATGTGGGGTCATTGCATTGGTAAGAAAATATAAAGTATACTTTGTCTACCAGCCCCCTTGGTTAATATTCTGTCCTTTGGGTACTTCACAAAGCTAACCTCCTTCAATTTTTGCGATGGCAAACACTAGCTTCTTAGTCTCTTTTCTGGTTAATAATATACATGAAAAAATTACTTCATTCTGATTGGCTGAGAGCAGTGCGGTGTAACACCGGTGCAAAAAGTGTAACACCAATGCAAATTACACATCCTAATTCTGGATTATGATTGACTGAAAGACAAAAAGAAATTTTCTATGACAATGATATCGCGTAAAATTATGACGAAAAGTTTGTGCAGAAGCTTCGAATAACAAAAAAATGGCTTCAAGAAAGATCTTCTGGCACTTCCTCTGTTGGGAATTGTATTCAGCGAGTTGTAGGCTCAGACTCCAAATTTACGAACTATTTAATGAACTAACCACGTAATCCGGAACATACAATAAACGGCGAATCATAATGCCTAAAAACGGTGAAGAAACTAGATTCAAATCTCCAAAAACAGCAGCAAGGCTGACCTAAAATCTCACTCCCGGCAAGAAAATAAAACAAAGATGAAAACCTGGAAAATTACGACAGCGAAGTTCAAATGTACGCTCGAGCCATGATTGGCTAATTAAATCACCTGAGGTTAGCGCGCGGACAAATCTGAGAAGTGAGTTCAGAGTTCGTAAAGTTCAAAACATCCTCCACACCGAAGCGGCTCATGCAATTTCAACTTTTTGAAAAACTCACGCGTGCAAGTTAATTCCAAATTGAACGAGAAAAACCGTATGATTACCTATACTTATACAAAAGTCTGCAAT
Organism: Catalaphyllia jardinei; assembly: GCA_022496165.2. Taxonomy (NCBI): domain Eukaryota; kingdom Metazoa; phylum Cnidaria; class Anthozoa; order Scleractinia; family Caryophylliidae; genus Catalaphyllia; species Catalaphyllia jardinei. Next base: position 37,698,298 of record CM042749.1, read on the forward strand.
TTCGTCCTACAGGCGAAACACGCGAAACTACAGAGGCACCCAAGGCAACAAAATTCACATCAACTGAAAGAGAAGCGACTACTACTGGAACTCAGGCCTCTTCTGAGTCCACCACTGGCACTGAAAGTCACGTGACAAGTCACGCAACGCACGCGTACACCCCAGAGACTAGTGCAGCCACTGAAATTCCACTCTCAGACGAGTTTGAACCTTCTTCCACAGTGGGAACCACGCCCATGCCGTCAACATTTGCGGGTAAGCCAGCGACCTGTGCGATTGGCAACCCCCACACCTTAGGCCTTTGCAATTTTTGGCCCTTAAACTTTTTGTGTCAGTGAGGAAACAAACTCTTTTCCGTCTTTTCCGTCAACTAGTGAATTCATATATTTCTGAAGAAGAGACAATTTACGAAATATAGAGTAATAAGTAAAGGATCTTTTGTTTCGTAGCTATTAAAGCTAAAATATTATTGAAATATCTCCGTTAGAGTGGAAAGCTGAAATATCAATCTTGAGCGGTGTTTATTTTTGGGTCCACAGCTCCAGTCACAGGCGTCTATTCGGATTGGTCCCATTGGTCTTTCTGTTCGGCCACCTGCGGAGGAGGGACACAGGAAAGAACACGAAAATGTACCTTCCCTAAAGACACCAAGGGTGGGGTGGACTGTTCCTCTTTGGGACCCTCGTTGGAGACCCGAGAATGCAACGCGCTGTTGTGCCCAGGTGAGCGATTAAAGATTTTCGCGATGTTGGCCGACAGTGCAGCCTGCGAATGCAGACGTATTTTTGGCTGTCACTGGTTCCGCCGAAAATAAAGTGACGGCCAGAAATACGTCTGCGTTCGCAGGCCACCGACAGCGCTGACCCATGCAACTTTCCCAATTTGAACTGAAACAACGACTTACAGTTGGACTCCGCCAATTGCAACTCAGTTTTTCGGTATTCCCTGTTATTTCGAACTCAAATCCATTTTCCTTGAATTTGCCCTTCACTAATTTGCTATCAAGGATTTCAACTCCCGCCATTTTGAACTACTTTTCTGAGAGGTCGATATAGCAGGCTTCAGCTGCAATTATTATGATAAATTAAAATGTGGTTGGTAAAATGATTTAACTCACAACTGACGATGGCTATTTAACAGCCAAAACATGTCTTACAAAATCAAATGTGTCGACAGTTTTCTAAAAGTTATAGTTAGTCTGCTTTTATCTAGAATTTCTATCAAACTAGCTCTTTGTGGAAATTCACTATATTTTCTTCTTGTTAGGCGCTATCCAATTTATTTTCATGAGCATTCAACCATAAAAAGTACACCATGTTTACAGTAATCAGTGTAGCTGCTTTTGTCAGAGCAATTTCGTACATTTTTTGTTGTTGCTGCGCTTTCAACCTGTCCCGTGGAATTTTCCTTAAACGCGTTTTTGTTTTCGTGGTTCGCAGAGGATGGTGGGTACTCGAAATGGAGTGATTGGTCAGCTTGTGACGTAACATGTGGAGGAGGAGTAATGCAGCGATACCGCACTTGTGACAGTCCTGCCCCGTCCAACGGTGGCCGAGATTGCGCTACTAAAGGCCTGGGCCCTACCATAGAGTCTAAAGCCTGTAGTCTTGTAGCTTGTCCACGTAAGTCAATGTGTTGTTTCCATAGCATTACTTGCTGTGAGGAGTAAAACGTATCGTGTTCGGGGTTCACTATGTGGAGTTATTAGAAGGGTTTCATTAGAAAATTGTAGCCACAGGGATAGTATTAATGGAATTAAAGACAACAACAACAACAACAACAACCAACCAACCAACCAGTCGTGTTTCAAAAAGGCAAGAACATCATAAGAATCATAAACTTAATTAGGTAAAAGAAAACACTACTTAGAGTACTAAGAAAACTAAGCGGGTTGCGTAGATAGAAAAAAAATTAATTTAATAATAATAATAATAATAATAATAATAATAATTTAGAATAAAAATGAGCGATATAAAAATAGAACGACGTTTCGATGACTCCATGTCATCATTATCAAGTTCGAAGTACATGAAAGAATTAATTGCATATATAGTGGTAACAGTGTGAAAATATGTAAGGATTTAAAAATTAAAAATTAAAAATAAAAAGCATAGGGAATCAAAAAAAAAAAAGGTATACAAATATTCAATTGTTATGTAAAAAGTTTGGCACGGATTGAATCCGATTGCTTGTTGAGTTTTGGTTTTATGTTCCTAATGAACAGCATCTCATAGATTAGACAATCAAACTTTGTGCGGCATTTCTTTAGAACTTTAAATTGGTCTTGTAGATTGGTTGGTTGCAGCCTGTGTTCTTCTTTCAAGTGTTTACCAATAGAAGAATGTTTATGTTCGGCGATGCGTTGAAAGAGGTGTCGGGATGTGTATCCGACATAATCTGTATCGCACAGATCACATGAAAACTTGTAGACAACGCAATGTTGGTTAATTAGGGGAGGTTTGGCCTCAACACCTTTGATGTCATCGATGATTTTTCTACTAGTAAACACTGGGCGCAAATTGCTTCCAATTTTCTTGCTGAGTTCGCTGAGATCTTTTCGTAAAGCGTCGGCCGACCTCTGATCTTTGAAAGGCAAGACAATTCTAATGGGCTGATCTAGTGGGATTTGGTGCTGTGGTTCAGCTTGATCTTGTGAACGGATGAAACTATTGATAGTCGACTCGATAAGCCGCGGAGGATACTTCAATTTCAGGAACATTTGCCTCAAGTTGCTACATTCGTCAGCAAAAAGATCTGGAGAAGATGAAAGACGATGTGCGCGAATTAACATTGTTTTCAAGAGTGAGTGTTTATACTTATTGTCAACGTGACTTTGATAGTGTAGCAAGAGGCCTTTGTTGGTTGTTTTTCTGTGGACGCTTGTTGCTAGTTGATTTCCTTTCTTTTCAATTTCCATTCCAACGAAGGATAGCTTATTGTTGGTTGCTATTTCCATCGTGAAGCTAATGGAAGAGTGGGATTCATTCAATGTTGTCAAAAAGGCTTCAGCAGATGGAATATCGGGAACCAAGGCTAAAGTATCATCCACGTATCTCCTGTAGAAGGAGACAAGATCACAAGATCAAGCTGAACCACAGCACCAAATCCCACTAGATCAGCCCATTAGAATTGTCTTGCCTTTCAAAGATCAGAGGTCGGCCGACGCTTTACGAAAAGATCTCAGCGAACTCAGCAAGAAAATTGGAAGCAATTTGCGCCCAGTGTTTACTAGTAGAAAAATCATCGATGACATCAAAGGTGTTGAGGCCAAACCTCCCCTAATTAACCAACATTGCGTTGTCTACAAGTTTTCATGTGATCTGTGCGATACAGATTATGTCGGATACACATCCCGACACCTCTTTCAACGCATCGCCGAACATAAACATTCTTCTATTGGTAAACACTTGAAAGAAGAACACAGGCTGCAACCAACCAATCTACAAGACCAATTTAAAGTTCTAAAGAAATGCCGCACAAAGTTTGATTGTCTAATCTATGAGATGCTGTTCATTAGGAACATAAAACCAAAACTCAACAAGCAATCGGATTCAATCCGTGCCAAACTTTTTACATAACAATTGAATATTTGTATACCTTTTTTTTTTTTGATTCCCTATGCTTTTTATTTTTAATTTTTAATTTTTAAATCCTTACATATTTTCACACTGTTACCACTATATATGCAATTAATTCTTTCATGTACTTCGAACTTGATAATGATGACATGGAGTCATCGAAACGTCGTTCTATTTTTATATCGCTCATTTTTATTCTTAAGTGTTTTAAGAAACCTTTTATTAATAATAATAATAATAATAATAATAATAATAATAACTTTATTTAAGTGTCTAATGTGTTTAGCGCTGTTATGCTTTACCTTGGTTGCAACATGCGTAATCAAAGTGAAGAAAAAAGAAAACTGATACAGACGAAAAAAATAAGATACAAAGAAATAGTTGTTGAGTGATTGAAAAAAAAGGAAAAGTTATTTAAGTCGTTCCAGTTAATGATAAGAACAAATTTGTATTCAGTTTTGCTTGGAACGAAAAAATAGTTGAGATAACAATACTGAGTCAGGGCTAAGCAAATAGCGACAGGAAATTAAAAGCATTTAATCAGTTTACTGTGATGTGATTGTTTTGTTTTTCTTCCATCGACTTTTTTCCATGTAGATAATGGTGGATATACTGACTGGACCGGCTGGTCACAGTGTGATAAGACATGCGGAGACGGCAAGAAATACCGAACACGCCATTGTACCAATCCCCCGCCCTCTCACGGTGGACATGATTGCTCGTGGTTTGGAGACGACAGAGAAGTGTCTAACTGTAATGATGGACCGTGTGAAGGTTAGAAATATCTTTTAGTCCTAGAATAATTGAATTATAGACCATTATTTTGAAAATTTGTTTAAGACAAGTTCGAATTCGTAGAATGACCTCATTATAACTGAACGATCAAGCCCCTTTTATTTAACATTGATATTTATTCAACGTTTTTTCATTTGTCTCTTGCAGTTGACGGAGGCTATACGGCATTTACCGACTGGTCAGCGTGCAGCAGAAGTTGCGGCCCAGGAGTGACGTCTCGGCATAGAACTTGCTCCAATCCCCCACCAACCGCGGGAGGCAAAGATTGCACGAACTTGGGGCCGGCATTTGAGCAGCGCTCTTGTCTATTGGCGGAATGTCCAGGTGTGTGAAAACTGCATCAGGATAGATGAGCTGAAAACCTATTTGGCGCTTAAACTTTCGGGCGGGCAAACCAATACTATATTTTTCTCCAATATTTTTCAGCTCGGTGATCGTAAAAATAGCAATACTGTCAAGTATTATTTTACATCTGATTACTTAAAAATAAGATCAGCTGTGAATGTTTGTTTTCATTGGAGGTTTGTAACTTTGCATTTAACCGCAGAGAAATTTTTTTTTGGTAACGCTTCAGTTCTTTGTTAGTTCTGTAAAATCTAGCGCACTCTGCTCTTCGCTACGCACAATATGCGTCCAGTCTTGAACTGATGGCGTTCTCATTTAACTGTTTCTGTTCTGTCACGTGATTAGCTACCGGGAACTGGACGAACTGGAGTGACTGGAACCAGTGCACACGGACGTGTGGGTCTGGTATCCAGTTTAGAAAGCGAGTCTGTATTCACCCCAAAGGAGAGCTGTTCTGCTTGGGAGAAAAAGTACAGTCCCGATTGTGTAACAGCCATCACTGCCCAGGTAACAATCTTGTTTCTTTCAAATTGTTAGGGTTATTTTTTTTTGCCATACAAAGATACAATGTTGGCAGTGGAAAGTATGATTTTGGGTCGAATTTTCGCGCTTTTTAAAAGTAGACTGAGCAGTCACGCATGTTTCTAGATTTTCAAGTTTGTATCACAAAACGAGCGTTAATAGTTGTATTGACGAAACATTTTAATTCAGATTCACATAAGCTAAAACACTGTATTCTTGCTAATAATCATTTCATTTTATATGCACTGTGCAGTGTCTTGGTTGTTCAAGCAATTCTGTTGTGTTCTGTTCACAGTCAATGGTAACTACACGAACTGGTCAGATTGGACCTCATGTTCGACCACTTGCGGTGTCGGGGTCAGAACTCGTAATAGAACATGTTCTAATCCTATGCCCCAGTTCAAAGGGAAATCATGCGAAGAGCAGGGCCTGGGTCTACCAAATGAAGCTGAACATTGCTACATGCGACAGTGTGGAGGCAAGTGAAATCTAAACCTAGATTCGTCTTGTCTTTTTAATCGTATTTTTTACTGTTTAGAGAATTTTTGTACTGTTTAGAGAATTCATTTTTTATTTATTGTTCTTGTTCTTTTCCACAGTAAATGGTAACTACACGGAATGGACTGATTGGTCGACATGCTCACATTCTTGTGGACCTGGGTTTATGCTTCGTAGTCGAACGTGTACCAATCCCCCTCCGTCCAACGGTGGATTTGACTGCACAAGACTGGGACGACCTGTGCAGAGCACTCAGTGTTACCTTGTAGACTGCCCAGGTAAAGCGAGAGGACAAGGGCGGGTTTTACAGTTTCTTACTATCTTAGTGCGTTTTATATCTTTTTCTCTTCTCTGCTCACTCGCCCACTCCACGATGAATTTTACCGCTACCTTTGCTTTAGCTTTTCCCCTTTTCCCATTGCTAAAACTAAGCGCTATCTAACATTGCTTTTCTGTAGTTGATGGCAATTATACAACGTGGTCGAACTGGACCGCTTGTTCAGCGACCTGTGGTGAGGGAACCACAACAAGAACCCGCTCCTGCACAAACCCTCCGCCGCTCCATGGTGGCAAAGACTGCACTGAAATAGGCTCCAATATTGAGATTCAACCCTGCAAGAATCAGGATTGCTTGGGTAAAGAGCAATTATGAACGTTTTCTTTCCAGTGTCAACATTCATTTGTTCTATCGGGTAAGAATTAACAACTCTGTCTCCAAAAACATGAGTGGTTCGCGGTTTTCGTCAACTCTGTCTCCAAAAACATGACTGGTTCGCGGTTTTCGTGTAAACAGCAGCAAAGTAACATTATGGAACTATTTTTATAGCGCCATATCATTGTAATCGCTCCTGGAGTACTCTTGAGTGATCCCACAGTTTTGTGATGTTGGGATGATTTCTTAATAAGTTTCCTTCGTCACGATATTGTTTTTATATAACGAGCGTGTAAGGATGTGAAAGACACATAGAGACGTGGTGGAGAATTGATTAAACTTATTGGTAAAAAAACTTTCGTGAAGTGTCTGTCTTCCAAGGGTTGAAAAAGCCAGTAGTTTGAGTAGCTTTGTCTAGATCGTTTTGTCAGTGATTTGATTATTGTGTAAACTAATTTCTTATTTCCGATGTTTTAGTAAATGGAGACTACAGTGAATGGTCCAGCTGGAGTATTTGCAGCAAGACTTGCGGGCGCGGTTACAAGAAGCGAATCAGAGCTTGTAACAATCCCCTGCCCTCCAATGGCGGGAAAGATTGCTACGAGCAAGCACTGGGACCCAGTGAGGAACGCACTCACTGCTTTGAGCGATCTTGTCCGCGTAAGTAACATGCTCGTTGTTATGGCGACGCTTGACGATTATCAAGTTTGTGACGGGTTTATTTTTTGATGTTATAGTGGACGGAAACTACAATGATTGGTCAGCTTGGACCACGTGTTCAATGTCGTGTGGCGGCGGCGTGAAATTCAGACACAGAAACTGCACCAATCCAGCACCCATGCACGGTGGCCGAGACTGCTCACTGATTGGCCCGGCAACCGAGAGTGACAGCTGTCATAGTGAACCCTGTCCAGGTAGGTGTATCAGTGATGTAACGGATTCTTCGCATCGCACGCTATTTGTATTCGTGTCAGTAAAGTTCTGTTAATCTTGATGTTTATACTTTATCTTCTGTAGTTAACGGCATGTACGGTACATGGAGTCTGTGGAGTGAATGTGATCGAACCTGTGGGGGAGGTGCTCGAGTCAGGTTTCGCTCATGTACCAATCCCCCTGCGCAGTTTGGTGGCTCTGATTGTTCTTCACTTGGACCTGACAAGGAGACTGAGATGTGTAACTTAAACAGCTGTCCTGGTAAGAATGTTGCCTGAATCTGATTTTTTTAACAAGACACTTGAAAGAACCTTTAATATCGCAGTTAACGAAATGATTATTTTCTTTCTATAGTTAACGGAAACTTCAGCGAGTGGACCTTGTGGACGCCATGTTCAGTGACTTGTGGCCAGGGAATCATGACGAGAAAAAGATTCTGTACCAATCCCCTTCCAACAGTTGGTGGAAAAGACTGTTCTGAGTTAGGACCTGATCATGAAAAAACCAGCTGCCAGCTCGTGGACTGCAGAGGTAAATAATTAGAGATTTTGTCTAACTAAATATTTTGTACACATAGATCGATTGGTGGCCAAATTATAATAAAAAAGTAGGTTAGAGAACCTTAGCTTCGTGCTGACGTGGACAGACAGAGGATTTCTCCCATCAGTGCGAGGCTAAGGCTCTCTAACGTGTATTCAAAATGCGTCGCCATTTTGATTTATGAAATCAGTCAATTCCTGGGTGATTTAGATTTCATGTTCCCGGGTTTGTTTAACACGAGCATGGCACGTCTTCGCGCATGTGCCCTCACTGTAATCTGTTTGTGACCTTCAGCTAACTGTACATGTGGCACGTGGACCAAGTGGTCGGATTGTTCTCACTCGTGCGGAGGAGGTCTGCAGCACCGCGAGAGAGACTGTGTACCACCCAAATACCAGAGAGATATGTCATGCGAGAACGACAAGAAAGAAAGTAGACTCTGCCGATCTGAACCATGTCCAAGTAAGTCAAAACTTTTAAATGGTAAAAACCTTTAATTATTTCCTTCTCCTTGATAATTCTCTTATCAGTTGTTTGATCAAGTTATCTCTTTACTGATTTGATGAATTATGAAATTCCTTTATTATCAGTTGACGGTAAATTCGGTGACTGGTCTCCATGGTCACCGTGTTCAGTCACGTGCGGAATTGGAATGAAAAACAGAACACGCTCGTGCATGTCACCTGAACCACAATTTGGCGGGAAATCTTGCACAGAGCAGGCACTGGGACCGAGCATGGAGGCGACACAGTGCTATCTGACGCCATGTCCAGGTATTTGAAAACAATAGTCATAAAAGCACAGTCCAGCACTGACAAAGTACAATATTAATATTACTTGTAAACAGATTAAAACAGGAGTAATTTGCTCGATACAAATCATGTTTTGGACTAGACCAGTGTTCAGTCTGCTGTCTTGAAGATTGGATTTGATCTTCCATTCTTACCACGGGTTTGAATTGTAACACAACAGCAACAGACCTCGGCAACAGACCGCCAAATAGCCAACTGGTCAGCCGTCCTCCCGCAGAATATTTATCAACGGGCATCAGTGAGCTAGCCATATCACGTTCTTCATTTGACAGTTTTGTTTCCTAGTTTAGCGGTTAACGAATCATTGAAAGCTTAGATTTCTCACTGATACTGTTGGCGTTTTATCGTATAATCGTCAATTGATAACTAATACTTTCATGTTTTAGTGAATGGTGGCTATACAGAGTGGAATGGATGGACGCCATGTTCGGTCACGTGTGGCAGGGGCATCAAAAAGAGGCAGAGATTCTGCACCAATCCCGAGCCGGCGTATGGTGGTGTCGCGTGTGGACACCTGGGATCTGGGGAAGAGGTTGTGCAGTGCTATGACGTGAACTGTCCTGGTAAGTATTTAGTTGATTGACAGCTATATCGCAGTTGATTGACAACTGTCAATTGTTAAGTGACAGAGTAGTTCAAGTTCAAGTTTCAGTACAAATTGATGTCTCAACCACATTGTCTTTGTTTTTGTAGTCGATGGTAAGTACAGCCCGTGGTCTCAGTGGTCAGCGTGCTCCAAATCCTGTGGTTACGGGATTCAGACAAGAAAACGCACCTGCACAAACCCAGAACCACAACATGGCGGACGTGACTGTACTGACCTAGGAGACCCAGAACACATTCGACCATGCCAAGTTATACAATGCCCCAGTAAGTGCTTCTTACAGTTTCTTAAAATTAATGCGAGTGCAATCCTAGCATGCACAGCTTGTTCTCTTACTTTTAAGTTTAACTTGACCAGAAAAGGCAAGTTTTTACATGAAGTAAGCAAGGACTCGCCATACAAATTGCCAGTATAAAACTGATCATAAGCCAGACTTAGATTTATAAAGGAGGACTCAATAATAAAAAAAATTCTTCACATGCGCAAGAAAGTTAAAAAAAAAGGGTGCGTGTAAAATTTTAATCGTAGCTTTGAGAAGTTAAAAATACACTGACCAAGATCATAGGAGTCCCAGCAAATAGCTTTTGACCTAAACATTGATATGATTGAAAGATAAACGAGGAGAGCCTCCGTTCATTCACTATAAGCGATGACGAACACGAGTTGTAATCAACTGTTTTTATTACCCTTCTAGTTCACGGAAACTACTCTATGTGGTCGAACTGGGGCACGTGTTCAACCTCCTGTGGGCCTGGGGTCAAAAAGCGTACCCGAACATGCACCAACCCTGAACCAGAGTACGGCGGGCTCACATGTAGAGAGAGGAACCTGGGACTTAACATGGAGCCTGCGAACTGCAATCTTGGAACTTGCCCAGGTGAGTGTTTGCTGCGTTTAAGATTTTTGTTACAATAAAATGGTCAGAAATTTATCTCTTTTCAACATACCATGTAAACAAAGTTTCGTGAAACTCTTATCAGCAGAAATATTTCAAACAGGACGATGGCGTTTACAGGGAGCGAAAGTAACAACATAAGACAGTCGTACGTGAGAAATATCGAATGACGCTTTTTTTCTTTTCAGTAAATGGGGTTTGGGGCCCATGGTCCATGTGGTCAGCGTGTACGACCAGTTGCGGTCCGGGGACTAGGGAGAGGAAGCGATCGTGCAATAGTCCTCCTCCTCAATTTGGCGGCAAGCCTTGCAGTGGCTCCGAGAGACAAGTTGGAGACTGTAGTTACAGGCCGTGTCCAGGTAAAGAATATACCAGTCTCGGAACTGGTCTTGTTGCTAATCCGCCGAACTAATCCTGAGAGCTCGTCTAATTGGCTCCAATAGATAGATAGATAGATAATTAGAGAGTGGGTTTTTTATTGAAAATGCAATGTATGCGGTACTTCATTTTCCCGAGCTTGCCATCTGCGACCGATATCGATTTCCCGCGGCTTTGCTATTTCGATGTTTGCCATCATCTGTATTTTTATGTTTTCCCCCCCTTTTTACTGGGCCGGTATACGCTTTTAAGTTCGCAGCTTATCGATTATACAACTTATGGTGTTGTTTAGCTGGCCATAATTTTTATCGAGAATCGTTTTTTTACCTCACTTTTATTTTGTGCTCTTTCCATCAGTGGATGGGAATTACACGGAGTGGACTGCCTGGACGGCCTGTGATAAGACTTGTGGTGTTGGTCTCATGACACGCTGGCGCGCATGCTCAAATCCAGCCCCTCAGTATGGTGGCAGGGATTGTTCACTGTTTGGTTCTGACACCGAGACAAAGACATGCCAAGTAAAGGATTACTGCCCAGGTAAGCAATAAATTTGATGTCGCCCGTTCAGTCGAATGGCATATAAGATTTAACCTAGTCCAAATCAACGTTTAAAATGTGTTAAGCTCACGTTTTTAGCTAGAAATCGCTACGCTACAGTGCACTTTTTTAATTGACAACTTAGAGTGTATTCTCGAACGAGCAGGCAACTCCCGCAGGAGTTAACATTCCACGAGTTTTTTTTCTGGTTTTTGCACTAGATCTTGTTGATACTAGATGTAACGTTTTGTGCATAGATACGTTCTCTCAGCTGCTGATACAGAGAGTTGCCTATAAAATCAAATGCCGGCTTTTTTTGTCTCATTTTTAGTCGATGGAAACTGGGGCGAGTGGTCATCTTGGAGCGCTTGTACCAAATCTTGTGGGGTCGGTGTAAGAATGCGAGTCAGGTCCTGCGATAATCCGCCCCCCTCAAAGGAGGGCCGAGACTGTGTGGGACATAACACTCAGAAAGTTGACTGCAAATCAGGAGAGTGCTGTAAGTACTAGAGAAAAAAATCGTTTCAAACCTTGATAATCTCCTTGTGTCAGAGGAAATAGGCAGGGTTTTAAACAATCTCCGTTATATTCATTTTCCGTTGAAATATGTAGTTTTGTTTCAATCTTGTTCGATTTAGATCAGCTGTATTCCGCGGATTCTTGTTGCCTCACTTTCTTTTGGAGATTTTTCTACCGTTTATAAACCATCCGTACATTTGTACAAGTTAGGTCGTCTACTTCGTCTAATAGCCTCTTGCTCTTCAATTTTTTTTGTGGCTTGTCACCTTGTAAGATGCTGAACTAACAAAACAATCTTATGGCCAAACTCCAAACCTTACCGCTAAAAACTCCATCAACAAAAACAGGGCCGATGTTTTAGCTTGGAATTGCGTCCCTTTTTTGCAGGTTCCGTACCCATGAGGCCACTCGGTTGCTTTGTAGACAGCAAATTGCCCAACCGACCCCTTCCCGAACTGATTTTCACCGATAATGACCCCGAAAGCACTCTGTACAGCGGTGTTAGCGTGCAGGCTGACGATTGGGAAGCTTATATGCCTGAACTGATCTGCAGGTTAGTGACTCTCTCCAGGCCTCCACTCTAGGTTTGTTTCAGCCCAGTGCATTAATTTTAAGGAAGCCATCTCTTCTGAAAGCCCTCAGTCAGGACTCGAACCCGTATGACTCGATCTGGAGGCGAGCGACCTTTTTGGCAGGGTTCTCTTAATTACCAACCGTTTCGCTTAATTTCATTACTTAGAGAATTTACTTCCAAATTGAAATCCATGTTCTTGGATTAGAGTGCTAACTCTAGCTTTTGCTTCTGTTTTTTTTTGCTTTGCTTTTTGTTGTTGCTGCGCTATTTTTATCTTAAACGCATGTTTCATTATAAATTTTGTAATATATATTTAGTTTCAGTCTCAATATTTTTGCTCTGCCATTGACAATTCTAGTTTTTTACTCCATTTATAAAGGCAGTCCTTTAAATAAGCAAAATAGCTTCTTGGACTGCCTGCCTTATGCATGACTATTTTTTTGTAACTAGTATAATAATTTATAAAGGCAAATAAAATGAACTGAAACTGAACTGAAGATTTGATTATGTGTCAATACAAAATAACCTATTTGATGATTTTCTACATTCTCATCGCCTGTTATTGTGATAATACATTAATATTGCTGTTGTATGGAGATATCAGAATTTGATCTTACCCCTTTAATTTTCCAAGGTGCGCCAAGGCGGCCTCAATGAAGAACTACACTCACTTTGGTATCCAAGGTTACGGGGAATGTTGGTCAGGACCCAACGCTGCCAAAACGTTTTCACTTGACGGCGTGCAGAACAGATTCACTCAGCGACCCTCACCCAAGCCCTGGGTTGGCTGTGTTGGAGAGGGATTCGAGAGATGTCGAGGTGGAAACGACCAGTGTGTGGGGCAAGAGAAAAGCAACTTTGTTTACGCGTTGGTGAACGGTTAGTAGTTTGGGAAGGAAATCGTACTTTGTAAACGATGGGGAAAAAAACTAAGCCATATCTGAGACTTCCTCATTGAGAAACTCTCAGTTTGTTTTTTATTAGTGTCAAAAAGGAATTGTTTTTGCACTTACTACGCTTAGGCGCCGCACGATTGGCTGGAAAAACTCGTGCCACTTTTTCATTCAATCAGATGTAAAACCTAAGCCAACTGTGACGCGCTCGCAATCATTTCCCCGCGCTTTTTGTCAGCTACATACAATAACTTCGACTTTTGATTGGTTCACTGGATTGTCTGTGTACTTTGTGATTGGCTAGAGTGATTACACTGAATGAAAAGAGCGCTGTTCAAATTAACTCTACAGCACTTTTAGTTGCTGAAGTAATAACTTTCCAAGCGTTATCTCTAATTAGGAAAATGTGGCCACAAGAGGCGTGAAAATCATTTTGACCTCAACGGGATTCGAACTTCTAACCACCAGATTTATTCATTTTTCCTCTACCGACGGAGCTGCAAATCCGGATGAGAGTAACTGTCCGCAAAGTAGATACGAAGTATACAGTTGCAAGTTTTTGATGAGGATGCATTTTCAAATGTTGCCTCTTTTATAGTGAAACCAATCAATGGAAATTATGGCCCTTGGTCCACTTGGACGAAGTGCTCCAAATCATGTGGTGGCGGCGTGAGGTCTCGAGTGAGAAACTGTACCAATCCAGCCCCTGCGTTCGGTGGTTTGGACTGTTCTGCGCTGGGAGAGCCGCAAGAAAGCGAGCCTTGTAAGACGAGGCAAATTTGTCCAGGTTAGTAGTTCCCCTTTTATCAGAATGTTTTGTTGATTTTATTACTCCTTGGACATCTCTTTGGTCCGTTCTTTGTTTCCAATCATCTCGGGAAAGGAAAATAAAAAGTAAGATTGGTAGAGAAAGGGCTAAAGCAAGTGAAAATCTCTCTTTCCCATTCTGGTCATATTGATGTTTTCTCAAGTCTGTGGCCAACTGCTCTTTCTTACTTCATGAAAGGGACAATGGTTGGAGAATTAAATCGTTCGTAATGCTCGTCAGTTGTCCAGTTTGGTTTATTGTTTCTTCTTGGCTCTTTTTTCCAC
>CM042749.1:37712474-37729974 GCA_022496165.2 Catalaphyllia jardinei
GCAACTGGACCGCTTGTTCAAAGACCTGCAGCAAAGGAGTGCAAAATAGGAGACGACTCTGTAACAGTCCCGCACCGTCCAATGGTGGCCATATGTGCCCGGGACCGGCAAATCAAAGTTTGTCTTGTAACCAAGGCGACTGTCCAGGTAATTCAAGGGGTCCACGTGTAATTTGTATGAAAGGAATCACTAGTGTTAAACTAATTCTCATCAGAGAGGTTGGTATTGTCTTGTCTTGACATTATAAAATATGTCTAAGAGCTAATGAACGCTGACTGACCGAGAAACAAAAAAAAACTTAAGGACAGCTTCGCCCCAAAAAGAAACACTTAGAAAGGGATTTGGTTTGGTCTTTGGAAAGCAACGGTCCATTTTATTTCCAGTGAACGGCAGTTGGTCAGCGTGGAGTTCATGGCAAGCTTGCTCCGCGACATGTGGTGATGGACTACAGATGAGGACTCGAGTCTGTGACCATCCTGCTCCTGTTAATGGCGGTTATTCTTGTGAAGGAGACGCGACTGAGGTGAAGCCTTGCACTGTGCGGAGATGTCGTAAGTTGACACGTTGCTATATAGTGCTGTGTGATATATAGGCATAGTAACGCAATACAACAATGTGGAAAGGATGTTATAAGAAGGGATTTACCAACAAAATGGCATCCAAGAAACCATACCACTATCGATGAGATGCATAGAAATAAACAAATCAGCAATTAGGGAATATTACCTTGATGTACCAATGTATTCCTAGAACTAACATTAAAGGAAATGTTTCGTAGTCATTAAGGACTTGAGAGAATCTACATTTTGATCTTGGGGCAGAAACGTTACAGTTGTACGTTTTGATGTAATTGCAGCCATAAATGGAAACTACTCTGATTGGTCAGATTGGTCCGAGTGCAGCAGAACGTGCAGCGGTGGCATCAAAACGAGGACACGTGAATGTATCAATCCCAGTCCCCTGTACGGCGGAAAGGACTGTAAAGAGATTGGGTCTGCATTTGAGAAAGTTCACTGCAATCCGCAATCCTGTCCAGGTACGACTTAAGAATTATTTCGACAACGTGCCTTTTTTAATGGTAGAAAAATAGAATAAGGGTTTTGTATGAATTGAGATACTTTTGCTGAGTTTGAGAAAACCGGGTTTATAATTCGTTTCATCTTGACCTCTTTCTAATGACATGATCTTATCAAAATGCTTGCGACCGGTGCTAAGTGAAAAATTACAAGTAAAATGACTTCATTCTTTATTCCTTTGTTGGGTCGTAGCCTATAGACGGCTTCTTGAGATCTAACAAATGCAAATATGTAAAGTAATAGAGCCCGTGTTTTCACGAGAGCTGTTTACATTGTTTTGTTTTAATTTTACTGAAGTGAAATTTAACTGTGTAAACACAGTGGTAAACCTCGGTAAATGGTGGCAAAGTCAAAAATAAGTCAACCCAGTTTTGTCGACAAGCATGATCAGGCATGGTTCAACTCAGTAACCGACGGTAACCAAGTAAAAGCAGTTGTTGTCACGACATCCTGGTGGCAAGCGTTCACGCATTCAGCTCGTAAAGAAGAGAAAAATAGACAAAGATTCCTCCTAATAAAAGTAGGTTTAAAGTTAACGGGAAAAGAAATTTCGGACTGCAGTTTTCCTTTCATCCCCAAGTGCCGTAGGCGTTTCCTTTCTGTTAGAAGCTCAGCAGCTTAGTAACAGGGTGCACCCCGTTGGTCACAAAGAGAGAGAGGAAATGAAAAATCGTAATTGAGGTCTATGGAGAAGAAAAGCAAATGTTAGAATTTAAAGCGGCCCCGAATAAGAAGAAATACCGATAAACGTCTATGTAGCCCGGGCTCCGCCCGCGGCAGATGCCATAATTTTCAGGGTTTTTTTGTGGAAAAAGTCAGCGAGATATCAAAATTTTCTTTCTACTGTTCGTCTACAAAGCTTTTTGATTTAGGAGAGTTTGGCTCGACATCACAGCCTGAAATTGACAAACGACCGGCGTTCGGCATTGGTCGGAATAAAGTCAGAATTTTTGTTTGATTTCCCAATAGTTTCTGTGCAACACTGCAGGTCTTGTTTCCGAGAAAACCTCAAACCGTTCGCTTTATGCTGCCTACTTTAGTTCATTAGTTCTGTATAAACAGCTTCTCTAATAACTGTAGTTTAGTTACAAAAACTCGGTAAGCAGTAACCGTAGTGATCTCCTGGTGGTGGAAGTTAACATCCCGGTATTTCAACAGTCATCGCCGGCTTCTGTTTTATCTTACTTAGTTTCTCTCGACTTTTGCAGTTCATGGAAACTGGGGCTCATGGAACATGTGGAGCTTCTGCTCAGCCAAGTGCGGCCCTGGCAAGAGGGAACGCATGCGCAAGTGTGACAATCCGCCGCCCAAATTTGGAGGAGAAAGCTGCGTGGGCTCAGACAGACAAACCATGCCATGTAGTTTGTCAGATTGCCCAGGTAAGTCCGCTTAAAATGTAAAGATATGTACATAGAAATGACGATTTTTAGGTCACCTTCTTAAAATAGAGAATAAATGTTCAGAAACAGGATTGTAACGTACAAAATATTAGTAAGCATAATTGTTGGTTTCGTTTGTTAATCTAAAGTAATTTTTGTAGTTGATGGCAAATGGGGCCTGTGGTCTCCATGGACTGCGTGTTCCGCCACGTGCGGTGCCGCTAAACGTTCAAGAACACGCGAGTGTGATCATCCTCCAGCCGCGCATGGAGGAAAAACCTGCGAGGGACCTGAGAAACAGGAGGAGTACTGTAAACTGCAACCATGCCTAGGTCAGTGTGCAAGGTGTTTTTAAACATTTCTTTAATGCATACATCACCAGTGCACGTAAAATTGAATTAATGTTACTTTCTGACGGGGTTTATTCGGCGAATTTTATATAGGTTGCATAAAAACAAGCTCTAAAATACGCCAACAGTCAATGCTCAATAAAGTCAGTCTCAGTCTTTAAGAAATAATTACACACTCCTTTAAACAGAGTTAGGCCCGTCGCATTTTACGTGCGCCGAATCGAATTGCCAAATTAAGTGCATGTAAAATGCGACTTCAATTCGATGCGAGTCAGTCGAATATTCGACTGATCCAGTCAAATATGCGACTGAACTTCGACAGTTGATTTAAATGCCGCATTTTACATGTACCGAATTGGATTGAAATTATGTTAAATTACTTATGTTTTCTCGAATGGGAATTTAAAACACGTCACTCGCGCTCAGCAATTTTATTCGGCAAACAATGCGACGTTTAAATCAAATCAGCCGAACGTATTTATTCGAGTCGACTAAAATTAGTATTTGATTCGGCGCATGTAAAATGCGACGTTTAAACCAGGCCTTACAATTTATATTTCCTGTAATGATAAAGCTACTCTTTATTGAAGCAGTGATTGCATTGAAAGAGAGTGGTGCGGCAGGTGTTTCTTTCAGCAGATTGATAGAGCTATAACCAAGTCTCTCCAGCAAGTTACCTAACTGTAAAATCTCTGGGATTAAGCAACATTTCTGACATTTTTTTGATTTTTCAGTAAATGGTGGCTACACAAACTGGGGTAGATGGACTGAGTGTGACGTCACATGCGGTGGTGGTCATCGACAACGGTCACGTGCCTGTACCAATCCTGTGCCTGAGTATGGTGGGCTGAATTGCACGCATTTGGGAGACACTGTACAGTCTGATGTGTGTAACACTAGGCCTTGTGCACGTGAGTATTCAGCGAGGGTCAATTTCATTGTTTTTTTTCTGTCTATAGCACTCCGAGCTGAATATTGGGAAGTTTCATTTGATTTCAAAGCGAGACTACTGAGATATATTGATCGCTAAAGCGTGATATAGCATGACAGTAATATCTACAATAAAGTGACTTTTAATGGCAAAACTTACAATACGATTAGTTAGGCTCAGCAATACTTGCATCTTCTTGTGTTCAACAGCCACAATTTAAAATACCAAATATTTATCATAATGCTACTTGTTTAGTGACGCCATTTTGTTTTTGTCCCTGTTCTCTAGAGCCTGGTGGTTGGTCCGGCTGGTCAGTGTGGTCATCCTGTAGTCGCTCATGCGGAAGCGGAAGTACGACCAGAAGACGAACATGCACCGCACCTCCACCCTCCTACGGTGGTACTGACTGTATAGGGGAGGGTCAGGAGAGGAAAGCATGCAAAATTCAGGACTGCTGTAAGTGTTTTTTTGCAGTACTTTCTCGGCGTTGTGACTGCAGAATGTTTTGGTCAGGTGTACACAAGAATAATAGTGATGGTGTTCTGTGAGCTTGTTTACATCATTTTACTTCCATTTTCTTTTTAATTGTGTGCAGAGTACTTGATTTCCACCTTTTATGGAGGTGCTTAAACTCCATTTGCTTTTATTGTTTCATGTATGCTATAATAAAATTCTACCTGAGCGGAACACAACAACAGTCCTACTTGAGACATTCAGTCACTCCAACTTCGTCTTGGACGAGTGCCTGACTCCATATTGACCTTTCATACAAGTCTTTTAATTAGTTGTTAATATCGCATTCTGTAATCATGTTCAGGTGAGATCCCGTACAGGGCCCTGGGCTGTTTCCGTGATGATCATAACCTGTACAGACCGTTGCCAGAGCAGCTGTTTAGTGATCCGCAGGAGAAGATTGATTTCAAGGACTGGCCGAACTATTTGTCTGATGTCATCTGCAGGTAAATACTGCTTTCACTCTGTGTAACGACCTTGAGCGTTTGTGTACGAGGTTAGAGGGAGTTACAACCTTGCTGATAAAACGTGAAATCTAGCGGGAGAATTTGGTTTTAGTAATAGGATCTGCTCCCGCCCAAATCCTTACAGTGACGGTCAAAAACACACAGAGATTTGCCGAGAATTGCGCATCATTTAGAAGTTAGAATTGTCGCACGAGAGATACGGAGGACAAAACGGCGTGGTGCCGAAGTATGGTTCCTCCATTAGGTTGCATGTTCCCACAGACAAGATAGGAAAGAATCAACGTGCAAATATTGTCTTGATGTATCGCTAAATTCTCAGAGCTTATTTTAAAAGAATTGTATAGTAATTAGTAAGAGAAGTTTGTATTTTTATCGTAGAAGCGAAATCTGATAAAGTGGCGTTTATCTGATTATCTTTCACAGATGTGCGCGCGAAACGCAACGGAAAGGTTGGAGGACATTTGGATTGCAAAACTATGGGGAATGTTTGTCAGGTGACCGAGCGAGTGACACGTATTTGCAAGAAGGCGAACAACTGTTATTTATGGCGCCAACTCAACCCAAACCACTGCTGGGGTGTGTGGACAATGAGATGAAACTTTGCTCTGGAAGTAATCTGGAATGTGCCGGACAAGAAAATTCCAACTATGTATTTTCTTTGGACGATGGTAAGTTATCATAATTGAAGGTCGCTTGTAAGCCGTTCATGTTCCTACGATGAGTCCTCAGAGACCGACCATTACTTTTTTAAGGTTGGGGAACCAGGCCCTGTGTTTGACTTGCCTCTTACTGGTCTATTTACACGGTGCCGTGGTTGGTGCAGTGTTTTACTTTGGAATTGGCTTTATGAAAGACTTTAGGAAGCCACTGTGATATTCTAAAGTTACCATGAAACTCTAAGAATAAGATTAAGAACATTAAGAACACGCAGCTATTACCGAATGACATTAATCTTTGACATTTTGCAGTGAAAGCAGTTCAAGGGAACTACACGGAGTGGAGTGAGTGGAGTGACTGTTCCACAACCTGCGGGAATGGAGAGAAATACCGAACTAGAAACTGTACCAATCCCCCTCCAGCGTTTGGAGGAATGGACTGTTCCTTTATAGGGATGGACAGAGACGTACAGACCTGCCAGAAACGAGCGTGTGCTGGTAGGTGTTATGGATGCTCTATGTAACACTGTCATTGAAAAACTGATTTCAGCTCTTATACTTGTGGAATAGGTGAAAACAGCAGGAAAAAAATAAGCCATCAGGTTAACTACGATACTATTCTCACCAATGTTTTGTCTTCATAGTTGATGGAAACTGGGGGGCATGGGGCAACTGGAGCACGTGTTCAGCCACGTGTGGTCACGGTACAGTTCACAGAAAACGCACGTGCGACGGCCCCGCACCTACGAATGGCGGGAAACCGTGCGCGGGCGAGGGACACGAGATAGCGGTGTGCACCATGACACCATGCCCATGTAAGTAAGAAGCTTTTGAATGCTGAATTGCTCGTCACAATACAAGAAGAAAAACAACTTACTTGCAAACCAGTCTATAGACCTGTGACCATACAATAACAAGAAAGTATAAACACTTGTTCTGTAACTCAAAGGTATTAAACCTTACAATATTGTTTACTCCTTTGTCAAAAGTCCACCTAACCTTCCCTAATCTTTTCCCAACCTTGTGCTTGCTCAGTTTATTGTAATCAATTAATTTTTTTCTTTTTTTAAACTCTTCCTTTGCGATATCCTTACTGCGTATTTTGTGTATGTTGACAAGTGACTCAACATGTCAATTATTTTCTTCTATAGTGAACGGTCGCTGGTCCGGTTGGACTTCATGGAGTCCGTGTTCTGTGACTTGTGGTAATGGTCGACAAGAGCGCATGCGTAAGTGTGACAGTCCCGTGCCGGAGTATGGCGGGAAATTCTGTGACGGACCCGCGCGAGAATTCCACAACTGCGAGGAAGACGACTGTCCAGGTAATTAGCCAAATATGTATACAACAGTTTCATTTCTCTGCTCTCGTTTTACGCGCACCAGTTATTCTAAGTTTAGCTCTCACATACACAAAGAAGTAGAACTGAATAAAAACGAACATAAAATTTTAGCGACGTTTTGCTTGAATTTGCAGGTTTCTGGAGCGAGTGGTCTGCGTGGAGCGCCTGTTCAAAGACCTGCGGTGCAGGTGGAAGGCGTGACAGAACACGCACGTGTCAAGGAGGTGCTACGTGTGTGGGATCCGCGCGCGAGATTGAAGTCTGCAAAGTACAGGATTGCCCAGGTGCAAAGATAGAAACGTGTCACCATTTAACTTGATAAGCAATGGACTTGCGCGCGCATGTTTATGAACTCTTTACGATAGTGAACGTAAAGCAACAAATTTATAATTTAAGCAGTCTTAATGTAGCTTAAATGAAGTAACAGAGAATTAACTCGGAAGTGTAAATGTTAGTGCTAATTTAACCCATGAATAACCCACTGGGAGTTAGCCCTAGTAAAGGGAATCAGGGAACCACACGAGGTAAAGGACGAATCTTTTGACCTCGGTGGGAATCGAACCCACGACCTCCGTTTTTTTTTTTTTTTTTTTTTTTTTTTTTTTTTGTTCGATTCCCACCGAGGTCAAAAGATTCTTCCTTTACCTCGTGTGGGAATCGAACCCACGACCTCCGGATTAGATCTACCGTCACTCTACGAGGTCGGACAGAGAAAGTCGGGGTCAATTTAGATGGTGAATCGCGGCGAAGAGAAAGTAAGGGTACATATGAATGTTGTGCCGCGTAGCACTATGAACACAAATGAAGTAACAGAGAATTAACTCTGAAGTGTAAGTTTTAGTGCTGATTTAACCTATGAATAACCCACTGGGCGTTAGCTTATTCCGCTAGAAGCGAGAACGTTCAGTAGCAATGTTAACAAAACAAAGACTGAGTGATTCGCTTTTCTTTACAGTTTGCCACAAGTCTATTGACTTGGCCTTCGTCTTGGACGCCTCTGGAACAGTAGACGACTCTCAATGGAAACTTACCAAAGATTTTGTCCATGGTGTCAGCAATGGGTTCGGTCTTGCTTCCAACAAAACACGAATCTCTGTTTTGGCTTACTCCACATTACCCCAAATTGAATTGAAATTCGACGACAGAAATGCATACGAAAACATGGATAATTTCCTTGAATCCATGTCACAGCCACGTGGTGACACGCGCACGGACCGCGCCTTGAAAATGACTCGTGATCAGCTGATAACATCTGAATCAGGCGCACGTGACTTCACGCCCAAAGCAATTGTTATTGTTACGGATGGCGGGGATGCGCCTGACACCACGGCGAAGTTTGCAGAACAACGCGCCCGCGAGCTGAAGGACATGGATGGTGCGACAATTGTTGCCCTAGGGGTAGGAGATAAGGTGGATCAGTATGAACTGAGACAGCTGGCGTCCGATCCCGATCACGCATTTTTAGTGGCGTCATATGATGAAATCATTGGTTATGTCAAGTCAGCGGCTGATGCAGTTTGTACAGGTGAGTGAGGTCTGTTGGTTATATGCGCATCCCTAGCTTTATGAACTGAACGTGATGTTTAGAACCAGTTTCGATAGAAATTGTGTCTTATGTAGCTTTGAGTTTTTGCTAAAAACTTCGCGCAAAGATAAGAAATCACTGATAACAGTTTCAAGGTCGATTTCTAGTCAGTCTAGAATAACATCGATCATGCTACTTTAACTCATCATCAGGAAGTTTTATGATATTCTTTTTTTCACATCCAGCGATTATTTCACTTTTCTAGTAACAATCTGTTTTTCTCTACAAAAGCAACCAAATGTAACACTATCCAGAACATTGACTGACGCAACAATTTTCTGATCTTTTTTCTCAGCCAAACCGCCTCCTCCTCCACGTAAGTATTTATTTTAATGTAGCCAATCACATGACTCTGGTTTTATAGTATATCCTGAGTGATCCCCTGAGTCTTCATTGGTGACTGTTGGTATTGTTCTCACGGTCATGCGGCGAATGTATTAAGCTTTTGTGATTGTCATCAGACAAGAACATGTCCTTATGTCACAGTTTGACGCCACTACTCTTAGACTAGTTGGAAGTTATTGTGCATGTTCGAGTGTTCTTTTTGGGCCCCAAGTTTGACTAAACAATGCGCTCAGTCAATTGTAGAAGGAGAGCATCACTTGCGCGACACTTGGGGTTGCGTTAGAAGAGAACAAAAGGACCAATCTCCTTGGTAAAAGTCGCCACGATTTAATGGACGTATTTTTCCTCATCACAGCTCGTTGGGGCTCGTGGACTGAATGGAGCCCATGCATGAAGACTTGTGGCACAGGCGTTAGTTTGAGATCACGCAAATGTCTAACCGGCGCGAATTGCAGAGGAACTGGTACCGAGACAAAGAAGTGCAAGATTCAGGATTGTCCTTGTAAGCTACTAATTCCGTTTTGAGCCAACAGCTTAAAAACACGTTATGAGGTGCACTGACTCTCAATAACTACAGAGGTCGTTTGAAAACTCCCTTCTGTTGTGCTAACGATTCAAGCCATACTCCCACCCCCAGCAGCTTGGCCGAGGCTAGGGCGCTGGACTTGAAATCCGGAGGTCACGGGTTCAAGTCCCGCTCTGAGCACTTAGCTGGAGTTGTTTCTCCAACTAGTATGCCTCCCACCAGTTGGATTTTTAAGCCTAGTATGTTAGTTGCTATATTTGTTTCCTTCAGTTTAAGTGGTATCCCTGTGAACTAACTAATGTAGTTAAGCGCATTGACCACCTTAAACAACGCCATTTGAACATTTTGAGCTACTCAGGCAATAATCACTATTAATATGTTCAATTCAAAGCAAATTATGTAGACAAGACAGCACTGATGAACTGATTCTGAGTTCTGTGTCCTCAGCTTGCCAGTTGGCCACAGATCTGGCTTTCATCCTACCAGTCTCTTCTAAAATAAATGACACCGAATGGCGAGAGGTGCAGAACTTCGTCAAGGGCGTGGCAAACGCATTCAACATTTCCTACCCCGGTACCCACGTTGGTGTCTTATCGTACTCGTCCCAAGCCACCATGGAGATGAAATTCAACCGGTATTATTATCAATCTGACGTGTTGAACGCTATCGATAATATCTTCCCGGAAGCCAAAAGCGACCAAGGCACGCGACTGGACGACGCTTTGGAAATAGCCAATTACGAGCTGTTTACTCCAGCGGGAGGTTCACGTGATCAGGTCACCAAGACGCTGATAGTACTGGTGTCCGACAAGCTGAACGATGGAAAGATTGCTGGGATTGTGGGACGGTTGAAGTTAGGTGGCGTGGCACCCGTGACTATTGGTGTTGGCTCGGGTGCTCAGCGCGACGATTTGTTGAAGGTCGCAGACAGTAATCACACGTTCTCCGTGGCCTCTTTCAATGATCTTGTCAGGGTGACTGAAAAGGTTGTGAAGAGCGCTTGCGAAGGTAAGAGGAAAGGTTTCTCTTTGCTGATGATAACTGAGAAATCAATTCACCGCACACACAAAAATTCCCATGTTGGTTTTTCTGGGATCTGTTTAATAATTGCTTGAAGTGAAAATGAGTTTGACTTTATTGGACTCAAACAAGCGCTAAGCCAGTTCGGAATGTAGTCTACTGTGAACTCATTGCTGACTCGTTTGTCGACTAATTTCTATGTTACCCACCACGATGTTTCCTGCAACATTTCTCCCGATTTTGTCGAGACTCAGCGACTCAAATGGCGCGGAAAAATACCAGGTTTATCGCACCTAACAATAGACCTTTCTCCAAAATGGCGGCCGAAATTTTAAATGAGTTAAAATTAGGTCAAATTAAAAACGTATACCAGCACTAGAAAGAGCACCTTTACTTTAGTAAAACTGCAAAGTTTCAGCGTTTCAGGTGCCATACCAGCTGAGAAAAGGTAAGTTGAAAATTGGAAAATTTACAGACGTTTGTATGACTGGGGGTATGCATTATACCCCCAGTCATACAAACGTCTCTAAATTTTTCAATTTTCAACTTACATTTTCTCAGCTGATATTACACCTTAAGTGCTGAAACTTTACAGGGTTACTAAACTAAAGGTGTTCTTTCTAGTGTTGGTATGCGTTTTTAACTTTGACTTATTTGAAATTTCGGCCGCCATTTTGGAGAAGGGTCTATTGTCCTTCATTTCACAAAGATCATGATATTTGCCCAATTGTTCCAGTTGAATTACAATTTTAATTTTAATTGGGGACCCTCCTTATGATCCAAATATTCTGGATATTACACTCTGCCTTTTTTATTTTCG
Source organism: Catalaphyllia jardinei (assembly GCA_022496165.2). Taxonomy (NCBI): domain Eukaryota; kingdom Metazoa; phylum Cnidaria; class Anthozoa; order Scleractinia; family Caryophylliidae; genus Catalaphyllia; species Catalaphyllia jardinei. Next base: position 37,723,483 of record CM042749.1, read on the forward strand.
TAGTTCCAAGCTATCTCTTTAAACAACTTGATGCTAACAAACAGCACCTTCACCATGACGCTGAGCGAGTTCCAGTTTTTAACGTTGCTGGATATCCAAGAAAAACCCAAGGAATCACCGCAATGCCAGTGACGCAAGGTCAGCAGCAGACCACGAATGGGTATGCTCCTATACAGCACCCTCAGGCTGTAAATCAGGTTCCTACAGCCATTCAACCGCCTTACTCGAACGCTGCATCCGCACAACCTGTTAAACAAGTTACTTCTGCTCCACAAGCTGTCAGTGGAGGCGCTGCGCAATCCCTGAGACCAACAAATCCGGTTACAAACGTAGCTCCACCGGTTCTCTCAAACGCGACTGCGACTCAACAACCCGTTCAACCGGTTATCCCAGCTTCACAGGCTGGCAGCGCAAGTGCTACACAAGTTCAACAGCCAACAAGTCCGGTTACAAACGTGGCTCAACCGGTTTTCTCAAACGCGACTTCAACTCAACAACCTGTTGAGCAGGTTACTTCCACTTCACAAGCTGTCAGTGGAAGTGCTACGTCAGCTCCGGGACCGACAAATCCAGTTACGAACATTGCTCAACCCGTTCACTCAAATGCAACGTCGACTCCACAACCCGTTGGACAGGTTGCTGCAGCAGTGTCACCAGTTTATTCCAATGCCACAGCAGCACCACCACAAAGTGTTTACACAAACGTTTCACTTGCTCAGCAACCATCGACTCCCGGTCCAATCTCTCCGTCAAATGTCACCTCCGTGCAGCAACCTGCCAGTTCAATTTCAGGAGCGCAGCAATTAGTTTATTCAAATGCCACAGGTTCACCTCAGCCGCCTCAAGTGCAGTATGGTAACGTTAGTGCCCCTGGAGTTGGAAATCCTGTGACTCAACAGCCCCAAGGTGTCTATTCAAATGCCACTACTCTGCAACCAGCATATCCACAACAACATCAGCCTGTTTATTCAAATGTTACAGCTCCTCAAGGAAATGAGACTGTAGCTCTGCCACCAGCAAACGAAACCTTGATACCCCTGCCAGGTCCTCAGGCACCAAGTACTCCGGGTCCTCAAGTGGCAGCGGGAGTTCAAGCGAATGCTACGGCCCCGCAAACTCAGCCACCACTTTCTCAGGCTCCAGCAATGCCGGCATACAATGCCTCGGCGTATCCAGCAATGCCCTCTTACAACGTCACAGTGGCTCCAGCGGTACCAGCATACAATGCCACACTGCCGCCAGCAATGCCGGCAATGAATGCTACAGTTGCACCAGTAATGCCGGCAGTCAATGCCACAGTTGCACCAGCAATGCCTTCATACAATGCCACAGTCGCGCCAGCAATGCCATCATACAATTTCACGATGGCCCCAGTACCTGGAAATGTCACTGCGCCTGCTCAGAATGTAACTGCTGGTCAGGCACCCGTTTCAGCTACCAACCCTACTGCTGCACCCCAAGTAACTGCTGGTCAATTACCTGCGCCTGCACAACCAAGTCAAGCATTGCAATCCCAGGAAGGAACTTCCCAAGGAGCGATCCCATTGACCTTGTCCGGTCCGCAGCCATTTGGTAAGTGTTACTATTTTTCTCAAGCCTCTTAGGCGTTCGGAATCTTAAACTCTAAATTTGATTGGCTAATTACGCTGTGACGTTTTTCACGATACGGACCAACAGCTCACATCCCCTTGCTAGAAACTTAGGTTCTGGTTCGTTTTAAATTATGTAAGATATGTAAACGCGAAAAAAAGACAACATAGAAGCAAAAAGATAGAAATTCGGGTGATGGAAAGCCAAAATATTGAAAAATAATTGGACGTGGTTGAGCAAAATAACGTGATTTGCAGTGGTGAGCAGGTCAATTATTCGGCTGAGATTAATAATTGACCTGCAGACACTGACAAATAGCGATATTTTGCGATAACCGAGTTCAATAATTGTTTTATCTTTCCAGCACTAAATTTGTTTTCAAATTTGAATCTTTCTTTTACTGCGAATGTTAAACGCTGTTATTTTCCCAACAGTGTGTCCACATGCAATGGACCTCGTATTTGCCCTGGACTCGTCTTCTGATGTGGATGAAAATCAATGGACTCAACAAAAATACTTCATGAAGAAAGTTGCTGACGGTTTTAACATTCAGGACAGCGGAACGCACGCAGCCGTGGTGGCGTATTCCACGATACCTTCCATCAATATGAAACTTGGAGAACGAAACGTAAAACAAGAGGTTGATAAGGCCTTTAATGACCTGCCACGGGATGTTGGCAACAGAAATCTGGTAAGTTAAGGACTGTGCTGGTGAACTGGTTGGGTGCGATTTTTGTATTTTATTTTGCTTTTGAAAAACCACGAGTATAACAAGTTACTCAAGTGCGCGAAATTTAACCGCATTTTTACACATATTTAATAACGCTACTTGCACTTTTCATATTGCCATATGGGTCGTTTGATATTTTGGCACCAACTTGCTATGTTCATGAGATCAAATAGTTTTATGGTTAATTCATAGGTCATTCTGTTAGAGATGGCTAAATTCGAGGTGTTCACCAAGTCCAGCGGTATGAGGACCCATATCCCTAAAGCCCTCGTGGTGACGGTCCTTGGACCTCAAAACGACCACAACACCAACGCCGCCAAGAGCCTGAGGTCCTTTGCCAAGCAACTTGAAATCAGTGGCGTAAAGGTGAGAAAAACAAAGGCAGAGTAATGAGTAGTCTGGAATTTTTAGGTGTGGTCTCCTTGCAATCCTAATACATTGTTCAGGAGATAGGTAATGAGTATTTTGATGTCAGCAACGATTTTAAATAAAGTTCATGTATGTATGTATGTATGTATGTATGTATAAGGTAAGGTAAGTCTGCATACGAGCCAAGTGGCCCATCAGGCCGGAGCTTATCCCGGTTTCCTTAGCATTAAGCGACTAGGAGTATTTCTACTCCCCCCTGGATGGGATGCTAGTCCATCGCAGGGTTACCCCCCAGCATTAAATTCGCTGGTACCCATTTATACACCTGGGTGGAGAGAGGCAATGTGAGAGTAAAGTGCCTTGCCCAAGAGCACAACACAATGTCCCCGGCCAGGGCTCGAACCCGGACCGCTCGATCCGGAGACGAGCGCACTGACCATGAGGCCACCGCGCCTCCCACATGTATGTATGTATGTATGTATGTAACGAGGGAATGTTAGGACGCGTGTGAGCTACCAAATAGTGCTCACGTTTGAGACGAACCCTATGTTGATCTTTGTTGTTTTGACTTCTTTTCAGGTCATTGCTGTAGGCAGCCCTAACATCGCTGAAAACGATCTTAGAACCATGACCACTGAACCGAAATACGCCGTGCGAGTCAACGATTTACAGTCTCCGGCTGAAGCCGAGAAAGTTTCCAAAATTATCTGTAACGGTAAGTAAATCGACTTTTTTCATTAGCTATGCATTGATCGACTGATCGAAATTAAAACAAAAACGATATATTATCGCACACAGTGACAATTCGGATACAATCTTCTGATTTTGTGAAGTTTACCATGATTCAGCATCGCAGTTTAAATTTTTGATTTGGAGACAGTCATAGATACCATCCCTCCAAGAGGGGGATCTCGGTATCTAATAGATTAGTATCTCCCTCTTGGGGGAATAAGCTCCTTCAATGGACTACTTCTCGCTTTGTATTCCATGCTATTAATATCCGTTTATTTTTTCCTAGTGGCTACCGACTTTCCAACAACAGGAAACGATCGGATGCAAGCTCCTTTTGCAGCATCACTTCCCACTGCACAGCCAGTGGTGAAAGTTGGAGTCCAGGCCACTGCTCAGCCTTCTGTAGCTGCTACACTGCAAGCATATAGTGCGCAGAAGAGATCAGGTAGATTTGTATTTTTGTAAAAATGTCCTACCACATGCATTTGAATCCTTTCCCCCATCTCGCCTCTCTGTCACCCGCGCTAAACGCCCAAAAAGCACGATTCCTTGTTCCTATCATGTTTACAGTTGAACCTAGGTATTTTTCTCTCTGATCGCACACCCGTCCAAACACTTAACTCTTATTGAAAGCTCCTTAAAACGGACAGCTCTGAGCATTGGCCATACCGCCAGTTAGGACAAGGCCCCGACCTCATATGCGCAATTCATGAACTTTACTCTTATTTAAAGACTGGCTCATTATTATTCAACTGTAGCTTGATTCATTGATCGTTGATCTTTGATCGTACTAGCGAAGATCTTTTTCTTTTTGTTGTTCAGAATACCCGTTCAACTGTCAACCAGTGCTGTATTATGATTTTGACAAGATGTGCCGTGGAGAAATTTTCGACGAGTCAGGCTCGGGTAATAACGGGATATCCCGCGGGCGAGTGATTGTCGAAGCAGGCTACAACCAGGACAATGGTGTAGATCTATCTGACGGGTTTATCCAATTGGACGGAATGAATTTCAAGGTATGGTGAGGAATGTTGAGGATTTTCTTAACTACACTCTCACAGTGCCTCTCTCCACCCAGGTGTATAAAATGGGTACCGGTGAACTTAATTCTCGGGAAGGGTGAGGGTAACCTTACGATGGACTAGCATCTCACTCTAGGGGAAGTAGAACTACTCCGAATGGCTTCATGCTTCAGAAACCGGAACCAAGATGAAGAGCTAGGAGATATGTCCAGGATTGAACGATAATGAGATTCAAATTCCTCATGATAAGCACCACAAAGTGTCCTCATTGGCAAAAAGTCACCAAAACACACACAATTCTGTCAAATATGAAGCCATATGAAAATGTCAAATAACCCTGCCGAATATGAAGTATTAATTAAACAATACCTGCGTTTAATCCGGGACATAAGTGTTGATTTGACACTTTTTTCCAAAATCCCTGTTAATGTGCAAAGTTTTCTCATGTTAACGTCGTTCTATCGAGTTTAACTAGGTCGGATTATAATATTGAGAATTTTTGGTTTGTTGTTCTCTAGTCGCCCTAATCTTTCTTAGTCGTAACCGTCGTTTTTCAGTTGTTTTGTTATTACCAATTCTATGCTTTTTTGCGTTATTATAATTTTTGGGGACAATTCTGTAAATTAAAAACTTAAAAGGTTGTTTGATCTATACCAGTATTTCCTTTGATATCGCAAAGCGTATAACCAAGAATGGACGTCTTCTGGCAGTCGCACCACGATGTGAGAAACCTATATTTTCTGACACGCAAGTCATTTTCTCTCACATTACAAATACTTTTTTGCTAAGGCAAGGACTGTTCTTTATTAGGGTAAGCCAACATTGGGTGTTACTATAGCAACCTGGGTTAAGGTCAAGAACGTCACAGGGTCGAATATAAACGAGATATTCGTGACAGAGGCCCCTGGAGTAATAGACCCCACTAAACAAGGACAGTATCACTTTGAAATCGTGGACAAGGGCAAAGTGCGCTTCTTCCAGCGAAACAAAGACAAGACAGTGTACGGGCGAACAACTATTGAAGGAATCCCGGAAAATAAATGGGTTCATCTGGCGGGAAATTACAATCCCAACACCAAACAAGCCACAATCTATATCAACGGGCGCCCCGTGACGGCTTACGACCAGACGGAACCTCAACAGACAGAATCTCTGAGCACCGACTGGAGCAAGGCCGCCTATATCGGAGCATTCAAGGACGATCAAGGGCCTCCACGCCAGTTCAAGGGAGCTCTGGATGAGTTTTATATTTTCCCCTGTGCTCTTTCAGATGACCAGATCATGACCCTTAAAGACACACACAGAATGCGTAAGTTTCTAAATTTCGGTTTCCCTTAGTTACTTTTAAGAATATTGTGCGCTTCCGACGTAGTAACCAATTTAAAGATAACTAGAGGCTCTCGATTGCGCTCAAGAACGATCTACGTGCCCGTAATGAATTCGATTCTTCACGAAGCGTAACAGGCCAAGAATTTTCAAATGAAATACGTCTTAAATTTTACGTAGTATATTTCACGGACTGTTTAAGTCATCATTATGTTTGTTCCTAGCCGAACACGTTTGACGCAGTTTCTTAATTCTCAGACGAAACAGAAAATTCCATAGTGATACTCATGAGGTAACATTGCGTAATGTAGTAACAACCAATTAGAGACGCGTTTTAAAAGATCTTTATAGAAGGCATCATCTTTTTCCGCGCAGCAGTGAGGTTCTTGCAGCGAGCCTGCTGTCTCATTTGCCATCTCCACTGCATCACAACTGGCGTTTTATTTTTATCTCATGACAGCCAAGTTTGTAGGTCCATACCCAGGCGTCAAGCGCGACGTGTGGCGCGGCATCAAGGGAACTACAATAACAGACCTGGCCACACATAAGAATTACCCAGACCACCCCACTGAAATGTCCATCATTGCCGACTTCGACGCGCCTAAAAACGAGGGTGACGATTATGGATCCCGACTTCAGGGCTACTTTGTCGCACCATATACAGGAACTTATTCATTTTCGTTGTCTGGCAATGATGAAGCGGAGCTGTTCTTTAGCGGATCG